>JANAVB010024999.1:1544511-1594511 GCA_029216955.1 Iris pallida | reverse complement strand
CACCGACCACATGTGAAACATTTACGGTCTAGCTGAACCACATAGCATCTACTTGTTTCATGATCAAATATTTCAAATAATAAATTATCAAAATGCAACAATTGCAAATGGTGTGACTATCTGATGATTCGTACCATAGTTTTAAGCATTCTTGGACAAAAGTTTGTATGTATATTTTCAGCATTTGTTCGATGCTTTTCATGCAATGTTATAATTTTTGCTCTAATACCATCAAGCAAAGTTGTTATCGATTTGTCACGCAAACTTTTGATCCAACCATTAAAACATTTAGCAATATTTGATGTGTTGATATCTAATCGTGGACAAGGTGGATAAGCAGTGATCCAGTGGAAAAAAATACAATTTTATCGTTTGAACATACAAGCCAATTGAAAACATTTACATCTGCAGATTTTATTCTTTCGAACCAGTCATTCGCATCAATCTCATTATAAGATTGAAAAAGTTTATCTAACAATTCTAGATATTTTTGCGAACCCGATCCCGAAAAATGACATTTCATATTTTGTTTGAAATGTTGAATGCAAAAAAATGTTAAGAGTTTGGAAAAATTTCTCGCATTCCACGAATTAATCCTTTCTGCTTATCTGATGTCACGACCCACACCCGCTTTTCGGACGCAAGAGCGTGAGCAAGCCAGCTACGTATCGAGCAAACTCCAGTCCGACTCGAATACGTAAACGCTGTCAAGGCTATGGTATACTACCAAATCATGGCAAAACAAATATATATCTCAATCCACAATAAGAATACGAAACATGAAGGAACACTATAGGTCGTGGTCTGCAGCCCACTAGCATACATGTCCGATTAGACTCCAAGAAATAACATGAGTCTATAAACTGAATCTATAAATAAGATATATCATGATAATGAAAGGGAAACACGAGCTGGATGAACTGGATAATAAACAAGGTATCAATACCTAAATCCCGCAAGCAATATCATAATCATCTGGACCCCACAAGTGTCATAATCATCTACCATCCAGAGCTGCTAACTAACTCCACGCAATAACTAACCTGAAGAGATCATCAGGTCCTCAGGGGACATAGCAAGATACATAAAAACATGCCTATCTAGCAGTTTATCATGCAAAATAGAAAATATAGGAAATAAACGAGAAAAGACCAATCAACACTAAAATACGACTATACACGATTGGAAGAACCACTACGCATAAACGAACTGCTGGAGAAGAACAAGAGAACACGATATCACGATGTCAACGGATAACCAATCGAATACTCAAACCTTCGCCCCTAGTGTGGACTCGCAGGTTTGATCAACTACAAACCCTCACCCCTAGTGTGGACTCACAGGTACGAAACAGATAACTACTAACCCTCGCCCCTAGTGTGGACTCGCAGGTTAGCTTTAAGAATCACCCTCGCCCCTAATGTGGACTCGAAGGTATGGACAGATAACTACTAACCCTCGCCCCTAGTGTGGACTCACAGGTTAGCTTCAAAAATCAAGATACAGATAACTAATAACCCTCGCCCCTAGTGTGGACTCGCAGGTTAGCTTCAAGAAATCAAGGTACAACAGTTCCGTTATGACTTATTCATCCTATGACACGATACGACTAAATCCAAGTACAGGTGATGACACGACACGACCCAATCACGATACACGAGATAACCAATCCAATATGAACTACAAAATTAACTATGAACAAGAACTATATATACGAATATCTAATATGAACTACAAAGCTAACTATAAACAAGGACTATATATATACTAGCATGCATGATGTACAAATCACATGTCAATAATCAATTAATAACTATAAAATAATAGAAATATGCATGTAAATAAATTGTAGAGGGAGGCAAGGTATACTTGCCTGATGGCAGCACGAAGAACTGACAATATACCGTCAACTAGTAAGCCAATGAGTCCAAATCTCACAACTATCTCCGAAAGCTGAAACAGACATTGACAACATTCTAAGAATAGTCAAATTAGCTAGGATTACCTGTCCTTAAGTCCAATTCTGGATACAGGGGCAAAACGATAATTTCGGGCCAAAACGGTGTCCGTCGTTGGACCCGCTTTGCACCGAAAAGTGTGCCAGAGTCAATGGTCTCTAAAGTCGTCAAACTACATGTCTACGGATTTGTTTTGATGATACGAACCCAACGGTATGTCCAGTTTTGGATTCCGGCAGGCCGTGCACAAAATCGTCCGTTGAATCGGACCGTAGGGCCCGTAAAACGACGGTCCTATCAACTGTCTCAGAATTGGACCAAACTTGGCATACAGAACCAGAAAAATGATACGGTCTTGTTGGCGTAAGTTTCATTTCGATCTGACGAACGTGCACAAAGTAATTAAGAAATTTGCACAGAGGCCGATACGGTGAATTTCGACGGATATGCATCAAATTCGTCGCGCATACGCGACCAATTTAAATTCTGTCAAAGCCCACACGTCCACGAAGCCGTTACGCACCTTTCAATGCTTACGGTGCGCAACCACGTCGCCCGGATTGGCGGGACGCACGTTGTATCGGAGGTTTTTATTGAAATTCTATATTTTCTAATTAAAACTGTTTTTCTTGATTTTTAACAATTGTTTTCTCGAGACATATTAGACAAAAACAGAAACTACAAAAAGAGTCTTCAAGTCCTATAGGTTGTCTACAACCCTATCTAGATAGAATTTTGAAACTGTCGGACGATTGGCAAGGAATGGTCTTCCAATTTAGGTTCATCAACTGTTCTTCGAACTGTCGAGAACAGTATTTTTCCTTCGACTTTGCATTTATTTTTCGGACTGGTCACGCGACTATATATATATATAGGAAGCGGATCAAAAGCCCCCCTTAGAAAATCTCCTCACTCTAATCCATAATTTAATGTTAATATTAATGTTAATATTAATATTAATATTAATGTTAATATTAATATTAACATTAAATACTAAAATTAACATTAAATTTAACATTAAAATTAATATTAACATTAACATTAATATTAACATTAACATTAATATTAATAAAAAAAATTAATATTAACATTAATATTAACATTAATATTACGAATTAGAGTGAGGGAATTTTTTAGGGGGTTTTCTAAGGGGGACTTTTGATCTGCTCCCATATATATATATATATATATATATATATATATATATATATATATATATATATATATATATATATATATATATATATATATAGCCCGAACCCGAGTTTCTTTAGCCCTAACCCAACCCATTAACGGATTTATCCGATCGGGTTCGGGTTTAGCCCGCCCAAGTTGCAGCCCTAGTCTTGTTGGATTGTATCTCGTTTTTGGTTGAGCGCTCAAAGGGGTGACAACGGAGTTGGTAAATAGTCCCACATCGAATAGGAGATGGGATCATGTAGTGTAGATAATTGGGATTAGTTCAAGTTTTACATGTAAATTCTTTTTTAAGGCATATGAACTTAGTCCAATATCGCACATCATGGACCAATTCTGTTCGGATTTTACATGTGAATTCTCTTCAAAGGCATATGGACCAAGTCCAATATATATCGCACCTCGTTGGCCAATTGTGCTGAACGTTCGTGCATATACACGGATATACGGAATCATTCTCAAGGTGGAGTGGGGTGCTAAGGTTCGTTGACAATGGAGTTGGTAATTTAGTCGCACGTTGGATAGGAGGTGAGATCATGAGCTGTATATAATAGGTTTTGGTTCAGTCCTTCCATGGTAGTTCTCTTTTAAAGCATATGAGCCTAATCCAATATCAAACCTAATGGACCATTCTAGTTCGGGTCACACCACGTTCCCAACACGTCTAAACCGCGTATGTATGTCCTCACGTAGTTAAAAATAAAAATTCTAAAATCATTCTAATTAACTGAACATATAACAAATCCTAAAATATATTTAATATTCAAATTATATTCAAACTAAATATAATATATTATGCATTTGTAAATTAAAAAAATATTTATAACAAATTAATATATTCAAATATTGTTTAAAATACTTTAATATAATTTAATTTTTTATCCAATTTTTTAACAATATCATAGGAAATAAAAAAAATGGTACGTGCAAATGCACATGAACATGACTAGGATCCACCCATTTATGGCTCATTAACACTAATTTAAAACATTAAATCTGAAAGATAATCTCATGTCCAATCTTTTTAGGCCTCCCATTATTTAATGGGTCACATTGACGAAACCGGCTTGCTGACCCATTTTAACTAAGGGTAGGGATGAACATTCAATTTTTTTTTGTTTCAACTGAATCAAAATAATCAAGATTAAATAAATCGAACTTCTAAAAATTTAAAATCGAAACAAACCAAAATTTGTCATAATTGAAATCGAACCGATACTCAATTTGGTTTATTCGATTTGTTCAGTTGAGTTATATTTATTGTATAATGGGTCGAACCTAAAGTTGGTATTGTTATTAAATTATATTTTGGAATATAATATTTATACTTACATTTATTGTATTTCAAAGTTGTCTCAATACAATCTATTACTAAAATCTAATCAAATTCAAATAATAGCGTAAACAAATTTTAGCGCAATCTAATCAAGTTCCGCATGTGGCCAAGCATAAGCAAAAGTATATTTCCTTTAAAAGGGTAATTTATAAGAGGCACTTCCAAGCTTACTCAGGACTAGCCCACATTTGAGAAAAATTATTCAGGACATCCCAATTTTTTTTATTTGGGGTTGTCCCAACCCAACACTCCCAAACTAAAAATTTTTTCTTCATTTCAATATTTTACTCTCTCCTCTCTCTCTCTCTTCCCAATACCTCTAAAAGTCTGTACTTCTTCTTCTTCACCATTCCCATCTTCTCCATCTCTATCAAAATCCTAGTTTACTTCTCAACCAATTTCAGAGATGGCACCGCTCCTCACAAAAAAAGTACAAACCCTAATACTTCATTCCTCACAAAAAACGCATGGAAATAAATCCAAAAATGTATATTTCATTCTTCAGTATACATTATCATGATAGAAATAGACATTGTAATGACTCCTAACATTGTAATGTTTATTTCATTCTATTATCATGATGGAAATAAACCTAACATGGTAATTTTAATCGGCCAAGTCTGTAATGCCCCGCTCCGTACGGTGCATTACGCTGAAGCGTTGACTCAACGAGTCACGTTGATGCAAGGAAATGTATCGATGCAAAACGATACGAAAGTTAAGTTGTCCCGAGCAACGCATTGAACTAAGTCGATGCGAAGAGTTGCCTTGCCCTAAAAGAATGCATCGAGTGAATCGATGCGAAGCGCCGCATTGCCCCGAAGGATGAGTGCGTTGAATGGCTCGAAGATTCTAAGAAATCGAATCGACCAAGGCGCAAGTCCGAATCGATGCAAGTATTGATTTTAGTTGGTTTCGTGTGCAGGTTATACTTTAACGGGAAAATATTAGAGGTCGATCTTTTGCAATATTTAGTAAGGGGTCCGCGAAATCAAATCGTCGCCTTGCGACGGGCTGAGACTTGGGCACGCTAAGGCAAATCGGACGTATAACTCAATGAAGCACGAAGTGCTCGAATGGCTAAGTCAGGAGAGTGGCCGTGCAACGAAGTTAGGGAATCGAGCCGCATCGGCTCGGCGAAACGACAAAGGCGTATCGACTCAAGGTGGGAGGATTGACTTCTTTTACTCCTTCATTCGATAAGTCAAATATATCATTGTATGCTAAAGTTAACCTATCGACGCCACGGGCGTGGACCGATCGGAGATAAATCATAGTGTGAGTCGAACACTAAGTTAGAACAATTGAAATGAAACGTGCATCAAATGCACGAGTCGCTATGGAACATTGGATATCGCTAAGGCGAGCGCCTCGGTGCGCAAGCCGCAAGAACATGGGATAACTGTACTCGGCGAGTGCCTTAGTGCACGGACCATACCGTGCCTTTGCTGCACGAATTAGACGGCTAGAACATTGGAAGACAATAAGCGAGCGCCCTAGCGCGCAAGCCCCGAACATTGAATGCTAAGTTATAGAACATGGGAATATGGTCGAACGTGCCTACGTGGACGGGATAATAAAAGATGGATTCGTTGCGAGAGAATACAGTTGTGGCATGAATGTGGCAGAACTGTCGGATATGACATGGTGCCTCGAAAGGTGCTCAAGACCTTCGGGTCATTCGGTTGACTAGCATTGAGTTGAGGCACGATGCCATTGAATCATTGAAACGAAGTATGAAATGTAAGAACATAGAAAGCTAACGAAAGAGATGCGAGATGATAAGTCTGAGTCTCGGACTCAAGACTATGTTTGGTTGTTTGAATTTGATTACTTGAATGATAGGGCGTTGCATGGTCGACTGGAATGGGCTCGAGATTAAATTGTGATAATAGCCCGTGCACGGGTGTTTCCCCCAAAACGGTTAAATGCCGGAGGAGCGCCCCGGAACCGATTGGCCGCGGAGGGATTCGAATAATCTTTGTAGGCGCACATCCTTAAACGAGTAGCGCTCGTCTTATAGATGGGAAAAGCCGCAAATGATGGCATACAGTGGGAACGTTTCGGTTGTTGGGCCCGCAACCCACCCGTGAAACGCCGGGCAGCCCGACCAATAGAGAGAAAAGAAAGGAACTCCTTTAGTCCATTCCGGCGCGGATACGCCAACGGCCCTCATATAGTTAAGGAACGATGGGTTGAAAGTGTAGGCGCATATGCGTCCCGCATAGAGATCCTGCTTAGAGATGCACATATAACATGACAAGGAAGGAATACGGCGTATTCACCTTGCGTCGGTGCAAGGGCGAGTGCGTCGACTTGGTAAGTCGTGCCACGAATCAAAACGAGATTGCTTGTTTGCTTGCCTATTAAATTCGATAACATGCTGCTATATAACATGCTTCACTCTTTCGAAGATGCCGTAAAATTGACCCTAGGGAGAACATAGCAAGATCATAAGCTAAGTTGAATGATTCAACATAAATATTAAAATGTCGGTTTGGAAAGATGATCTTTCCTTCAGTACATGCGAGGACGAACGTACTGATCCCCCACCAGCTTCATGCAGGGTGCAGGGAATGGATTGCTCACGGCGAAGCGTTGCTTGAACATGTTAAGGCTTGGAATGCCGAAGCGCATTGAAGCGTGCTATCGCATTGACGCTCGGACTACGCAGCTGGATTGATGCGGCCGAGATATAGAAGGCATGATGTATGGAACGGTGAAATCCTTTGTGGGCAAGAGAGAACCTGAGTGTTGTAGCCAATCTGGCATGTATTGTTAGGCTATCGAAAGCCTTTGTAATCTCTGTTTCGGATATCAATAAAGAGAATTTGTTTCGTATGCTCTGTTTCCTTTCGTTGTTAAATATCGAATCAAAAGATAACCATTTGAGAACTTGTCATCTTGCCTTGCACGAGCGCAACTCCAGGCTCGTGCGGCATCACGCCCCTTGCGAGGACGATGATTCGGGTGATTCCGGATCGGGGCGTGACAAATTGGTATCAGAGCTCTAGGCTCAATTTCCTCTGGACAGTTCGCTTCATCACAATTCTAAAAGTTCCCCACCACCACTTGATATCACCCTTGACTCTACTCGATGCCGCACTGGATGTTCCATACAATAAGTCTAATACAAATCGTGTAATTTTGTCGCATGTGTTTGGAAATTACACGATGTTTGCTATGAAAGTCGCGACGGGTATATTGCATTGAATGCAAACGAGCCGTAAAAATGTTAGTTGCTGCAAGCGCAACAAATTGTGAAATACGATTTGAGACGTTGTCGCAATGTAACATGTTGAAAGAGAGATAAAATGATGCACGAAGTGCAACGAGTAATGGTGAATATGCGTTAAAATGAAAGTGAGAAGTGATAAGCCAATACCGAATGTGTTAAACGGATTGTGCATTGACTTGGAAAGTTGAGAGTAATTCGTTGCACGAGGTGCGGTAAATATCAAAAATAATCGTTGCCCGATGTGCAACGTGTGTTGAAAAGTAAAATTATTGCACGTGGTGCAACGCATATCAAATTAATCGTTGCACGAAGTGCAAAGGAAATTGGAAATAAATCGTGGTACAAAGTGAAATGAAAGTGTCGGAAATAAATCGTAGCACGATGTGCAATACGTATCGGAAGTGAAATTTGTTGCACGGGGTGCAACGCGTATCTAAATAAATTGTTGCACGAGATGCAACGTAAGAAAAGAATTGAAATCGTAAATCGATAGAACGAATCGTTCGGTTTGCACACCAAACTTATGTTGGCAAACGAGAAGATTGACCGAGTTGCGTCGGATTTGATAGAATCAAAGTTACGGTTGTGATCAAGCACGATCACTGCGGAAAATCGTGAGTCGGAAGAGATCGTTGGTTTACACTAAGTATAGCGCGAGGGAAATGGCTTGAATTCTGAGTGGTATATGCCATACCACGTAGGCGATGGATGACTCGATTTCGAGTGGTATATGGTATATCACTTGTGCGTTGAATTACATTGACGTGTTGTGAGAAATGCGGAAGAATTGTCCGCAACGGACGAAGGAGTACCGAGACTCGTTGAAAATTTGTATGGCGATATGTTGATGCAAGTGTTCTTTGAAAATCGGTTGGGACGATAAGGCGAGACTTGTATCGATGAACGATACGTCGGACGAAAGTTATAAGTTGGTCGGACGACCGAGACTAGCGAAACGATTATGCCTTGACGCAATAATTGGATCAACGGGAAAGGAATACTCGAGCTTACAAATGAGTCGCACAACTTGCGATCTCGATAGAAATATTGAACGAGGCAAATCGAATCGCACGACTTACGATTTCGATAGAAATATTAGGCGATGCAAATTGTAATCGAATCGCACGATGTGCGACTTCGGTGAAGAGTTGGTTGATGTGAGTAATCGTGCCTAAGAAATAGTTGGTTACGTTACGACGACACTCATTTGAGTTCGACTGAAAAACACGCGAAACTTAGAGGGCGAGATCGTATAACTCGAGGGCACGATGTTGGACAATCGGTAACTCGGTTACGCGATCAAAGTATAGCGGGTTGCGGCGAATCGGAGAACGAGTAGATGCGTATGGAAAAGTTTGTTGCGAACTTGGATGTATGTGATGCGAGTTAAGTTGATGTTGAAACGGATTCGAAGTCGACCCACTTGCTATCGAAATTGATATGAACTATCAAGATCGATATACAAGAAAACGTAAGCACGATGTGGGAATACAAAATGGAGTACGCCTTGCGCTATCAAAATTTTGTAAATAACGATACAAAAATGAACGAATTTGGTTGATCGTAAATTTTGTGATTAATCAAGACGAGACTATAAGTCATCGACGATTGCTCGATGCGTATAGCATCTCGTGTGTCGACCCGTAAATAAGATAGACTCGAACTTAATGCGAGTAGATGTTTCGTAAATTGTGGAATCATCGACGACAGTACATGACTTGACTCGGAGGATAGTTGCGCATCAGTTGCGCCGATAGAAATGGTTTGTACGAAATTGGATAGACGTATAGAATCGTCGAAACGTGATTTCGCTCCGAAATAAGATATAGCATGGTTCGTAGTAAACTGTCCTTCAGTGATGATCCATAATTATCGAACGTAGCTTCGGGGCAGCTGACCCTAGAAGACTTGACCGCCAAATCAAATTGAATGCTGCAGACCGTAAGATGACCCATGCGATATCGCATATGAGATTGCACCGATAACAAATATAACACGGTGCATGTTGACGATAAGAATAGGCAATTGCGAGAAACGTGCTATGCACGAAAGGGAACGATAAGGGAATGACTTACGAGTCATGTCGTTAGATTCGAATTCACCTTGTAATTGAGCTTGCGTGAATCAAAATTTACATTCGATGTTGCGAGATGGATAAGTTGGGAATTTGGCTATCGAATTCCTACTCGTTAGGAAATTGAATGTAAGACGCGTCGTAAAGACCTTCGTGCTAAGGCGATCGTTGCCTTGAGCACTGTCGCCTTGCTGTAAACTTTCATGTCGGATAGATTGTGGCCTTTGTGCAATGTCAATTTAAACTTGCGTCGGGAAAATCTAAGCACGGGGACTATGTAAGTAACCTAGCGGGCGTAGCCCTGAATGTTGATGCATTTGCAAGTCAATAAAGAAAAATCGTATCGAGACAAGTTGCATAAGTAAGACTTCGAAAATAGTTGGGTAGCGACTTCGAACGTAAGGCGTTACGGAGACTCGTTGTGATTGGATGCGCGACGGCTTGACGCAATACATAGATTGATAGTTTCGATGTAACATACGAAACGAGAAGGCGATTGTGAATCACGTCGCGTGCAGTGACTTTATTGAATGAATCACGTATGTATCGAATATATGTATGCGATGAAATTTCGAGAACGGTTGCTAAGGATAAGTCCGATCGAGAGTACGAGATGGCAAGCATAGGATTGAAATTTATCTGTCAGCTTTGTTCCAATTTGCTACCACTGGAATTGGTCAAAATACATATATCTTCGGGACGCCTTGAATATAAGTATGGATCCAAATCGAGTTGTATACAAAATTCAAATCGAGCTGCAGGGATGACTTTGAATTGTTAATTAAAAGCTTGCACGAAGTGTGGAATTGAACAACGTTGGTGGGACGAGATCGCGATACGATCTGTAAAACACTTAGTCGGAGTGTTGGTTTTGGTTCGAGGACGAACTTTGTTTTGAGTGGTATATTCTGTAATGCCCCGCTCCGTACGGTGCATTACGCTGAAGCGTTGACTCAACGAGTCACGTTGATGTAAGGAAATGTATCGATGCAAAACGATACAAAAGTTAAGTTGTCCCGAGCAACGCATTGAACTAAGTCGATGCGAAGAGTTGCCTTGCCCTGAAAGAATGCATCGAGTGAATCGATGCGAAGCGCCGCGTTGCCCCGAAGGATGAGTGCGTTGAATGGCTCGAAGATTCTAAGAAATCGAATCGACCAAGGTGCAAGTCTGAATCGATGCAAGTATTGATTTTAGTTGGTTTCGTATGCAGGTTATACTTTGATGGGAAAATATTAGAGGTCGATCTTTTGCAATATTTAGTAAGGGGTCCGCGAAATCAAATCGTCGCCTTACGACGGGCTGAGACTTGGGCACGCTAAGGCAAATCGGACGTATAATTCAATAAAGCACGAAGTGCTCGAATGGCTAAGTCAGGAGAGTGGCCGTGCAACGAAGTTAGGGAATCGAGCCGCATCGGCTCGGCAAAACGACAAAGGCATATCGACTCAAGGTGGGAGGATTGACTTCTTTTTATTCCTTCATTCGATAAGTCAAATATATCATTGTATGCTAAAGTTAACCTATCGACGCCACGGGCGTGGACCGATCGGAGATAAATCATAGTGTGAGTCGAACACTAAGTTAGAACAATTGAAATGAAACGTGCATCAAATGTACGAGTCGCTATGGAACATTGGATATCGCTAAGGC
Source organism: Iris pallida (assembly GCA_029216955.1). Classification (NCBI taxonomy): domain Eukaryota; kingdom Viridiplantae; phylum Streptophyta; class Magnoliopsida; order Asparagales; family Iridaceae; genus Iris; species Iris pallida. The sequence continues at coordinate 1,583,055 of JANAVB010024999.1, read as the reverse complement.
GAGCGCCTCGGTGCGCAAGCCGCAAGAACATGGGATAACTGTACTTGGCGAGTGCCTTAGTGCACGGACCATACCGTGCCTTTGCTGCACGAATTAGACGGCTAGAACATTGGAAGACAATAAGCGAGCGCCCTAGCGCGCAAGCCCCGAACATTGAATGCTACGTTATAGAACATGGGAATATGGTCGAACGTGCCTACGTGCACGGGGTAATAAAACATGGCTTCGTTGTGAGAGAATACAGTTGTGGCATGAATGTGGCGGAACTGTCGGATATGACATGGTGCCTCGAAAGGTGCTCAAGACCTTCGGGTCATTCGGTTGACTAGCATTGAGTTGAGGCACGATGCCATTGAATCATTGAAATGAAGTATGAAATATAAGAACATAGAAAGCTAACGAAAGAGATGCGAGATGATAAGTCTGAGTCTCGGACTCAAGACTATGTTTGGTTGTTTGAATTTTATTACTTGAATGATAGGGCGTTGCATGGTCGATTGGAATGGGCTCGAGATTAAATTGTGATAATAGCCCGTGCACGATTGTTTTCCCCAAAACGGTTAAATGCCGGAGGAGCGCCCCGGAACCGATTGGCCGCGGAGGGATTCGAATAATCTTTGTAGGCGCACATCCTTAAACGAGTAGCGCTCGTCTTATAGATGGGAAAAGTCGCAAATGATGGCATGCAGCGGGAACGTTTCGGTTGTTGGGCCCGCAACCCACCCGTGAAACGCCGGGCAGCCCGACCAATAGAGAGAAAAGAATGAGAGAAAAGAAAGGAACTCCTTTAGTCCATTCCGGTGCGGATACGCCAACGGCCCTCATATAGTTAAGGAACGATGGGTTGAAAGTGTAGGCATATATGCGTCCCGCATAGAGATCCTGCTTAGAGATGCACATATAACATGACAGGGAAGGAATACGGCGTATTCACCTTGCGTCGGTGCAAGGGCGAGTGCGTCGACTTGGTAAGTCACGCCACGAATCAAACACAAGATTGCTTGTTTGCTTGCCTATTAAATTCGATAACATGCTACTATATAACATGCTTTACGCTTTCGAAGATGCCATAAAATTGACCCTAAGGAGAACATAGCAAGATCATAAGCTAAGTTGCATGATTCAACATAAATATTAAAATGTCTGTTTGGAAAGATGATCTTTGCTTCAGTACATGCGAGGACTAACGTACTGATCCCCCACCAGCTTCATGCAGGGTGCAGGGAATGGATTGCTCACGGCGAAGCGTTGCTTGAACGTGTTAAGGCTTGGAATGCCGAAGCGCATTGAAGCGTGCTATCGCATTGACGCTCGGACTACGCAGCTGGATTGATGCGGCCGAGATATAGAAGGCATGATGTATAGAACGGTGAAATCCTTTGTGGGCAAGAGAGAACCTGAGTGTTGTAGCCAATCTGGCATATATTGTTAGGCTATCGAAAGCCTTTGTAATTTCTGTTTCGGATATCAATAAAGAGAATTTGTTTCGTATGCTCTGTTTCCTTTCGTTGTTAAATATCGAATCAAAAGATAACCATTTGAGAACTTGTCATCTTGCCTTGCACGAGCGCAACTTCAGGCTCGTGCGGCATCACGCCCCCTGCGAGGACGATGATTCGGATGATTCCGGGTCGGGGTGTGACAAAGTCGACTTTAGGACTGCCATAATTTCTAACAGTCCTAAATATTTCTAGGACTACCAAAAATTGTGGCAGTCCTGAAATGGACTTGCTGTACAGCAGTCCATTTCATGACTATCATAATTTTTGGCAGTCCTCACTACCAGGACTGCCAGAAATATAGGCAGTCCTAAAATGGACCACTACTAAAATCTGCTAGAATAGCGACGTATATTAGCGACGGCTGAAAAACCCGTCGCCGAAAATTGATTATAGCGACTCCTAGTGTTACACGTCGCTGACCGTCGCTGCCTAGCGACGTTCAGCGACGTCGAGTGTATTACGTCGCTGAATGGTGACGTTCTATGACGGACATTTTTTACGTCACTGTATTGCGATGTATTGCGACGTAAGATTTATACGTCGCTGACGTATTTCATATAGGGTTACTGGCCCGATCGAAATCACAATTTTTCATCCAAAATTTTTTTGTTCCCGCTCGATCCCCCTCTCCCCTCTCCCCCCGACGAACCCTCCCCTCCGGCGACCCTTCCCTCCGGCGACACCCTTCCCTTCTCCCCCCGACGACCCCGCTCGCCCGCTGACCCCTCCCTCCGGCGACCAGCCTCCCTCCTCCGACGAAGTCTCCTTCCTCGTCGCCTTCCTCCGACGACGAAGCCACCCTCCTCGCCGCCTCCCTCCTCCGACGAAGCCACCCTCCTCGTCGCCTCCATCCTCCGACTGAGCCGCCCTTTTCAGGTAAACCCTAACCCAAGCCCTAGCTATCTAGACACATACACGGACACGAGATATTTTGACATTTTATATGGTTGTACGTATACCTGATTATACCTCAATGCCCATTTTCTATGCAATAGGACAGTTTGTTTCAAGTTTACTCAAGTAAACATGAAAGCAAGGATTATTAAATACCTATGAAGCTATTGTGTACCATCAAGTGATACTAAATCTGAGAAGTCATCAACTATAGCAAAATTAGCATCGCGGTAAGAGGATCATCAAGTCTAGTACTTATGATCCAATTCCATAGCACTGATGTTGAGAATATGGTAAGTACTTACTAACTAACCTGCTAGGTTTCTGATATGAAGATGGAATACCTCTACTGATATTTCACCAGCGTGTCAATTATTTATGGGCTCAAATATGTGGGGTAATGGCTTAAAACTTTGTAACAGCACGCCATATGAAGATAAACCAATTATATTTAAAGCAAAATATAAAAACGGATTCCATGTACTCAAGAAGCAACTGTATGTAGTAAATAATTAACATAACCGACCAAAGTCATGACAGCTGCCTAACTATCATGCCTTTTTAAATCTAATTGATGAATTAAGCAATCATCCCCTCCTTTCTTTTGTCTCGTACATTTGAGGATAAATGTTAGAACATGAAAAAAAAGGTATTGAGTTAATGTCTTAGGATACTAGAAGTTAGTATCCTAGATAGGTTAGTTAGTGTCTTGGATAGGTTAGTTAGTATCCTATTTATCCTAGATAAGTTAGTATCCTAAGTTAGATATCTTAGGGTAGTTAGATTATGCTAGTATCTTGAGGGTATCAAGATAATAGGATATTAGGATATGGGCTAGAAGTTAGTACCCTAAGTTAGTATCTTGGCTAGAATTTGGTATCCTAGGATAGTTAGATATCCTAGTATCTTAAGAGTGTTCTAGATTAGTCTATGGTAATAGGATACCCTATAGGTATATCTCTATGTAAATATTAGAGTATCTTAGGAGTGTTGGTATATTGTTAGAACGGTAGAGTTAGTATCCTAAGGTATCTAAGATATTAGCAAAGTAATGAGAATTACCTATAGCCTAAGGATAAGGTATTAGCTAAGGTAATGGATATGATGTTAAGGCAGGTGGATAGATACTAGCCTAAGGTAGATGGTAATATCTATTAGCCTAAGGTATTGAGTCATCTACTAGCCTAAGGGTAGGATATTACTAGGATATGGTATTATCTAGTATCTAAGGTAAAGTGGATGTTAAGGTATTAGTTACCTAAACTAAGATATTGAGATTCCAACTTAAAGTATTGGTATTGGGATACCAATAGTGATAAGGTAAAGGGTACCTTGGTAGGTAATGACTAGAAATAGGATATTTGACTTAGATTTGTCCTTGTTTGACCAAGGTTGACTATTTTGACTGAAAGTCAAAGTAGAGTCAACATCTGACCTAGATTGGACTAAGAGTTGACAAAGTCAACTATAGGTCAACCCTTGACCTAGTTTGACCTTGTTTGACTTTGTTTGACTTAGCTTGACCTTGTTTGACTTTGTTTGACTTAGTACAACCTAGTTTGACCTAGATTGCATATCATTGTTATTAGTAACTGTCCGCTACTAATGTGTATCCCATAATAAGATATAATATACGAATTTGTGCCTATTGGATAATGTGTGTCCATCTTTGCAGAATTATTTCCAAATGGATATGAATTACTACTTGCGAAATCGTTCATGGATGTACAATCGTCGTCCTGATGATATGTGTGGTGTGCGGGATGAATACATAGCGGGAGTAGAGCAGTTCCTGCAGTTTGCTAAGGCGTTCCCTCAGTACATGGACGACACCAAAATTAAGTGTCCGTGTGTGAAATGTCATAACGTGAAATATTATCCAGAAGTGGAAGTGACATATCATTTGTACTCGAGGAGTTTCACGCCTAATTACTATCAGTAGATCGCACACGGAGAACTTGCGTCTTTAGCATCAGAGCCGAAGCCTTATGTTGAGCCGTATATGCATACGGGACCTAATTTTGTTTCAGATAATCATGCATACGACGATGGGTGCGTAAACATGGTTTTCGACGCTGCGGGGCCTAGTTTCGTTCATGATGCAGCTGAGGAGGCACCGAATGTCGATGCTGCAAAGTTCATGGAGTTGCTGGAGAATACAAGGACTCTATTGTATCCTGGTTGTGAGGATCATTCACCGTTGGAGGTGGTTACAAGACTGTTGAGCATTAAATCAGATTTTAACATGTCGTAAGAATGCTACAACCGAGTGTTGGAGTTTATTATAGAGATCTTGCCGGCGGGTGCTAAGTTACCTAAAGACTTCTATCGGTCTAAGAGGATGGTGAGATCGCTTTGGATGGGATACGAGAAAATCGATTCTTGTCGCAATGGGTGCATGCTGTACTACAAAGACGACAAGGACGCAGATGTATGCAGATTTTGTGGTGCTGATCGCTATAAGACAACTAGTACATGAAGGTCTACCGGTGCAAGAAGACCGACCGATTCAATGCACTACTTGCCTTTAACGTCGCGGTTGCGAAGATTATTTATGGTGAAAGAGACGGCCGAAAATATGAGTTGGCACATATGAGAACAGATTGAAGGAGTGTTGGATCACCCATCCGATGGAGAAGCGTGGAAGCACTTTGATCGAGTGTATCCTGATTTTGCTTCAGATTCGCGTAATGTTAGGTTGGGGCTATCTTCTGACGGTTTTACTCCTTTTGGTCTTTCGGGATCCCAGTATTCGTGTTGGCCTGTGATTGTCACTCCGTACAACCTACCGCCTTGGATGTGCATGAAGACTTAGTATATGTTTCTAACCGTTATAATTCCTGGTCCGAACAATTCCAAGAGGAACATTGATGTGTACTTACAGCCTTTGATAGATGAGTTGAATCAGTTATGGGAAGTAGGCGCTAACATGTACGATATTTTCAGGAAGCAGAATTTTCAGATGAAGACAACCCTTATGTGGACCATCAACGACTTTCTGGCCTATGGAATGTTATCTGGATAGAGCACTCATGTCCGTATTGCATGGACCGTAGTAAGGCTTTCCGCTTGAAACACGGAGGAAAACCATGCTTCTTTGATTGTCATCGGCAATTTCTGCCAAAAGATCATCCGTTCAGAAGGAACAGGAATGCATTCCGTGCCGGCGTTGTAGAGAAGGGTGATCCACCGCCAAGGTGGTGTGGAGCCACGATATAGGAGGAGGTTAGAGATTTTCCAAGTGCTATCGAAGATCCTACAACTGGGTACAAGTACGATGGATTTGGTAGAGATCATAACTGGACAAAGAGGAGCATATTCTGGGATCTGCCATACTGGAGTACCAATCTGATCAGACATAATCTTGATGTCATGCATATTGAGAAGAATGTGTTTGATAACATAATTAATACTGTTATGGACATAAAGGGAAAAACGAAAGACAATTCCAAGGCCAGGTTGGACTTAGAAGAAATATGCAAATGCCCTGCGTTGTATTTGATAGAGCAGAATGGAAAACAGTTCCTGCCGAAGTCAATTTTCTCGCTGGACAAGGAGGATAAAGTGAAACTTTGTCGGTAGATCCAGGGCCTAAAATTTCCAGACGGATATGTGTCAAATCTGAGAAGATGTGTCGATCCGAAGGAAAATAAATTGACGGGTATGAAGAGCCATGACTGTCACGTATTCATGGAGAGGTTAATTCTGATTACATTTCGGGAATTCTTACCGCAGGTAGTTTGGGATCCATTGACGGAGCTTAGCATATTCTTCAGGGATCTTTGTTCTAAGAAATTGCTCGTTGATCGTCTAGAAAAGCAAAAGAAGGATATTGCGGTAACATTGTGCAAGCTAGAGAGGGTGTTTCCTCCTGGATTCTTCGACTCTATGGAGCATTTGCCGATTCATCTATCCTATGAGGCACATGTTGGTGGACCCGTCGAATATCGATGGATGTACCCGTTCGAGCGACATTTGAATCACCTAAAAAGAAAGGTAAAAAATAAGGCACGGGTCGAGGGTTCTATTTGTGAAGCCTATGTTCTCGAGGAGATTACAAACTTTTGTTCGATGTATTTCAAGCCTCATGTTGCAACTAATAGAACGAAAGCTTCCAGAAACGAAGACGGAGATCATGAAAGTAATGATACAATACTGAAGATATTCAATGCTCCAGGAAAGCCATCGGGTAAAATGAAGAAGAGATATCTGAACGATGATGAGCTAAGGGCTGCTCAGGTGTATGTATTACTCAACTGCGACGAGGAGGAAGTAGAGAAACTGGAGGGGTAAGTAATTAATACGTCCACATTATTTTAATAGTGTTGATTATTATCCTATTACATTAATTAAACGATATTATTTTTAGCATATTTAATGATGATGTGAGGACAGGTAGGCCACACATAACAGAAGAAGAACTAGAACAAGAAATAAGGCATTATTTTCCATCATGGTTGAGTGTATATGTAAGACTTGAGAACTCTGTAATTACCTTTCTGTATATGCACTTGATTGAGAATGAGCTTAATTTCTTTTTTCGTGGTATTTAGATCGATCGTCCATACGCAAGACTTGAGAATGAGTCTATTAGAACGCTAGCCAAGGGACCAATTTATGCTACAAAAATATGGCCAAGCTACTGTGTTAGTGGGTTTAGGTTCAAGTCAACAACTTGCCCGATCAGAGACAACTTTGTGGATCTCAACTCCACCAAAAACAGCTGTTTGTGTATCAGATCTTCGAACTACAAAGATGTTGATGCGGGCAACAATTTCTATGGCGTGCTACGGAAGATCGTGGAGCTGACATATAGTTATGGAATAGAGCCTGCTAAGATTGTGTTATTCAGGTGTGATTGGTTCGATCCGATTGAAGGTCAAGGTTGGAAAGTAGACAAGTACGGTCTTGTGGATATAAACTATCGGCGTCGATATCAAGCCTACGAACCATTTGTCCTATCAAGTCAGGCTCAGCTCGTGTACTTCACAAGTTATCCTAAACGGGAAATAACAAGGTCGAACTGGTGGGCAGTATGCAAGACCAAAGCTAGAAATACCTTTGAGGTTGACGATATAGCTTATCAAGAGGATGAACTACCTCTTGTAACAAATATTATAGAAGTGGACACGACAGAAATTCCTCATTACACATCTAATTGTATAGAAGAAGTAGAATTATCTGAAGAGGAAGATGCAGATGAAAGTGAAGATGTAGAGGAGGAAGAAGAAGAAGATGAGCTAAACGAACTAGATGAATTTTCAGAAGAGGATTAAATCTGTACGTTTGTTTTATCATCATATTTGACACTTTAGTGACACTTCTATCATATAAATCTGTGACACTTTAGTGACACTTTTATCTGTGACTATGATATTTTTCAAAAATCTGTGATGTCTATCATATAAATATATTTTTTTTGTTTTATTGTCATATGTTATTATCAGGTATGACTAGACCATCTGGACGACGCGGAGGATTTTATATTAGGCAGTCCCGTCAGCCTCGGGCTGGGGATAGAGATACCGTACCCTCATCTTCATCTCCGAGTACGCCATTGTACCGTTCTGTTCCCGGTCCATTACCGGGACAGGGCAGTTCCAGCAGGTTGGCGACTCCTCCATCGTCGTCCAGCGTTCCTTATCCCGCATCCAACATTTCTGATCTCCCGTCCAGCATTTCTGATCCCGCATCCAACATTCCTCCTACCGACGGCTCCATAGGGGGAGCCGACGCCGAGCATATGGAGGACGGCGATCAGACTGATCATGTCCAGGCAGGAGGTGAGAGCGACCCTCCATGCGCTCCCCCGGACGAGACGCGTATGAAGATTTGGACGGACGGGCCTACAAAGTAAGTTAATTAGTTAATATATATTTCTCAAATGATTATATGTACATATATATTCATGAGAATTATTATTGTATATATATCGGCCTTCTGCAGTACAGAGACAGCTGGGGGTATTTCTGAGGCAGAACTATGGTGGGCCTTGGATTAACTACTCAGATGCTCCCGCAGATAGGAAGGCCTTTTGGTTCGCCCACTTCAAGGTAAAAAATTGGTTTATTTTTAAATTTTAATAATCATTTGTGTATATTATACATCTTTTCTATTTTACTTCTTGTAGAGGACCTATTTCTATCCACCACACCGGACGACGAAGATCGAGGGCCAAGTTTCTGTTGTCGCAGTCAAGCTCATCCGTGATGCGATCCACGACCAGAAGTCTCGTGATCGCTCCGGACAGCCGATCCATGGTTGGATCACGCCAGAACAGTGGACTGCGATGAAGGCTAGATTCAGCGAGCCCAGGTACCAGGAGCGGTCTGACAAGGCCAAGGTGGCGCGGTCGAGCGCCGGTAAGTGGTGTGGTGGCTCCATTCCGATGACGAAATATTTTCGTCGTCTGGTACGTTTCCTATGACGGACATCATTTTATATATAGTTGGATAGAACGTTTAATACTAATAATAGATAATATATTTTAACAGATAAAAAATGGTGAGGACCCTAACATGGTGACCGTCTTCCTGGTCACCCATCGGAGGGCTGGGGAGTTCATTGACGACCGGGCGACGCAGGCATATGTACGTTCTATTTTTTATATTAATTTACTATAATTTAGAAAACAGGAAAATAGATATCAATATAGACTTTAGCAAACACTTACATATTAGCAAACATGTTCTAGGCCGAGTTTGTTCGGCTACAGGAGGAGGCGACTGCTGCTGCTAGTGCGCCAGCAGAGGGAGGGGTTAGTACTTCCTTCCAGCCGCCTACAGCTCCATCGCCGGACGAGCTCTGGATGACCGCCGTTGGCGGTCTTCAGAAGGGTACGTACTACGGTACGGGATTCTACGGCGCCTATTTGGCTTTAGAGTCATCCCGGGCCCCCTCTGTCAGTGCGCAGTCTCCAGCTTCGCAGGCGTCGTCACGAGCTCAGGATATTCGTCGTCAGATCGACGAGCTGCGTCGCGAGTTGCAGCAACAGATTTTTGATGCGGTCGAGCGACGATCCGACCCTCTGATGATCATCGGACGATTTGATGCGGTCGAGCGCAGTATACAGGAGCTAATGAGTCTGCAGCAGGCTACAGTTGCCAGCTTGCACACGCTCACCGAGTCTACGTAGCGCACAGAGCGTAGACAGGTCGAGCTGAAGGGATCGCAGAGGACCATGTCTGCCTCACTCACTCAGGTCTCGGCTTCGATTGAGGAGAGTACTCAGCGGATGGTGAGTACCATTGCTGCGCATGGTGAGCAACTGCGAGAGCTGGAGCAGATACGTCCTCCCGGTCCATCGACGGCACCGACAACAGACATTGCACTGCCTCTTACAGCCCCTACGGTGCAGCTCACACAGGAGCAGTATGAGTACATGCTATCCCAGATGCATGGCAGGGGTCCTCAGTGATCCAGTAGATTTTTTTATCATCTTTGTATTTATTGGCCCTATGGGCCCATTGACCGTTCTGTACACTGATTTTCATTATTATTTGACTCTGTTGGACATGTATGTTTGTGATATTTAATTTGTTGGTACTTTCATTGAGTACATGTATGATATTTAGTTGTAGACTGTTATGATGGAAGACTGTTATTCATCTATTAGTTATAGACTGTTATGATGGGAGACTGTTAATTGTGATGATATCTGCGACGGGGATGACAAATATACCTACGCTGGGTTATAAGCGATGATCTGATATACAAAGGAGGTGCTGTCCAAATTTTAAAAAAATATAATATGTATTTTTGTGATGATGTGTGTCTGTGTTTACAGTGAATGTGAAATACAGTGTTCGGAACCATCGACAGTTTCGATTACTGTTGTATGTTTTATCTTGGATAGAAAGAGCAACAGTTCAGGGTGTACATCTGAGAGCTTCATTTTCACGTCCTTCACTTTCTCGGGACGTCGTAAAGGATCCCGAGAAGGTGAAGGACATGAAGAGGAAGCTCTGAGAAGTGCACCCTGAACTGTTGCTCTTTCTATCCAAGATAAAACATAAAACAGTAAGCGAAACTGTCGATGGTTCGATACTGCACTTCACGCACACTGTAAACACAGACACACAGCATAACAAAAATACCAATTATATTTTTTTAATTTTTTTTATAAAATCTGCGACGGATAGCGACGTACTGCGACGTTCTGCGACGGATAGTACACGTCGCTATCCGTCGCTATACTGCTGACGTGGCATAACCACCTGAGAGCTGACGTCGCTAAAGTTGTCGCTAGGCGTCGCTAAAATGCTTACATGGCTGCCATGCCATGTCATCATATATAAAGTTGACGGCATCGCTAAGTGGTCGTCCTACGTCGCTATAGTTGCGACGTATTCTTACGTCGCTATCTGTCGCTAATGTTGCGACGTCTAGCGACACTAAACGTGACGTTGCAAATAGCGACGAAATGCGACGGAATTGTAATCTGCGACAAGCCTATACGCGACATCCAATTTTCGTCGCTAAAGACGTCGCGAATAGAAATTAGCGACGGATTTTCCTTTTTTAGCGACGTATTCTGACGTCGCTAAAAGGGGTTATTTTAGTAGTGGACTTGCTGTACAACAGTCCATTTTAGGACTGCTCATATTTCTGGCTGTCCTATAAGTATTTAGGACTGCCAGAAATTTGGACAGTCCTAAACTATAGGATTGCCAAAATTATATTATTTGATAATTAAATTTCAATCATCGTTAATTAAGTTTCTAAAATTAAATTTCAATCTTTGTTAATTAACTTGAAATATATTTTTTTATAGTTGCAACCCGAAGAAGAAGGATCTTGACGCCGATCCTATTTTTCGCCATCAAATATCGTCATCAAATTAATCTTGCCACCAAAAACATAGAACGTGTGGCCATCACTGCAAAAGAGATTATTCTGGTTACAAAGTATGCAAATGTGAGAGTGTACCCATATTCCTGTCGTGTCTTGTTTAACAAGGCATACCCGGAATATGGGTAAACTCTCAACTTTGCATACTTTAAGATAAGAATAATCTCTTTTGCAGTGTCGACCGCAAGTTGTATGTTCTCGACAAGTACTACAACAAATCGTTGCTATAATTTTTCTTCTCATATTTTGAAGTACCAAAATTTCGATCGCTCGGTAATTACCATGTAGTTTGGAGCAAGTGGAAAAGTGAAGATCGACATAAACCGACACCAAATGATGATCGACGTCGTTTGTTTTTGTGAAACTTTGATTTACCAAATTGTAATATTCTAAATTATCAAATTATTGTAATACTTTTGAACGAAACACATATAATATGCTAAACTTTGTATCAATTACATCCAGGCAATATGATTGTAATCCTTTGTCAATATTAGTTGTTTCTTTCCTTAAAGACATACTAGTATTGTCTTATGATTGGGTTATTATTGTCCTAAATAAAAATCGTATCTGTTGTTTGTGACTCATGTTGCCGTATCATTTTAAATCTATTTCTAAAAGAGATTTAAATTTTGAGTTATTTTTAAACCGAGTAGATAATTGAGAGATTCTAAAATAGATTTAAAAATGAGAGACTCATCTCTAAAATTGGTTTATTTTAAAATAAAAAAAAATTGAGAGACTTATCTCTAAAATGGATTTATACCTAAAATGGGGTATATATGAAGGTTTATTTTAGAATAAGCAAAATTGATAAGACTTATCTAAACGATAGATTTAAAATTTTGAATTTTTTAAAAACCGAGTAGAAAATTTATTTATTTTTAAACGGAGTAGATAATTTATTTTTTTACCTACATTATTTATTGCTCAGTATTACCCAAATTTCTGGTAGTCCTAGGACTTGGCAGTCCTATCTACTACCAGGACTGCCAGAAATTTGGATAGTTCTGTGCCAGAAATTTGGATAGTTCTGTCCAAATTTCTGGCAGTCTTATCCACTACTAAGACTGTCAGAAATTTGGACAGTCCATCATCGTCCCCGTCGCGACTGTGGACGAATTTTGAAGTTCCTAATCCTAAAATGGGTTCAAAACTTCAAAAATCTGTCGAGAATGAATCGTAACTCAAATTTTTGTTACTATAAGATAAAACTTAGGTATAAACATGGATTGAGAGAGATTTGGAAAAGAAAATGTTTAGGGTTTTAGGAGGGAGAAGGGAAGAAGAAACAAAGACAAAAAAAAATAACAAATTGACTTGTATACCTAGTCCTGAGTAATTTTTCAAGTGGCAAACTTGTAAATAAACAAAATATTAGATTTGAGCTAGTCCTGAGTAATATTTGAAGTGTCCATATAAATTACCTTTAAAAGTATATATAGCTGATTCTGGATATTGGTAGCATAACAAAGATCAAAGAGTATATATCCTCTGAAAGTTTTTTTTTGGGGGAAGGGTCTGAAGTTGTTCTTTTGATTTTTTTTTTTTTTTATTTTAGTTTGAATCATCTAATATTTTTTGCAATTTTTTAATCTTCTAAAAATTAGTTCAATTTTAAGATCTAACTCTAATTTTTTTTTTCTTCTTCTACTACTTTTATGCACCATTTAGTGCGTTGCCATCCATCAAACATATTGCAAATTCTTACTTATCAAGAATAAAATTTCAAATATTATTCAAAGACGAACTTTAAATCTTTATCAAATATAATATTAATTTTTTTCATCCCAATGCAATCTAAAACTAAAATCTAATCAAATACAAATGATAGCATAAACAAAATTTTAGTTCAATCAACTATTGAATGCGGACCATGCAGTCAAACATAAACAAAACTATATACCTATACTATCTAATAGCACGTATCATTATATTATTTGGTATAATATTAACTTACTAAAAAAAAATATAACTATGATAGTACTTTATAGCTTTAATTTTAAATTACATTAAAATATTTTAAATTTGATTTGATTATATATTAGGATTTGTTATAGATATATTTTTAGAATTTTGGATATGTGTTTAGTTAGATAATACCAATACTTAGTTTAAATATAATTTGAATATTGTATATATTTTATGATTTATTATATATCCATGTAGTTAAAATTGTTACATATCTAAAAATTCAAATAATAATAATAATAATATAAATCCAGAAACAATTGATACGAATTTCAACAATGTTGACAATAACTATACAATGATTGCAAGACTGACCCTAGCTAACTTGGAAGAACGGCTCTCCGGTCCCTGGTGTAAACGTGCACCTCCATCTTCAGCGACAGCTCGCTGGTCCTAAGCAGCTGCCACAGCCTGACCACTGCCTGCAGGAAGAACGTCGACAGAGTCTGCTTCAGGAACCCGAACGTGTCCCCGTTGGAGAAGCCCATGCGGTTCAGCATGTCGCACGTCATCTGGTCCCGCAGGACGGGGTGATGCAAGGACGCCGCGGGGAGGCCGAAGGTCATCTCCTCCGTGGTGCTGCGATAATCCCGCAGGCTCGCGGAAGGGCGGTACCGCGTAGGAGGAGGCGGTATCTCCGTCGCCCGGAGCGTCGCGTAGGCCCGGTCCCCGTCGACGTCTCTCGGACGCAGCTGCGTGGTGGAGGATTCGCCCTTGAGGAAGACGAAGGCTTTGAGGCTCACCACGGTGTTGTTGTGCACGACGCTGTTGTATTCTAGTATGGTCTCCATGGCCCTTTGATTAAAGGAAACGCACGTACCGGGGCTTACATATAGGTTGGGATTGGGATGGTTAAGGGAGGAGGGACTATTAATGGGGTTATATAGGTTGGACGAGTAGGAGTCAAAATCAAATTAATGACTAAAAATTTAGTCTCATCTGATATGAAACTTAATATCTATCATGTTTAGGTCATCAATTCACTACTAAAAAATTAGACAAAAATTTAAATTAAATTAAAATATTTTGAATATAATTTAAATTAATATATTTTAATTAGGTTTTGTTCTAATATGTTTTAAGAAAATTTTAGATATGTGTTTAGCTAGATAATATCACGTACTAAATATAAATATGATTTAAATATTGAATACATTTTAGGATTTGTTATATGTTCAAATAGTGATAGTTAAAAGAATTTTAGAATTTTATTTTTTAATTACTACATATATTTAGAAAATATTTTTATTATTTTTAATAATTAATAAAATATATACATAAAGATTAGACATCTCATTTTTAAAAACATTTCTAAGCTATATTATAATAATAGAAATGATTAAAAAGCTGTAGTCTTATCTAATCTCGAATAGTTAAGTCCCACCCCACCTCCAACTTTTTAAATAACTTTTCACATTAAAGCCCTCAATTAGTCCTAAATCAGGACAATCGTTCTACACATTAGAAACACTAGTAGAATCCTTATTCTAAGAAACGAATTTAAGATTTAATCTAGATCATACTAAAAATCTATTACCAATAAATTAAGTTTTACAAATTATATTAGATTCAGACTATTTCTTATCTACTGATTTGCATAAATATTGCAAATTATTTGTTTTAGGATCTTTCATAGCCAAGTAACAACTTTAGACTCCTCGTCTGACTACTTTACTGACTCCTCTCCACATATATATATATATATATATATATATATATATATATATATTTTTTTTTTTTTTTTTGAAGCAATGGGTACTTGTGGCGAACTCGCCTCCACTGAGGCTCGAACTCCCGACCACTTGGGCCGCATGCATCTCTCTTAACCACTAGGCTAGAGATCATTTGCTATATATATATATATATATATATATATATGGAGTCTAGTTTAAAACCTCTCCAAATATATATAGGGATGATATTTAAACTTTACGTATCGAATAAGTTAGAATATTTGTGTTTGGGTCTCGATAACAAACATACTTAGGATCTGCTTGGATTGAGGGTTAAGAGAGTTAAGTGAGGGAAAGTTGTAATGCCCCGCTCCGCACGGTGCATTATGCTGAGTCGTTGACTCGAAGAGTTGCGTTGACCCGATTAAGTATCGATGCGAATCGATACGAGAGTTACGTTGTCCCGAGCAACGCATCGAACTAAGTCGATGCGAAGAGTTGCCTTGTCCCGAAAGAATGCATCGAGTGAATCGATGCGAAGCGCCGCGTTGCCCCGAAGGATGAGTGAGTTGAATCGGCTCGAAGATTCTAAGAAATCGAATCGACCAAGGCGCAAGTCCGAATCGATGCAAGTATTGATTTTAGTTGGTTTCGTGTGCAGGTTATACTTTGACGCGAAAATATTAGAGGTCGATCTTCGGCAATATTTAGTAAGGGGTCCGCGGAACCAAATCGACGCCTTGCGATGGACGGAAGCGTCGGCACGCTAAGGCAAATCGGACGTATAATTCAACAAGCACGAAGTGCTCGAATGGCTAAGTCAGGAGAGTGGTCGTGCAACAAAGTTAGGGAATCGAGCCGCATCGGCTCGACGAAACGGCGAAGGCAAATTGACTCAAGGTGGGAGGATTGACTTCTTTTTACTCCTTCATTTGATAAGTCAAATATATCATTGTATGCTAAAAGTTAACCTATCGACGCCACGGGCGTAGTCCGATCGGAAGTAAATTATAACGTGTGTCGAACACTAATTAGTACAATTGAAATGAAACGTGCATCAAATGCACAAGTCGCTACGGAACATTGGATATCGCTAAGGCGAGCGCTTCGGTGCGCAAGCCACAATAACATGGGATAACTGTACTCGGCGAGTGCCTTAGTGCACGAACCATACCGTGCCTTCGCGCACGAGTTAGAACGGCTAGAACATTGAAAGACAATAGGCGAGCGCCCTAGCGCGCAAGCCACGAACATTGAATGCTAAGTCATAGAACATCAGAATACGGTCGGAACGTGCCTACGTGCACGGGATAATAAAAGATGGCTTCGTTGCGAAAGAATACAGTTATGGCATGAATGTGGCGGAACTGTCGGATATGACATAATGCCTCGAAAGGTGTTCGAGACCTTCGGGTCGTTCGGTTGACGAGCATTGAGTTGAGGCATGATGCCATTGAAACATTGAAACGAAGAATGAAACGTAAGAACATAGAAAGTTAACGGAGAAATGCGAGATGATAATGCGGCATGGTGCCCTTCGAAATGGTCGCGGCCTACGGGCGTTCGTTGAGAACATTCGGGCGTTGTGCCAATTGAAATAGAGATAAGCGAACTTGCTTGGTTGTATGAAATATAAGATTCGTTGCATGGTCAAATGGACTTAAAGATATAAAAGCCCGTGCATGGGTATTCCCTCGAACGCGGCGCACCAGGGCGCTGGGACCGTTCGGCCTAGGAGTGATTCGTTTTCGGTATTGTTGGCGCCACTTCGACCAGACGGGTAGCGACCTTATGGTGAATGTGTTAAGCAACTTGCTGCGATTATTTCGATGGCCTCTGATGTTGGTTAGCAACCGCACGGAGTTAACATCGTCTTATGTTTCGATTCGATAAAAATAAGTTCATTCTAGCCCAGAAAGCTAGTGACCTTCATATAGATAAGGGCGATGGGTTTGGAAGTGCAAGGTATGCGTATATCCTGCATGGACGGATTCTGAATAGAGAGCACTTATAACATGACAGGGAAAACAGATAGGCGTATTCACCTTGCGTCGGTGCAAGGGCGAGTGCGTCGATATTGCTAAGTTACGCCACGAATCAAACACGAGAATGCTTGCTTGCCTATTCAATTCGATAACATGATTGCTATGATAACATGCTTTACGCTTTCGAATATGCCATAAAATTGACCCTAAGGAGAACATAGCAAGATCACTACACCAAAATGACAAATTAGGAACACTAGGTGTTTTTTAATCCGGAACGCTTATTTTATGTACCTAGATTTTGGAACAGCATTAAAGCGTTCCAGATTAAAAAAACGTTCCAAATATATGTTATTTTAATTTTCAGAAAAAATATTTATATAGATACACATTTATTCCGGTCCAAATATGTTCCAAACTAGGCATGCACACACATATGTATCTCAATTATTATCGAGGAAAGCGTCCAAGCCATAAAAGAGAAAAATATTTTCTTATCACTTCACCTTTTTCTCCTCCCCCACCATCACCTCCGCTGCCGCCGCCGTAGACGTGTCCTGCTGTCCACCGTCCCTCCCCTCCTCCTCCTCTTCCTTCTCCTCCTCCTCCTCAGCCTAGATCTGGTCGGACACCCTCCTTGTCGTGTGTCTCTGCTTCATCTTCATCTGCATCACCTCCGTCGTCGCCCTCTTCTGCATCTTGGTCAGTGTCCTCTGCAATTTTTGCTCCTTCTTGGTCAACGTCCTCTGCACCATCTGCTCCGACATAAGAAGAAAAAACCTAACCTAAACTCCCCATTCATCACACCCTAACCTTGATTTTTTTTTCTTTGTTTGTGAAGATATTTGACGGGACAATCTGGTTCTACACCATCGTGATTTTGCTCTTTCTGGCAGTGGTAGAGGTGGAATGGGGCTTAATAATGAAGTTTTGAAGGGTAATTTTCTCGATTCAAAATCTCCTCTTTTTTAGTAAAATTTATTTAGGATTTTTTTTATTCGGTTATTGACTTGTTTAGGTGTTCGAGTACTGGATTGGAAGGGGAATGTTAATGCAGATCGTGTATGCTTTTCTTTTTGTGATTGTTTGTATTTGAGGGATTACATGTGTTAGAGTAAAATATGTGAATAATAAAATGAGGCTTTGTTTTCAGTGTTGGTGTGATGACGAAAGCGTTCCTTGATGTTAGAGGAGATCGTAGGGATATGGTGAAACTCCAGGAGATTACGAGTTACCCACTGATTGCGTACAGACTGACCTATACGATCTTGGTAATGGTTGTCTGATGCATCATAAACTTGATATACAGTGAATTTTGTGTTTTCTACTATGTTGCACGGCCACAAATTCGATATAATACAAACGTGGGGGTAAAGACAAACCATGTGTTTTGTTATTTCTAGTGTATTTTGAAGTGCTTGTGTCATGTCTTTTACTGTCGGATCACTCCGACACAATATGTCACGGACACGATAGCATTTTGTTATGCTTTGCAGCTATAGTCAATACTTGTTTTTTAATATATTGTTTACTGGCTAATGACTGCCAATTTTAGGGGGTCCTGTGTATTGGCTTTCTTAAGCGTGCCTGCCAGCACAAGGAAATAACAAGAGATAAAGCAAGTAAAGTTTTAGAGGTAAGTAATAAATGCATTAAATTCCTCAGTTTAGACGATAAGAATCTATCTTATTTTGTATTGTTGTCCGAGTATGCCTATATCGAGAATAATTCACTTTATAAATTTAGCAGTCAATCTAAAAAGAGTAACGTAGAAATAAAAAAAATCCACAAACGATAGCAGAGGTATAGCATCCATGGTTGGATTGTGTGTGCTTGTGTGTTATTGCCCTTTTTGTTATTTTGTCATATTAAGATATTGGTTGTGTCATCACTTTCGTGTTTATGCACCAACCATAAAATGCCTACTTCTCTTAATTAGGCTCGTATTGATCCTAAACAAACATAAGACAGGGAGCATCACTGAAAGGCAGGGAGCATCACTGAAATTGTCCAATATTGAGTTTGCAAATAATAGGAACTATTGTATTCTACATTCGAGTACAAAGTCTCTTTGTTTCAGCCAAAGAAGATTTATTTCGAGCGAGCATTATGGTTTTTAGTCAATAGTCACTACACGTACAAAACCATATTTAGTATTAATATATATAATGCGTAGCAACAGTTGATGAACAATATTGGAAAACAAGGCTTACTACAAGTTCTTACAGCTAATGTTATCTCAACAATTCTTTCTCTTGTATCTACCTAATAAAAGCACAGTTCTTTACCAGGCCATTTATCTAAACCCATAATTGCAATGTATTTCCACTGATATGTTGTACGTGTTTCTTCATTTTTTTTTACATCTTGTCGGTCGAGTGGCAGAGATTTTATATGTTAATGTTGCAAAGATGATGACCCTTAATGAGGCAGTCTGGTGATTCAGGACTCCACTGGTTGCAAGGAGCCAAGGAATAGTAAGGATGTTCAAGATGTATGCAATTTTAGCCACATTTCATGAAGAGGTAATTTTTTTGGCAACTTTAGCCACTTCAACAAAGGGAACTTTTTTTTGCACTTATTAATGTGAAGGTCTTAATGCTTCGTTTTGAAATGGACTAGGGAATAAAAAATGACATTTTTAAGGTAGTTATATATCTTAAGTTACTTTAGTACCTCTTAACTCTCAGCAAGGAAACTCTACGAATTACACACAATCTCACTTTTGAAAATCAGGTAACTCCAGGAATTACACAGTATTATAAAGTTAACAATTGATCCAACTTGTAAATTGAACAATATGTAATATTTAACAATTTCGGCTGATATGCATGTAAGTGGGTTTTTTTTTTTGGGGCAAAGATCTAAAACTTTCTGATTAGTGACAAATGAAAGCTATGGCACATATAATTGATTCGATGTAGATGCATGTTGAAATGTTTGACTATATGTCTTCACTAGGCTCATGCATCTTTGGCTTATTACTTTAAGAAAAGTACTAAAATATGCTTAGCATATAGCTTTGTACTATAGAGTTATCAGATAGGCATTTCCATACAGTTCTTGTCAATATAATGACTTTAGTTCTCTATTAGGAATTAATTCATTTAACATAAATTAATTTGCATGTGTGTCATTATTATAAATTTGTGTATTTTTATCATATTATACTTAAAGATAAGGCAGGGGATATCCCTCTAGCTTCCTTAAAGAGCGTAGAATGCAAGTGCTAATTTGATTTTACTGCAAGTCTATGCAATGTATGCAGTAATGTGTTACCTTAACATTTTCTTTTGGGTGTAAAGGAATGCTTTGATAATGCCTAAGTATACAATTCTTTGTTTCCATGATAAAAACAAATCAAGAATAGTTAATTATTTCACATGCAAATATATTTCAGACACTTCTACTTGTTTGTATTGTTCAGTGTTTTTCTTTTTTTTAAATTTATTTTAATAGCTTGTGTAAAATTTTACTTTATGCATCCACCAACCTAGTCAAGATGCTCCTTAAATACAGACCTGAAGAAAAAGTCGCGAAGAAGAAAAGACTTTTGATGAGAGTCCAGGATGAAGCGGAAGTCAATTTTGATGAGAGCCCAGTATGACGCTTCTTCTTGGGTACGTTCAGCTTTATTGCTCCAACTCTTGGTTAGCATAGTTGGGTTGGGCAATTTTGATATCTATGTACTTGTATTTTATATGTATGCACTTGAAGTGAACTTACAGTATTGGATTTTTGGAAGAAAAAAAAAAGGTATCCAATTTCAGGTTTATTAATATGTACGGGCCGTCCTTTGCTTCGAACTTCTCTGAGCAGGTCAATGAAGACAGGGCGACCAATTCCTAATTATTGAAAACAAGAATCACATGATGGAAGTGTTGGATTCTTGTGATATGTCGTGAGTTGTCTCATCAGTTATTTTTATTGAAAATGGATAGCATTTTGATACCAATTCTTAATTAAGTTTATTTAGATATTTTAGTTCTGTACTAGCATCAGTTACTCGAGCCATTAACACTATTATTAACTAGTCCTCTCTTTTGATGATATTGGTGCTCTCTCTCACATTCATTTCTCCATTTCGTTTCTGGCATTATGGTGCAGATTGCATCTTTAGCAATTTTTGTGCAAATAGAAGAATGGTGATCCAAAATGTTTTTTGTTTTTCTTCTCATGTAAGCATCAATTTGGTAATGAATAGTAAAAGTTTCTAAAACTCCTATAAATATCTATTGCATATCAAAGTCATGAACTTTGTTGCATCCTTGTTTATTTTTGTTTTAATGCATTCATTACTGATATGGAAATTGAAGTGTCTTAACACAAGCAATGAAGCACATTCTCTAGCTTTTATTGTTAGTATACATATATGTTGAACGGTTATTATTGCAAACTATGTTACCTCCTATGCACTGGACAGTGAATAAATCCCACATACAGTGATACCCACTGTAAGTTTTTTTCCGATTGATATATATATCATGTGGATCCCATATATGTTGATCATTTAGCTTTAACAACTACATTCACTTTTTAGGAACGATAGGGTTAAATTTGTTTAAGACTCCCTTATTCATAATAGTTTGCACTATTAATTTTATGACAAATGTACCCGTGAAAAATATATCAAAATGCAATCACTAATGCTCCCTTTCAGGATAATCAACCTAAGTTGTAAAGGGGAAGGAACATCCTACTGATTAATCTTTCAGATTCTTGATCCAGCATTTTATGGTTGAGA
Organism: Iris pallida; assembly: GCA_029216955.1. Lineage (NCBI taxonomy): Eukaryota > Viridiplantae > Streptophyta > Magnoliopsida > Asparagales > Iridaceae > Iris > Iris pallida. The sequence continues at coordinate 1,561,436 of JANAVB010024999.1, read as the reverse complement.
CTAGATATAAGGGTAAATTACTGCTAAAAACAAAAACACAGAAAATACGAAACAAGATACTCTATGTATAATGCTTACATTGGTTACATATTACAAAAGTACATCTTTGACGGCTACTCAAAGACTCTCAGAACCGGCAAAGATAGGCCAACCAAAAGATATCGACAGAAACTGCTGCATGTTATACTAGTCTATGCCAAATACTCTCCTAGGAAACTAATAGAAGTGCTGAATATAAAGTTTTAGAAATAAAGGCTAAAAGTAAATGGCTAGTACCGAAATTAATAAAAGTAAAGGTTGGTAATGTTAGAATTAATGAACATAGAATCAATCAATCTACTAGGCCCTAGGCCAGGGGGTATATACAGAGTATGATCAGACATAATCCCCTGGCACAGCGATATGGGGCTATACAGTAAAAATTCATGATAGGTCGTCCCATAAGAGTTCGACAAGAGTCAAGAGACAACAATCTGATACAATAAAGACACCCTGACAACCCTTCACAAATACTGATACACACAAGAGTGCACATTGGCGCAAATACATTAGTTATTCCCACACTGGACACTCTGCACATATTGTTATTGCTATTAAATTTTGCTGAATATGAAGAATTGATACTACCTATACTTTGTTCTATGATACAAATTTTACATTGCACTGTCTGCACACCATATATACTAATATCATACAAGGGCACCAACATTGCACACATAACACAAACTGCATGTACAATGTGTTCCATCCCCTGGGTGGGCTAGTACGGACCTTGGCACTTTCCACAACTTATTGAACAAATTTTGGGGGATCATGGAGCAGCCCAAAATAGGCATTCGGGTCTCATATCTGTGAAAGCTTAATGCCAAAAAACCCAAGGGTCAAAGACAACTGGTCGGGCCAATCGCTGTAGAAATAAAAGGGGTATAATGAGAGGAAAACCGAGGACTTGTTCATGAAGTCGGCTAGCAAAATGGTGTAGGTCTGCGTGCAGTTACCAGCTATGGACTGGAGGACTTGGATGGCTTCTATGTGGTAGAGAGAGTAGATTTTTCCTTTGAGAACCCATAGGTATTCCTTCTAGGAATAAAATCACATCTCTAGAGTTTCTCGGTCCAATCATTTTCACGAATGTCGGCATCCACTCTTACCAAGGACTTTGTCATCATTTATTTCTGTCGGAGCTCAGCCGACCCCATTACTTCCTTTAGAAGAGAAATTTTCACTTAGAGAAGTTCAGGGAATTCCACATCACACACACTACATTCCTTCAAACAAGCAAGGCGGTAGGCCCTAGCATCCATACCTGCAGTTTAGCTGCATTTCTCCAAGTTATTTGATTTTTTTCACAAAGTCGTTAACTTTTAACTATTTGCTTAGTTAACAAATCCTATATTCACTAATATTACACTTCCTGTGCAGGAAAGAAAATAAAATTTCTAGTTTGAACTTATTATTATTGCTAACTTTTGTGATTTCTATTGTCTATATGCTAGAAAAATGGGAGTGGAGCTTTTTTTTACATGTTTCCATTTTCATACGCAATTTCCTTCCAAGAGTGATATGCAGATTTACCCAGCCCTGTTCCCCCCCTTTGTTTATGGATGTAATTACTACTACAAATTTTAAAATGAATTCATTTTACAACTAATTTCATGACAGTTTGTAATAACTTTGAATGATTATTAGCAGTTGCTAATATTTTTGTGCAGTTTTTTGCTGTTGAAGTTACTATCATGCACCGAGGAGGTACCACCTGAGCTCTCCCGTCTATGAGCATGAATGGTTTAAGCACACACACTCACACAGGTGCACATATACAGTTTTTTTTTACATCTTCTTAGAACATTCAGATATAGCTTGTTTGATGCTTAAAAATCAATCCTACACATGACCTCCTGACACAGGGTTTTTTTTTCCTGCAGTTCAAAACTACCAACTGTTGCAATCGAATGTTAGATGTAGATACAGCTGAAAGCTTTGCCAATCAGCTTTGTTGTCGGTTTGGTTATTGGTTTCACATTGAAGCGACATATCAGGCATTGGCCAGTAAACTACTGAGGCGACTAAAGGATTAAAATGTCACATCTTAGGATTTTCTATTTTTTCTTGGGATGTGCAACAACTATGATTTGAGTTTTACTAAGTCATATGTTTTGGGATATGCTAGATTCTTGTTTGAACTTCCATAACATACTTTGTATCGTGACACTCTGCATATGGAAAGGCAATTGTTCTGCATGTGAATCAATCATTTATGCCCTGAAATTTGTGTGTTATAGTCCAAATTACATGTTGATGATGGTGATAATGTGTCATTCTAGATGTAAGTTTTATCATATTTTGCAAAATCTTTATTATCTCTTTCACTGATGAATGCAGTACTCACATTTTGGCTAATGACCAAAAAAAGTCCAGAGTACTTTTAGTCACTATTTTTTTTGGATAATTTTGCTTTGTTAGGAACATTTTGTTGGCGTTCCAAACCTGGAAAACTTTGTAGTCGTTCCATCTAGTATTGCATTAATTAATCTGAAATGGTTTTTAGGCACGCATTATTGGTGTTCCAAATCTGGAACACATTTAAAGCGTTCCAAAAAATATTTCTTGGAACGCTTTATTACCGTTCCAAGAAATTTGGCAGCCCAAAAATAGGCACGGAAATAGGCGTTCCTAAAATTATTTGGAACAGAATTTTGGTGTTCCAAAATGACCATTTTGGTGTAGTGGATCATAAGCTAAGTTGCATGATTCAACATAAATATTAAAACGTCGGTTTGGAAAGAAGATCTTTGCTTCAGTACATGCGAGGACGAACGTACTGATCCCCCACCAGCTTCATGCAGGGTGCAGGGAATGGATTGCTCGCGACGAAGCGTTGCTTGAACGCGTTGAGGCTTGGAATGCTGAAGCGTATTGGAGCGTGCGATCGCATAGACGCTCGGACTCGCGACAGGATTGATACGGCCGAGACATAGAAGGCATGATGTATGGAACGACGAAATCCTTTGTGGGCAAGAGAGAACCTGAGTGTTGTAGCCAATCTGGCAAATTCCGTTGGGCTATCGAAGGCCTTTGTAATCTGATTTCGAATATCAATAAAGAGAATCGTTTTCATATACTCTGTTTTCCTTTCATTGTTAACGTTCAATTCAAAGATAACCATTTGAGAACTTGTCATCTTGTCTTGCACGAGCGCAACTCCAGGCTCGTGCGGCATCACGCCCCAGCGAGGACGATGATTCGGGTGATTCCGGGTCGGGGCGTGACAAATTGGTATCAGAGCTCTAGGCTCAATTTCCTCTGGACGCTTGCTTCATTTCAGTTCTAAAAGTTGCCCACCACCAATCGAAATCACTCTTGACTCTACTCGATGCCGCACTGGATGTTCCATACAATAAGTCTAATACAAATCATGTAATTTTGCCGCGTGTTGTTTGGAAATTACATGGTGTTAGTTGGAAAAGTCGGAAAAGGTTTGTTGCTGCAAGTGCAACAAGTTGCGAGATATGAATTCGAGAATTTGTTGCCGTAGATGCAACACGTCGTAAATTGTGGTTTGAGATATTCGTTGTTTACAACGAACGATACGAGAAATGTTGGTTGCATCGATACAATGATAGTCGTGGAATGTTGCTGCAGCAATTGCCATGCGTTGATTGTAATGATGCGTTGAAAAGAAAATAAAAGTTCATATTGAATGTGTCGAACGGATTCACATATCAATTTCGAATGTGCGTTGAGATGAAAAGCCATAAGTCAATATCGAATGTGTTGAAACGGATTTGAGCATTGACTTTGAATGTTGGAAATGAAATATTGCACGATGTGCAATGCGTATCGAGAATAAATCGAAGCACGAGGTGCGGTAAATATCGGAAGTAAATCATTGCACGATGTGCAATGCGTATTGAAAGTAAAATTATTGCACGTGGTGCAACGCGTATCAAAATAATCGATGCACGAAGTGCAACGGATATCGAAAATGAATTTTTGCACAAGATACAACGAAAGAAAATAAAAAGTTATAAATCGAGAAACGAAATCGGTTCGGTTGCGCGCCGAACTGTGTTGGCAAATGAATGCGTTGGCCGAGTTGCGTCGGATTTTGATTAATCAGAGTTACGGTTGTGATCAAGCACGATCACTGCAGAAATCGTGAGTCGGGATAGATCGTCGGTTCGTAAAGAGTGTGTTACGACGGAAGTAATTTGATTTCCGGGTGGTATATGGCATACCACCGATGCAATGAATGGCTCGATTTCGAGTGGTATATGCAATACCACTTGTGCGATGAATTGTATCGACGTTTTGTGAGAACTGCGGAAGGTTTGTCCGCAACGGACGGGATAGCACCGAGACTCGATTGAGAATTTGTATAACGGAATGTTGATGCAAGTGTTCTTCGATGATCGGTTAGAACGGTAAGGCGGGACTTGTAGACATTGAACGATACGTCGATTGAAAAATTTATATGTCGGTCGAATGACGGGAACTAGCGAAACGATTATGCCTTGAGGCAACAATCGGATCGACGGGATAGGAGACTCGAAACGTGGAAATCGAACTGCACGACTTGCGAGTTCGACGAAAATGTTGGGCGAGATAAATCGAATCGTACGACTTGAGATCTCGATAGAAATGTTCGGCTAGGCGAATCGAATTGCATGACTTACGATTTCGATAGAAATGTTAGGCGATGCAAATTGTAATTGAATTCGCACGATGTACGACTTCGGTAAGAAAGTTGGTTGACGCGAGTAATCGTGCTAAAGAAATAGTTGGTTACGTTACGGCGAAACTCATTTGAGTACGACTGAAAACACGCAGAACTTAGAGGGCGAGATCGTATGACTTGAGGGTTCGATGTCGGATAATCGGTAACTCAGTTACGCGATCGAAGTATAGCGGGATGCGGCAAATCGGAGAACGAGTTGATGCGTATGAAAAAGTTCGTTGCGAACTTGGATGTATGCGATGCGAGTTAGGTTGACGTTGAAACGGATTCAAAGTTGACCCTTACGTTATCGAAATGGATACGACGTATCGAGATCGATACGTAAGGAAATGTAAACGACGTGAGAATACAAAATAGAGTGCGCCTCGCGCTATAAAATTTTGTAAGTAACGATACGAGAATGAACGAACTTGGTTGATCGTAAATTTTGTGATTGATCAGGGCGAGACTATAAGTCATCGACGATTGCTCGATGCGTATAGCATCTCGTGTGTCGACCGCGAAATAAGATAGACTCGAACTCAATGCGAGTAGACGCGTCGTGAATAGCAGAATCATCGACGGAGTGCATGACCTTACTCGGAGGATAGTTGCGCTAAGATTGCGCCGATAGAAATGGTTTTGTTCAAAAATTTGGATAGTCGCATAGAATCATCGGAACGTGATTTGGCTCCGAAATAAGATATAGCATGGTTCGTAGTAAACTGTCCTTCGGTGATGATCCACAATTATCGAGCGTAGCTTCGGGGCAGCTGACCCTAGAAGACTTGACCGCCAAATCGAATTGAATGCTGCAGACCGTAAGATGACCCATGCGATATCGCATATGAGATTGCATCGATAACAAATACAATGTGGTGCATGTTGACGATAAGTCTAGGCGATCAAGAATTGTTGAAACAACTTTCGATTGAGAATGGTATAGTTAGATTTGAGTATTTGTCGGATGAATATTTGAATGGTTATGTTGGTCGACGAACAAAACTAGAAAATTCACCAACGAACTTGGTGATTCGAATAGGCGTTTGCGAGAATCGTGCTATACACGAGAGGGAACGATAAAGAAATGACTTATGAGTTGTACCGTTAGATTCGGATTCACCTCGCAATTGAGCTTGCGTGAATCGAACCTACATTCGATGTTGCGAGACGGATAAGTTGGGAATTTGGCTAGTGAATTCCTATTCGCTAGGAATCGAACGTAAGGCGTATCGTAAAGACTTTCGTATCAAGGCGATCGTTGTCTTGAGCACCGTCACCTTGATGTAAACTTTGTATCGAATAGATTGTGGCCTTTGTGTAATGTCAATTTAAACTTGCGTCGGAAGGATTTGAGCACGGTGTCTAGGTAAGTCACCTAGCGGACGTAGTCCGAATGTTGATGCTTTTGCAAGTCAACAAAAGAGAACCATGTCGAGATAGGATACGAAGTAAAACATCAGAAATCGTTGGATAGTGACGCCGAATGCACGGCGTTGCGGAGACTCGTTGTGATCGGATGCGCGACAGCTTGACGCGACGCGTAGAATTGATAGTCCCGATGAAACATACAAAGTAAGAAATGCAATTTTTGAATCGCATCATGTGCCTTGATTTTGTTGGACGATCACGCATGTATCAATATGCATGTGCGCTAGAATTGCGAGAACAAGTAATAGAGCCAAGTCCGATTAAGAATACGAGATGGTAAGTGATTAAGGATGAGAAGTTACATGTTAGCGTTGTTCCGATATCTTACAACTAAGCTTGGCTGAAATGCATATATTGGTGGGACGCCTAAAATATGTGTATGATTTCAAACTAAGTTGTACGATCCAAACGATAGTGAGACGAGATCGTGGAGCGATCTAATGAAACCCTTGGAAATTTAGTATTGGTTTCGGTTCGGGACGAACCTTGTTTTGAGTGGTATATTCTATAATGCCCCGCTCCGCACGGTGCATTATGCTGAGTCGTTGACTCGAAGAGTTGCGTTGACCCGATTAAGTATCGATGCGAATCGATACGAGAGTTACGTTGTCCCGAGCAACGCATCGAACTAAGTCGATGCGAAGAGTTGCCTTGTCCCGAAAGAATGCATCGAGTGAATCGATGCGAAGCGCCGCGTTGCCCCGAAGGATGAGTGCGTTGAATCGGCTCGAAGATTCTAAGAAATCGAATCGACCAAGGCGCAAGTCCGAATCGATGCAAGTATTGATTTTAGTTGGTTTTGTGTGCAGGTTATACTTTGACGCAAAAATATTAGAGGTCGATCTTCGGCAATATTTAGTAAGGGGTCCGCGGAACCAAATCGACGCCTTACGACGGACGGAAGCGTCGGCATGCTAAGGCAAATCGAACGTATAATTCAACAAGCATGAAGTGCTCGAATGGCTAAGTCAGGAGAGTGGCCGTGCAACAAAGTTAGGGAATCGAGCCGCATCGGCTCGGCAAAACGGCGAAGACAAATCGACTCAAGGTGGGAGGATTGACTTCTTTTTACTCCTTCATTTGATAAGTCAAATATATCATTGTATGCTAAAAGTTAACCTATCGACGCCACGGGCGTGGTCCGATCGGAAGTAAATCATATCGTGTGTCGAACACTAAGTTAGTACAATTGAAATGAAACGTGCATCAAATGCACAAGTCGCTACGGAACATTGGATATCGCTAAGACGAGCGCCTCGGTGCGCAAGCCACAATAACATGGGATAACTGTACTCGGCGAGTGCCTTAGTGCACGAACCATACCGTGCCTTCGCGCACGAGTTAGAACGGCTAGAACATTGAAAGACAATAGGCGAGCGCCCTAGCGCGCAAGCCACGGACATTGAATGCTAAGTCATAGAACATCGAAATACGGTCGGAACGTGCCTACGTGCACGGGATAATAAAAGATGGCTTCGTTGCGAAAGAATACAGTTGTGGCATGAATGTGACGGAACTGTCGGATATGACATAATGCCTCGAAAGGTGTTCGAGACCTTCGGGTCGTTCGGTTGACGAGCATTGAGTTGAGGCATGATGCCATTGAAACATTGAAACGAAGAATGAAACGTAAGAACATAGAAAGTTAACGGAAAAATACGAGATGATAATGCGGCATGGTGCCCTTCGAAATGTTCGCGGCCTACGGGCGTTCGTTGAGAACATTCGGGCGTTGTGCCAATTGAAATAGAGATAAGCGAACTTGCTTGGTTGTATAAAATATAAGATTCGTTGCATGGTCAAATGGACTTAAAGATATAAAAGCCCGTGCATGGGTATTCCCTCGAACGCGGCGCACCAGGGCGCTGGGATCGTTCGGCCTAGGAGGGATTCGTTTTCGGTATTGTTGACGCCACTTCGACCAGACGGGTAGCGACCTTATGGTGAATGTGTTAAGCAACTTGCTACGATTATTTCGATGGCCTCTGATGTTGGTTAGCAACCGCACGGAGTTAACATCGTTTTATGTTTCGATTCGATAAAAATAAGTCCATTCTAGCCCGGAAAGCTAGTGACCTTCATATAGATAAGGGCGATGGGTTTGGAAGTGCAAGGTATGCGTATATCCTGCATGGACGGATTCTGAATAGAGAGCACTTATAACATGATAGGGAAAACAGATAGGCGTATTCACCTTGCGTCGGTGCAAGGGCGAGTGCGTCGATATTGCTAAGTTGCGCCACGAATCAAACACGAGAATGCTTGCTTGCCTATTCAATTCGATAACATGATTGCTATGATAACATGCTTTACGCTTTCGAATATGCCATGAAATTGACCCTAAGGAGAACATAGCAAGATCATAAGCTAAGTTGCATGATTCAACATAAATATTAAAATGTCGGTTTGGAAAGAAGATCTTTGCTTCAGTACATGCGAGGACGAACGTACTGATCCCCCACCAGCTTCATACAGGGTGCAGGGAATGGATTGCTCGCGGCGAAACGTTGCTTGAACGCGTTGAGGCTTGGAATGCCGAAGCGTATTGGAGCGTGCGATCGCATAGACGCTCGGACTCGCGACAGGATTGATACGGCCGAGACATAGAAGGCATGATGTATGGAACGGCGAAATCCTTTGTGGGCAAGAGAGAACCTGAGTGTTGTAGCCAATCTGGCAAATTCCGTTGGGCTATCGAAGGCCTTTGTAATCTGATTTCGAATATCAATAAAGAGAATCGTTTTCGTATACTCTATTTTTCTTTCATTGTTAACGTTCAATTCAAAGATAACCATTTGAGAACTTGTCATCTTGCCTTGCACGAGCGCAACTCCAGGCTCGTGCGGCATCACGCCCCAGCGAGGACGATGATTCGGGTGATTCCGGGTCGGGGCGTGACAAAAGTTAAGTGAGGAAAAAATAAAACCATACTTGGTTTGAGGGTGGAGATTTAGGAGGAAGGGTTATAGAGGGTTAAGTGATGGTTTATTTCACCTTCTTTTATCCATTTTTTTAACCCCCAAATCGGAGGGTTAACGAGGGTGATTGAGGGATTTTGTTTAAAAAATCATAAATGCCCCTTATTTGTTTATAAAATATCATAATTTTTTTTCTTTATTTTTTCTTGTTCTCAACATGTTAATCCGTAGCTTCTTAATTTGTGAAAATATTTTAACAAGTTCTAATTAAAATTTCAATCAAATTTAATTTTATGACATATGTAATAAGATTATTTTGGTAACTATCATATTTTTATTAATCACCCTCTCACTTAAAATCTCCAATCCAAGCAAGAGCTATTAAACACCCCCCACTTAACTCTCCCTGCAATCCAAGTAAGATTCTATGTATTAATTTTACTCCCCCTCGCTTAACTCTCCCTCATTTAACCCCACTTAACCTTGCTTTTTTTTTTCCCCTCAATCCAAGCAGACCCTTAGTGTTTGGATCTCCAATAAGTTAGTATATTTGTGTTTGATTTCTCTAATAGATATTATTAGTATTTTATTTGTGTTTGATTTTCATAATAGATATTATTAGTGTTTGTGTCTTAGACTAACGGTTGACTATCAAAATCCAACTAAATAAAAATTAAAATTAAAATTAAAATTAAAATAAAAATAAAAATAAAAATAAAAATCGAGAAAAGGAAAAGAAAAAGAAAAAGGATGGAAAAAATTTATTGTGGTAATGAATTTGTCCGGATATTCGTAATTTCGAAAATTTGTCAGAGAATATGTGGAGACCTAGTCTAAATATTACGTGCAAATTTACTATGAAAAATTTATTCCCATATTTTATGTTAAAAAATATATTTTCAAAAATTACGAATACATGATAAATTTGTGGAAAATATAGAGACGTAAAGTCTAAATATATTTTTTATCCTTTTTTTTCATTACTTTTAGTTTTTTTATCTGTTTTTTTTTTTCAATTTTTTGTCATTTTTTCCTTTTTTCGTTTTTATTTTTATATTCATTTTTTATTTTTATTCATCTTTTTCATTTTTATTTATTTTTTTCTCATTTTTTTAGTTTTTCTTTTCTTTCATTATTTATTATTTTTCTTCTTTTATTTATTTTTTATTTGGATTTAACAGTCAATGGTTAGTTTAAGATCCAAACACTAATTATGTCTATTCTGAAGACCCAAACACAAATATCATAACTTATTCGATACCCAAAGTTTAAATATCTCATATATATATATATTTTTTTCATATATATATATATATATATATATATATATATATATATATATATATATATATATATATATATATATATATATATATATATATATATATATATGGAGCATAGTTTAATGACTCATCTCCAAATATATATATATATATATATATATATATATATATATATATATATATATATATATATATATATATATATATATATATATATGGAGCATAGTTTAATGACTCCTCTCCAAATATATGGAACTTCTCTAAATATATACTAGTAACGTATGCATGCGTGCGTAAACTAAATTATTATATATATATATATATATATATATATATATATATATATATATATATATATATATATATATATATATATATATATAATATATTTATATATATATATATACATGGGCGGAGCCATTGGTTGGCTGGGGTGGGCTCCAGCCCACCCCAACCTTTTTATGATCAATACATATGCGTGATTGAGGTTGTTGTTGCTCACTTGATGCTTGTTGGAGATATGACGATGTCTCAACTTAATATTTCTATACTTTTGAGGGTTTTAATATTTTTTGACCAAAAAACATTGGACATTGCTTAGTTTGATGATGTTCTTGGTGTCTAAAAGTAATTATTTTTCATATTTTTGAACTGACGAGAGTCTCTTTTGCTCTTTGGGGGATAAATTTTTTTGAAGAGAAGGATACATATCGAGTTCAGCCCAGGGTAAACGAAAATCCTGGCTCCGCCCTTGTATATATATATGGAGCATAGTTTAATGACTCCTCTCCAAATATATGGAACTTCTCTAAATATATACTAGTAACGTATGCATGCGTGCGTAAACTAAATTATTAAATAAAATTATTATAAATGTTGTTGTCTTTAGGAATATTGAATTCAAGCAACCAGCCACATCTTGACCACTTAAATTAGAGTCATATTATGTAGTTGAATAATTAATACCGAACTCAGTTGGCTCTTGTGATTAGCGAAAAAATGTATAACATCCGTAGCTATGCAGAATCCAACCACGGGAGAAGTACTGTAGGTGTGTGTACAAAATCTCAGTCACTTAGTTGGCTCATATCCACGGACAATTTTTTTACGTGAAAAAATACGGACCATAACAAATTTTAATTAATTTTAAAAAATTGATAAATGATTTATAAATGATTTAGACGGCTCATTTCTGATACATTTCCAAGCCCTATTATAATAGTAGAGATATGGAGCCTAGTTTAATGACTCCCAAATATATGAAATCTTTCTAAATATATGCTTAATTTCAATTTAATATTTTCAACTATTTCAATTTCCAACTTAATATCTTAAAATTTTAAATTAGACAACTTAATACCTTACTATAATGGTAAACGTTAATATCTTAGTAAATCCAATAGATCTATAAATTCTATCAAATCTGAAGAAATCTTAGATAGACGGAGTAATGTTTTGCAACTTTGTATCACGTGAAAACTTTCTAGATTGCTGTCGCTAAATCAAACGATGCATATAAAAACTTTGGCGATTTAGATGAGCTGACACGCTTAAATGTACAAAAGGAGGAGTCCAACATGCTAACAGATTCTTCACCAGCTAATAATATTACACACACTGCCTCACCACGATTACTGAACTCAACCCCATCTCAAGCCCCTAGACATTCTGAGGATTCAGAGGCTGCGAAGTCTACGGAATCGTCGATGGAATCGTCGATGACCTCGATCGTTTCCCCACCGGTAATGCTGGAAGCCGATCCCTCGACGACCTCATGATAGGGCTGCGTCTGCGGAAACGATACCTTCCTCTTGTTCCTGCTCCTTTCACGCCATCTCCTCAAAGCATCAGAAAGGTCGTCGGGCAAATCCCCGTCTCGACTACTACTGTAACGCCGTTGCTCAACCTTCTCAGCTTCCAGTACTGGCTCTTTAACTTCATTGCCCCTTTGCCTGGGGAAGACGAGTGGCTTGAAGCAGCAAGCCAGAAGGATCAGAAGCATTATGTACACGTACAAGGAGATCCATACGTAGAAAGTCCACTTCCAGTTGTATACCAACTGTTTTCTGCGAGGGAGTTTGGAGTTCACGACGAGCTCGGCGGCGTACATTTGCGGGAGATGAGAGGTCCCGGCCCTCGGCTGCAATCTAACCCTTATGCCCTCGGTGGCTCTCTTATTAGTTTCCTTGTATCTCAGTATTTCCATCTCTATATTTTGGCTCTCGCTCGACACGCCCACCAGGAGAGGAACGCCCATTATGAAGGTACGCATCATCCTAACAGGAAGGCTCCTGAACCTCAGCATGCATGGCCGGCTGGAAGACACTATCACATCGTCGTCAGCTGAAATCGCCTCTGCACTAACCTGAGAAAACGATAACCCGTATATATAAGCTGAATCAAATATTAACAAACTTAATGGTAGAAGTAAAGAGAAGACGACTGATCAACCGTATAGATCGGAAGTTCGTAAAAATGACAGAAATGAAGAGAGAAAAAAAATGGTTGATACAATAACTCAGTATAGGTGACTAGTATCCCATGCATTGTTGAATTTGATTAACAAATACTGCATTAAGAGCTGAACGAAATGGTAGAAATAAAGAGACCGTGCAAAGCTATGATCTGCGAGCTCATCGCAGGTTTTGAGAACCCGAAAGGAGAAGATTTTCTCAACACAGAGAAAATTTGAGTGGCATCCCATTTTGTTTACCTAAATTTAAGGCGCACCCTACTGCTTTACACTATTGTAATTCACCCCCCAATACTATTGACGGATTCCATCCATATTGGACGGTCAACTGAGTTGACCCATTTTTTTGACAAAAATACTCCCAGATGTTATTTTCTTCCCCGCACCAACCGTGCCCCCCTCCCCTGTCGTATTCAGCTGGAGATCGCCGCCCCCCCTCCGGCCGTCACCAGCTGCCGCCGCAGAAGTGCTGCCCCCACCCCACGCGCTCGCCCCCCCCTTCCTCCCGACCCGCCGCCAGCAGCACTGCCCCCTCCCCACGCCGCCGTCGCCGCAGCAATGCCCCCCCTCCACACGCGCTCGCACCCCCCCCCCCCCCCGACCTCGCCGCCGCCGCCGCAACGCTGCCCCACTCCCGCGCAGCTGTGGGAGGCGCGGGGGGAGCGGGGGCAGAGGCACGGGTGAGGGGGGGCGGCATCGTGGGCGGCGGCGGGGGAGGAGGGGGGACGGTTGCGGCGGGGGAGCGGGGGTTGGTGGTGGTGGTGGTGGTGGTGGTGGTGATGGTGATGGTGAAGGTGGTAGTGGTGGTGTTGGTGAAGGTGGTGGAGATGATGGTGGTGATGGTGGTGGGGGAGGCAGAGGGCTGTGGGAGGGAAAGGGCGATCACGACAGTGAAAGACGGGTGGTTTTCTGCTATGGGGGTATTTTTGTTAAAAAAAAATGGGTCAATTCAGTTGACCGTCGAATATGGACGAAATCCGTCAAAAGTGGGGGATGAATTACAATAGTGTAAAACAGTGGGGTGCACCTTAAATTTGGATAAACAAAGTGGGGTGACACTCAAATTTTATCAACAAATATTTACCCATCAGAACCAGACTGGAGCTGCAAAGAAGTTCCTCTCGACTGAATCTGACGTCCGAGAAGTCTAGTTAATCATGTTGGTGTTTTCTCTTAGAGACTAGAAAGATAGTTCCACATTGCCTAGGCCAAATGGATTGTATCTCTATATAAAGCTTTGTTTGTGTTGAGAGATCAAATGAGGTGTGGCACATGGGTGCCATGTGGGGGTATTCTTCTAGTGGAAAGAAGGCTAATCCAACAAAAAAGTATTAATGCTTTATGTCATGCTCATGGGATACTTTTCCTATGGAGCTAAGCCCCGAAAGACTCGGACTCGGGTTCAAGGACGCTTTGTTGCCTTGTCCACAGTTGATGCGCTTATCTTCTGTGCGAGTCGCATGTGCAGGTGCATGCGCAGGGGCCGTGCAGGTGCACACACAGGAGCTACACAGTTGCGCGCTTGCATTGCTGTGCTGCGCGTATGCGCTTGCGGTGCTGTTGCGCGGCTATGCTGCTTCGTAGCTACATGCGCATTGACGGACTTAGTGGGCTAAAGGGCACAGGCGGTTAATGATGTGACTGATTGGAAGATTTATGCGGTTATGGAAAGATTGTGTCAATTAATCAGGTCCATCTTTTGTGGGATTTGAATTTAATTCATTCAAATCTTTCCATTATTCGTTCCTATCTTTTCGCAATCAGTTACGGCCATGATTTGGATTAAGGTTTTGGCCCTCCTCTATAAATACTCTCTTCGTGCCTTCATTGAGGGGTCATGCTGAAATTAAGACCCGAAGAGAGCTGTGCCGCCATTGCCATTGAAGTCATTTGGAGTTCTTCGAGTTCGAAAAAAGAGGTGACAGCGAGCGTTGCAGAAGTTCTTTCGAACTTGATGGTTCATGGGAGCAGATCGCAATCGGGCGAATCTTGCTTTGAGCATCGGTGATCTTTATCACCCAACAATATTGATTTTAATCAATCCAGCAGAATTGCGGTAAAGTTTATTTCTCCTGCGAATTTGCTTTTATCAATTCAGCAGAATTGTGGTGATCTTTATTTTACCTGCTAAGTTGCTTTTATCAACTCGTGTTCTCGTAGAGATCGAGATTTACATCTAACGAACTGTTTGGAAAATAACAATCTCAAAGCAAGATTCAGATCTGATGGAGAACCACCGTGCATAACTTATTGACACAAGTTTTAAACTTGAGAAGTTTGATGGGGAGCATTACAACATCTAGAAGAGAAAGGTTAGCCTTAATCTTCAACTCATGAGTGTCGACTATGTGTTGACGGATCCTGAGTCTTTGATTCCAGAGGGTAAAAATGCTCGAAGGGTTGCTGAAGCCACGACTTTGCAGTCGAAGTGGAGGCGGGATAACCTCTGCAAGTTGTTGATCCAGAACTCGATGGAGGACACTCTGGCAGAGTCATACAGCAAGACGGTCAATGCATGCAAAGGACATCTGGGAGTCTGTAGAGAATCTCTACAAGGCAGATGAGAACAAGATCCACTTGAGCGAAAAAGTCTGGAAGATGCGGTTTGAAGACGACAAAATCATCTTGCCTCAAGTTACGGCAGAAGCTGGTGGATGACGGCATGTCCTTGATCGATGCTTTTGTCGTCAGGAGTATTGTCGCCAAGCTCCCACCGGGGTGGAGCAACTTTATCGCGGACATGCACCGCAAGAAGTTGGAGGTGGATCTGGAACGCCTCTTGCACTGGATACATGTTGAAGACAAGTTGAGGGCTCAACTCAAAGTGGACGCCTTATCCAAGCAGATGTCTAAGGCAAACATGGTGCAAGGAGGAAGTTCCAA
The DNA here is from genome assembly GCA_029216955.1 of Iris pallida. NCBI lineage: Eukaryota > Viridiplantae > Streptophyta > Magnoliopsida > Asparagales > Iridaceae > Iris > Iris pallida. Next base: position 1,545,731 of record JANAVB010024999.1, on the reverse strand, counting down.
AGGGAAGCATAAGGCTCCCTATATAAAGAAGAAAAACGTTCACCATCTGAAGGTGAAGTCGGCTCAGTTCAAGCCCAAGTCCAAAGAACCTGGAACTTGTTTCAACTGTGACAAGAAAGGCTACTGGAAGAGGGACTGCAAAGAAAAACCAAAATAAAAGGAGCAAAGTGACGCTAACTTTGTTTCTATGATTGCACAGGTTGACTCAGTTAGGATTGACACAGACTGGTAGATAGCCACTAGGGCCTCGTGTCATGTTTGTTCAAAGAAGGAGTGGTTCACCACGTACCAACCTGTTTCTGAAAAGGTTATGGTAGCGAACCAGACACAAGCTAAAGTACTTAGGATCGGGATGGTGGTACTGCAACCGACTTCGGAGAAGTCGCTGACGTTTCAGAATGTGAAGCACGTACCTGCTATAGCCAAGAACCTGGTCTCTGGAAGTCTGTTCTACAACGCAGGCTTGAGGATGGACATTAACGCTGGTCAAGTCGTTATGTCCTATAAAGGAACATACTTCGGGAAGGCCTTTTGTACCGAAAGGATGTTCAAACTTCAACTTTTAACTCCTATGGAGATAGTGAATGCAGTTGCTTCTTCTAGTTATTCTCTTGAGTTGTGGCATAATAGACTAGGACATGTTTATTATAAAAAAAATAAACAAGATGTCTAGTCTAGGGCTTATCTCCAAATATGGGGGTAAGGAGTTGGAGAAGTGTGAGGTCTGTGCGCAAACGAATATCACAAGAAAACCGTTCAAGCGGGTAAACCGAAGTACAGATCTTCTGGAGTTGGTACACTCAGATATCTGTGACTTTAAACAGTTCTCCACAAAGGTCGGGATGAAGTATTTTATTACTTTTATCGACGACTTTTCAAAGTACGCATTCGTTTATCTGCTCAAATCTAAAGATGAAGCGTTTGAGAAGTTTAAGGACTTCAAAGCTGAATCCGAGCATCAAACCGGACAACAACTCAAGAGACTCAGAAATGATCGAGGTGGCGAGTATTGGTCTCAAGAATTCGCATCGTTCTGCAGAGAACATGAAATTATCAACGAGACAACTGCTTCGTACTCCCCTCAATCAAATGGTGTTGCAGAAAGGAAGAACAGAACGTTAATAGAGATGATGAACTCAATGATATTGACTGCGGGTCTTCCAAATAGCTTCTGGGTGAAAGAGTGCTTAAGGTTACGTTCATATTGAACAGAGTGCCGC
>JANAVB010024999.1:1261950-1544498 GCA_029216955.1 Iris pallida | reverse complement strand
ACGACTTACGATTTCGATAGAAATGTTAGGCGATGCAAATTGTAATCGAATCGCACGATGTGCGACTTCGGTGAAGAGTTGGTTGATGTGAGTAATCGTGCCTAAGAAATAGTTGGTTACGTTACGACACTCATTTGAGTTCGACTGAAAAACACGCGAAACTTAGAGGGCGAGATCGTATAACTCGAGGGCACGATGTTGGACAATCGGTAACTCGGTTACGCGATCAAAGTATAGCGGGTTTGCGGCGAATCGGAGAACGAGAGATGCGTATGGAAAAGTTTGTTGTGAACTTGGATGTATGTGATGCGAGTTAAGTTGATGTTGAACGGATTCGAAGTCGACCACTTGCTATCGAAATTGATATGAACTATCAAGATCGATATACAAGAAAAACGTAAGCACGATGTGGGAATACAAAATGAGTACGCCTTGCTCAAAATTTTGTAAATAACGATACAAAATGAACGAATTTGGTTGATCGTAAATTTTGTGATTAATCAAGACGAGACAACTATAAGTCATCGACGATTGCTCGATGCGTTAGCATCTCGTGTGTCGACCCGTAAATAAGATAGACTCGAACTTAATGCGAGTAGATGTTTCGTAAATTGTGGAATCATCGACGGCCTACATGACTTGACTCGGAGGATAGTTCGCATCAGTTGCGCCGATAGAATAGTTTGTCCAAATTGGATATCGTATAGAATCGTCGGAACGTGATTTCGCTCCGAATAATATTAGCATGGTTCGTAGTAAAACTGTCCTCAGTGAGATCCATTTATCGAACGTAGCTTCGGGGCAGCTGACCCTAGAAGACTTGACCGCCAAAAATCATTGAATGCTGCACCGTAAGATGACCCATGCGATATCGCATATGAGTGCACGATAACAAATATAACACGGTGCATTTGACGATAAGAATAGGCAATTGCGAGAAACGTGCTATGCACGCGAGGGAACGATAAGGAATGACTTACGAGTCATGTCGTTAGATCGAATTCACCTTGTAATTGAGCTTGCGTGAATCAAAATTTACATTCGATGTTGCGAGATGGATAAGTTGGGAATTTGGCTATCGAATTCCTACTCGTTAGGAAATTGAATGTAAGACGCGTCGTAAAGACCTTCGTGCTAAGGCGATCGTTGCCTTGAGCCTGTCGCCTTGCTGTAAACTTTCATGTCGGATAGATTGTGGCCTTTGTGCAATGTCAATTTAAACTTGCGTCGGAAAATCTAAGCACGGGGACTATGTAAGTAACCTAGCGGGCGTAGCCCTGAATGTTGATGCATTTGCAAGTCAATAAAGAAAAATCGTATCGAGACAAGTTGCATAAGTAAGACTTCGAAAATAGTTGGGTAGCGACTTCGAACGTAAGGCGTTACGGAGACTCGTTGTGATTGGATGCGCGACGGCTTGACGTAATACAGATTGATAGTTCCGATGTAACACGAAACGAGAAGGCGATTGTGAATCACGTCGCGTGCAGTGACTTTATTGAATGAATCACGTATGTATCGAATATATGTATGCGATGAATTTCGAGAACGGTTCTAAGGATAAGTCCGATCGAGAGTACGAGATGGCAAGCATAGGATTGAAATTTACTGTCAGCTTTGTTCCAATTTGCTACCACTGGAATTGGTCAAATACATATATCTTCGGGACGCCTTGAATATAATGGATCCAAATCGAGTTGTATACAAAATTCAAATCGAGCTGCAGGGATGACTTTGAATTGTTAATTAAAGCTTGCACGAAGTGTGGAATTGAACAACGTTGGTGGGACGAGATCGCGATACGATCTGTAAAACACTTAGTCGGAGTGTTGGTTTTGGTTCGAGGACGAACTTTGTTTTGAGTGGTATATTCTGTAATGCCCCGCTCCGTACGGTGCATTACGCTGAAGCGTTGACTAACGAGTCACGTTGATGTAAGGAAATGTATCGATGCAACACGATACGAAAGTTAAGTTGTCCCGAGCAACGCATTGAACTAAGTCGATGCGAAGAGTTGCCTTGCCCTGAAAGAATGCATCGAGTGAATCGATGCGAAGCGCCGCGTTGCCCCGAAGGATGAGTGCGTTGAATGGCTCGAAGATTCTAAGAAATCGAATCGACCAAGGTGCAAGTCTGAATCGATGCAAGTATTGATTTTAGTTGGTTTCGTGTGCAGGTTATACTTTGATGGGAAAATATTAGAGGTCGATCTTTTGCAATATTTAGTAAGGGGTCCGCGAAATCAATCGTCGCCTTACGACGGGCTGAGACTTGGGCACGCTAAGGCAAATCGGACGTATAACTCAATGAAGCACGAAGTGCTCGAATGGCTAAGTCAGGAGAGTGGCCGTGCAACGAAGTTAGGGAATCGAGCCGCATCGGCTCGGCAAAACGACAAGGCATATCGACTCAAGGTGGGAGGATTGACTTCTTTTTACTCCTTCATTCGATAAGTCAAATATATCATTGTATGCTAAAGTTAACCTATCGACGCCACGGGCGTGGACCGATCGGAGATAAATCATAGTGTGAGTCGAACACTAAGTTAGAACAATTGAAATGAAACGTGCATCAAATGCACGAGTCGCTATGGAACATTGGATATCGCTAAGGCGAGCGCCTCGGTGCGCAAGCCGCAAGAACATGGGATAACTGTACTTGGCGAGTGCCTTAGTGCACGGACCATACCGTGCCTTTGCTGCACGAATTAGACGGCTAGAACATTGGAAGACAATAAGCGAGCGCCCTAGCGCGCAAGCCCCGAACATTGAATGCTACGTTATAGAACATGGGAATATGGTCGAACGTGCCTACGTGTACGGGGTAATAAAACATGGCTTCGTTGTGAGAGACAGTTGTGGCATGAATGTGGCGGAACTGTCGGATATGACATGGTGCCTCGAAAGGTGCTCAAGACCTTCGGGTCTTCGGTTGACTAGCATTGAGTTGAGGCACGATGCCATTGAATCATTGAAATGAAGTATGAAATGTAAGAACATAGAAAGCTAACGAAAGAGATGCGAGATGATAAGTCTGAGTCTCGGACTCAAGACTATGTTTGGTTGTTTGAATTTGATTACTTGAATGATAGGGCGTTGCATGGTCGATTGGAATGGGCTCGAGATTAAATTGTGAAATAGCCCGTGCACGATTGTTTTTCCCCAAAACGGTTAAATGCCGGAGGCCCCGGAACCGATTGGCCGCGGAGGGATTCGAATAATCTTTGTAGGCGCACATCCTTAAACGAGTAGCGCTCGTCTTATAGATGGGAAAGCCGCAAATGATGGCATGCAGCGGGAACGTTTCGGTTGTTGGGCCCGCAACCCACCCGTGAAACGTCGGGCAGCCCGACCAATAGAGAGAAAAGAATGAGAGAAAAGAAAGGAACTCCTTTAGTCCATTCCGGCGGATACGCCAACGGCCCTCATATAGTTAAGGAACGATGGGTTGAAAGTGTAGGCATATATGCGTCCCGCATAGAGATCCTGCTTAGAGATGCACATATAACATGACAGGGAAGGAATACGGCGTATTCACCTTGCGTCGGTGCAAGGGCGAGTGCGTCGACTTGGTAAGTCACGCCACGAATCAAACACAAGATTGCTTGTTTGCTTGCCTATTAAATTCGATAACATGCTACTATATAACATGCTTTACGCTTTCGAAGATGCCATAAAATTGACCCTAAGGAGAACATAGCAAGATCATAAGCTAAGTTGCATGATTCAACATAAATATTAAAATGTCTGTTTGGAAAGATGATCTTTGCTTCAGTACATGCGAGGACTAACGTACTGATCCCCCACCAGCTTCATGCAGGGTGCAGGGAATGGATTGCTCACGGCGAAGCGTTGCTTGAACTGTTAAGGCTTGGAATGCCGAAGCGCATTGAAGCGTGCTATCGCATTGACGCTCGGACTACGCAGCTGGATTGATGCGGCCGAGATATAGAAGGCATGATGTATAGAACGGTGAAATCCTTTGTGGGCAAGAGAGAACCTGAGTGTTGTAGCCAATCTGGCATATATTGTTAGGCTATCGAAAGCCTTTGTAATCTCTGTTTCGGATATCAATAAAGAGAATTTGTTTCGTATGCTCTGTTTCCTTTCGTTGTTAAATATCGAATCAAAAGATAACCATTTGAGAACTTGTCATCTTGCCTTGCACGAGCGCAACTCCAGGCTCGTGCGGCATCACGCCCCCTGCGAGGACGATGATTCGGATGATTCCGGGTCGGGGTGTGACAAAGTCGACTTTAGGACTGCCATAATTTCTAACAGTCCTAAATATTTCTAGGACTACCAAAAATTGTGGCAGTCCTGAAATGGACTTGCTGTACAGCAGTCCATTTCATGACTATCATAATTTTTGGCAGTCCTCACTACCAGGACTGCCAGAAATATAGGCAGTTCTAAAATGGACCACTACTAAAACTGCTAGAATAGCGACATATTTAGCGACGGCTGAAAAACCCGTCGCCGAAAATTGATTATAGCGACTCCTAGTGTTACACGTCGCTGACCGTCGCTGCCTAGCGACGTTCAGCGACGTCGAGTGTATTACGTCGCTGAATGGTGACGTTCTACGACGGACATTTTTTTACGTCACTGTATTGCGATGTATTGCGACGTAAGATTTTACGTCGCTGACGTATTTCATATAGGGTTACTGGCCCGATCGAAATCACAATTTTTCATCCAAAATTTTTTTGTTCCCGCTCGATCCCCCTCTCCCCTCTCCCCCCGGCGAACCCTCCCCTCCGGCGACCCTCCCTCCGGCGACACCCTCCCCTTCTCCCCTCGGCGACCCCGCTCGCCCGCTGACCCCTCCCTCCGGCGACCAGCCTCCCTCCTCCGACGAAGTCTCCTTCCTCGCCGCCTTCCTCCGACGACGAAGCCACCCTCCTCGCCGCCTCCCTCCTCCGACGAAGCCACCCTCCTCGTCGCCTCCATCCTCCGACTGAGCCGCCCTTTTCAGGTAAACCCTAACCCAAGCCCTAGCTATCTAGACACATACACGGACACGAGATATTTTGACATTTTATATGGTTGTACGTATACCTGATTATACCTCAATGCCCATTTTCTATGCAATAGGACAGTTTGTTTCAAGTTTACTCAAGTAAACATGAAAGCAAGGATTATTAAATACCTGAAGCTATTGTGTACCATCAAGTGATACTAAATCTGAGAAGTCATCAACTATAGCAAAATTAGCATCGCGGTAAGAGGATCATCAAGTCTAGTACTTATGATCCAATTCCATAGCACTGATGTTGAGAATATGGTAAGTACTTACTAACTAACCTGCTAGGTTTCTGATATGAAGATGGAATACCTCTACTGATATTTCACCAGCGTGTCAATTATTTATGGGCTCAATATGTGGGGTAATGGCTTAAAACTTTGTAACAGCACGCCATATGAAGATAAACCAATTATATTTAAAGCAAAATATAAAAACGGATTCCATGTACTCAAGAAGCAACTGTATGTAGTAAATAATTAACATAACCGACCAAAGTCATGACAGCTGCCTAACTATCATCGCCTTTTTAATCTAATTGATGAATTAAGCAATCATCCCCTCCTTTCTTTTGTCTCGTACATTTGAGGATAAATGTTAGAACATGAAAAAAAGGTATTGAGTTAATGTCTTAGGATACTAGAAGTTAGTATCCTAGATAGGTTAGTTAGTGTCTTGGATAGGTTAGTATCCTATTTATCCTAGATAAGTTAGTATCCTAAGTTAGATATCTTAGGGTAGTTAGATTATGCTAGTATCTTGAGGGTATCAAGATAATAGGATATTAGGATATGGGCTAGAAGTTAGTACCCTAAGTTAGTATCTTGGCTAGAATTTGGTATCCTAGGATAGTTAGATATCCTAGTATCTTAAGAGTGTTCTAGATTAGTCTATGGTAATAGGATACCCTATAGGTATATCTCTATGTAAATATTAGAGTATCTTAGGAGTGTTGGTATATTGTTAGAACGGTAGAGTTAGTATCCTAAGGTATCTAAGATATTAGCAAAGTAATGAGAATTACCTATAGCCTAAGGATAAGGTATTAGCTAAGGTAATGGAATATGATGTTAAGGCAGGTGGATAGATACTAGCCTAAGGTAGATGGTAATATCTATTAGCCTAAGGTATTGAGTCATCTACTAGCCTAAGGGTAGGATATTACTAGGATATGGTATTATCTAGTATCTAAGGTAAAGTGGATGTTAAGGTATTAGTTACCTAAACTAAGATATTGAGATTCCAACTTAAAGTATTGGTATTGGGATACCAATAGTGATAAGGTAAAGGGTACCTTGGTAGGTAATGACTAGAAATAGGATATTTGACTTAGATTTGTCCTTGTTTGACCAAGGTTGACTATTTTGACTGAAAGTCAAAGTAGAGTCAACATCTGACCTAGATTGGACTAAGAGTTGACAAAGTCAACTATAGGTCAACCCTTGACCTAGTTTGACCTTGTTTGACTTTGTTTGACTTAGCTTGACCTTGTTGACTTTGTTTGACTTAGTACAACCTAGTTTGACCTAGATTGCATATCATTGTTATTAGTAACTGTCCGCTACTAATGTGTATCCCATAATAAGATATAATATACGAATTTGTGCCTATTGGATAATGTGTGTCCATCTTTGCAGAATTATTTCCAAATGGATATGAATTACTACTTGCGAAATCGTTCATGGATGTACAATCGTCGTCCTGATGATATGTGTGGTGTGCGGGATGAATACATAGCGGGAGTAGAGCAGTTCCTGCAGTTTGCTAAGGCGTTCCCTCATGTACATGGACGACACCAAAATTAAGTGTCCGTGTGTGAAATGTCATAACGTGAAATATTATCCAGAAGTGGAAGTGACATATCATTTGTACTCGAGGAGTTTCACGCCTAATTACTATCAGTAGATCGCACACGGAGAACTTGTGTCTTTAGCATCAGAGCCGAAGCCTTATGTTGAGCCGTATATGCATACGGGACCTAATTTTGTTTCAGATAATCATGCATACGACGATGGGTGCGTAAACATGGTTTTCGACGCTGCGGGGCCTAGTTTCGTTCATGATGTAGCTGAGGAGGCACCGAATGTCGATGCTGCAAAGTTCATGGAGTTGCTGGAGAATACAAGGACTCTATTGTATCCTGGTTGTGAGGATCATTCACCGTTGGAGGTGGTTACAAGACTGTTGAGCATTAAGTCAGATTTTAACATGTCGTAAGAATGCTACAACCGAGTGTTGGAGTTTATTATAGAGATCTTGCCGGCGGGTGCTAAGTTACCTAAAGACTTCTATCGGTCTAAGAGGATGGTGAGATCGCTTTGGATGGGATACGAGAAAATCGATTCTTGTCGTAATGGGTGCATGCTGTACTACAAAGATGACAAGGACGCAGATGTATGCAGATTTTGTGGTGCTGATCGCTATAAGACAACTAGTACATGAAGGTCTACCGGTGCAAGAAGACCGACCGATTCAATGCACTACTTGCCTTTAACGTCGCGATTGCGAAGATTATTTATGGTGAAAGAGACGGCCGAAAATATGAGTTGGCACATATGAGAACAGATTGAAGGAGTGTTGGATCACCCATCCGATGGAGAAGCGTGGAAGCACTTGATCGAGTGTATCCTGATTTTGCTTCAGATCGCGTAATGTTAGGTTGGGGCTATCTTCTGACGGTTTTACTCCTTTTGGTCTTTCGGGATCCCAGTATTCGTGTTGGCCTGTGATTGTCACTCCGTACAACCTACCGCCTTGGATGTGCATGAAGACTTAGTATATGTTTCTAACCGTTATAATTCCTGGTCCGAACAATTCCAAGAGGAACATTGATGTGTACTTACAGCCTTTGATAGATGAGTTGAATCAGTTATGGGAAGTAGGCGCTAACATGTACGATATTTTCAGGAAGCAGAATTTTCAGATGAAGACAACCCTTATGTGGACCATCAACGACTTTCTGGCCTATGGAATGTTATCTGGATGGAGCACTCATGGCCGTCTCTCATGTCCGTATTGCATGGACCGTAGTAAGGCTTTCCGCTTGAAACACGGAGGAAAACCATGCTTCTTTGATTGTCATCGGCAATTTCTGCCAAAAGATCATCCGTTCAGAAGGAACAGGAATGCATTCGTGCCGGCGTTGTAGAGAAGGGTGATCCACCGCCAAGGTGGTGTGGAGCCACGATATAGGAGGAGGTTAGAGATTTTCCAAGTGCTATCGAAGATCCTACAACTGGGTACAAGTACGATGGATTTGGTAGAGATCATAACTGGACAAAGAGGAGCATATTCTGGGATCTGCCATACTGGAGTACCAATCTGATCAGACATAATCTTGATGTCATGCATATTGAGAAGAATGTGTTTGATAACATAATTAATACTGTTATGGACATAAAGGGAAAAACGAAAGACAATTCCAAGGCCAGGTTGGACTTAGAAGAAATATGCAAATGCCCTGCGTTGTATTTGATAGAGCAGAATGGAAAACAGTTCCTGCCGAAGTCAATTTTCTCGCTGGACAAGGAGGATAAAGTGAAACTTTGTCGGTAGATCCAGGGCCTAAAATTTCCAGACGGATATGTGTCAAATCTGAGAAGATGTGTCGATCCGAAGGAAAATAAATTGACGGGTATGAAGAGCCATGACTGTCACGTATTCATGGAGAGGTTAATTCTGATTACATTTCGGGAATTCTTACCGCAGGTAGTTTGGGATCCATTGACGGAGCTTAGCATATTCTTCAGGGATCTTTGTTCTAAGAAATTGCTCGTTGATCGTCTAGAAAAGCAAAAGAAGGATATTGCGGTAACACTGTGCAAGCTAGAGAGGGTGTTTCCTCCTGGATTCTTCGACTCTATGGAGCATTTGCCGATTCATCTATCCTATGAGGCACATGTTGGTGGACCCGTCGAATATCGATGGATGTACCCGTTCGAGCGACATTTGAATCACCTAAAAAGAAAGGTAAAAAATAAGGCACGGGTCGAGGGTTCTATTTGTGAAGCCTATGTTCTCGAGGAGATTACAAACTTTTGTTGATGTATTTCAAGCCTCATGTTGCAACTAATAGAACGAAAGCTTCCAGAAACGAAGACGGAGATCATGAAAGTAATGATACAATACTGAAGATATTCAATGCTCCAGGAAAGCCATCGGGTAAAATGAAGAAGAGATATCTGAACGATGATGAGCTAAGGGCTGCTCAGGTGTATGTATTACTCAACTGCGACGAGGAGGAAGTAGAGAAACTGGAGGGGTAAGTAATTAATACGTCCACATTATTTTAATAGTGTTGATTATTATCCTATTACATTAATTAAACGATATTATTTTCAGCATATTTAATGATGATGTGAGGACAGGTAGGCCACACATAACAGAAGAAGAACTAGAACAAGAAATAAGGCATTATTTTCCATCATGGTTGAGTGTATATGTAAGACTTGAGAACTCTGTAATTACCTTTCTGTATATGCACTTGATTGAGAATGAGCTTAATTTCTTTTTCGTGGTATTTAGATCGATCGTCCATACGCAAGACTTGAGAATGAGTCTATTAGAACGCTAGCCAAGGGACCAATTTATGCTACAAAAATATGGCCAAGCTACTGTGTTAGTGGGTTTAGGTTCAAGTCAACAACTTGCCCGATCAGAGACAACTTTGTGGATCTCAACTCCACCAAAAACAGCTGTTTGTGTATCAGATCTTCGAACTACAAAGATGTTGATGCGGGCAACAATTTCTATGGCGTGCTACGGAAGATCGTGGAGCTGACATATAGTTATGGAATAGAGCCTGCTAAGATTGTGTTATTCAGGTGTGATTGGTTCGATCCGATTGAAGGTCAAGGTTGGAAAGTAGACAAGTACGGTCTTGTGGATATAAACTATCGGCGTCGATATCAAGCCTACGAACCATTTGTCCTATCAAGTCAGGCTCAGCTCGTGTACTTCACAAGTTATCCTAAACGGGAAACAACAAGGTCGAACTGGTGGGCAGTATGCAAGACCAAAGCTAGAAATACCTTTGAGGTTGACGATATAGCTTATCAAGAGGATGAACTACCTCTTGTAACAAATATTATAGAAGTGGACACGACAGAAATTCCTCATTACACATCTAATTGTATAGAAGAAGTAGAATTATCTGAAGAGGAAGATGCAGATGAAAGTGAAGATGTAGAGGAGGAAGAAGAAGAAGATGAGCTAAACGAACTAGATGAATTTTCAGAAGAGGATTAAATCTGTACGTTTGTTTTATCATCATATTTGACACTTTAGTGACACTTCTATCATATAAATCTGTGACACTTTAGTGACACTTTTATCTGTGACTATGATATTTTTCAAAAATCTGTGATGTCTATCATATAAATATATTTTTTTTGTTTTATTGTCATATGTTATTATCAGGTATGACTAGACCATCTGGACGACGCGGAGGATTTTATATTAGGCAGTCCCGTCAGCCTCGGGCTGGGGATGAGATACCGTACCCTCATCTTCATCTCCGAGTACGCCATTGTACCGTTCTGTTCCCGGTCCATTACCGGGACAGGGCAGTTCCAGCAGGTTGGCGACTCCTCCATCGTCGTCCAGCGTTCCTTATCCCGCATCCAGTATTCCTGATCTCCCGTCCAGCATTTTGATCCCGCATCCAACATTCCTCCTACCGACGGCTCCATAGGGGGAGCCGACGTCGAGCATATGGAGGACGGCGATCAGACTGATCATGTCCAGGCAGGAGGTGAGAGCGACCCTCCATGCGCTCCCCCGGACGAGACGCGTATGAAGATTTGGACGGACGGGCCTACAAAGTAAGTTAATTAGTTAATATATATTTCTCAAATGATTATATGTACATATATATTCATGAGAATTATTATTGTATATATATCGGCCTTCTGCAGTACAGAGACAGCTGGGGGTATTTCTGAGGCAGAACTATGGTGGGCCTTGGATTAACTACTCAGATGCTCCCGCAGATAGGAAGGCCTTTTGGTTCGCCCACTTCAAGGTAAAAAATTAGTTTATTTTTAAATTTTAATAATCATTTGTGTATATTATACATCTTTTCTATTTTACTTCTTGTAGAGGACCTATTTCTATCCACCACACCGAACGACGAAGATCGAGGGCCAAGTTTCTGTTGTCGCAGTCAAGCTCATCCGTGATGCGATCCACGACCAGAAGTCTCGTGATCGCTCCGGACAGCCGATCCATGGTTGGATCACGCCAGAACAGTGGACTGCGATGAAGGCTAGATTCAGCGAGCCCAGGTACCAGGAGCGGTCTGACAAGGCCAAGGTGGCGCGGTCGAGCGCCGGTAAGTGGTGTGGTGGCTCCATTCCGATGACGAAATATTTTCGTCGTCTGGTACGTTTCCTATGACGGACATCATTTTATATATAGTTGGATAGAACGTTTAATACTAATAATAGATAATATATTTTAACAGATAAAAAAGGGTGAGGACCCTAACATGGTGACCGTCTTCCTGGTCACCCATCGGAGGGCTGGGGAGTTCATTGACGACCGGGCGACGCAGGCATATGTACGTTCTATTTTTTATATTAATTTACTATAATTTAGAAAACAGGAAAATAGATATCAATATAGACTTTAGCAAACACTTACATGTTAGCAAACATGTTCTAGGCCGAGTTTGTTCGGCTACAGGAGGAGGCGACTGCTGCTGCTAGTGCGCCAGCAGAGGGAGGGGTTAGTACTTCCTTCCAGCCGCCTACAGCTCCATCGCCGGACGAGCTCTGGATGACCGCCGTTGGCGGTCTTCAGAAGGGTACGTACTACGGTACGGGATTCTACGGCGCCTATTTGGCTTCAGAGTCATCCCGGGCCCCCTCTGTCAGTGCGCAGTCTCCAGCTTCGCAGGCGTCGTCACGAGCTCAGGATATTCGTCGTCAGATCGACGAGCTGCGTCGCGAGTTGCAGCAGCAGATTTTTGATACGGTCGAGCGACGATCCGACCCTCTGATGATCATCGGACGATTTGATGCGGTCGAGCGCAGTATACAGGAGCTAATGAGTCTGCAGCAGGCTACAGTTGCCAGCTTGCACACGCTCACCGAGTCTACGTAGCGCACAGAGCGTAGACAGGTCGAGCTGAAGGGATCGCAGAGGACCATGTCTGCCTCACTCACTCAGGTCTCGGCTTCGATTGAGGAGAGTACTCAGCGGATGGTGAGTACCATTGCTGCGCATGGTGAGCAACTGCGAGAGCTGGAGCAGATACGTCCTCCCGGTCCATCGACGGCACCGACAACAGACATTGCACTGCCTCTTACAGCCCCTACGGTGCAGCTCACACAGGAGCAGTATGAGTACATGCTATCCCAGATGCATGGCAGGGGTCCTCAGTGATCCAGTAGATTTTTTATCATCTTTGTATTTATTGGCCCTATGGGCCCATTGACCGTTCTGTACACTGATTTTCATTATTATTTGACTCTGTTGGACATGTATGTTTGTGATATTTAATTTGTTGGTACTTTCATTGAGTACATGTATGATATTTAGTTGTAGACTGTTATGATGGAAGACTGTTATTCATCTATTAGTTATAGACTGTTATGATGGGAGACTGTTAATTGTGATGATATCTGCGACGGGGATGACAAATATACCTACGCTGGGTTATAAGCGATGATCTGATATACAAAGGAGGTGCTGTCCAAATTTTAAAAAAATATAATATGTATTTTTGTGATGATGTGTGTCTGTGTTTACAGTGAATGTGAAATACAGTGTTCGGAACCATCGACAGTTTCGATTACTGTTGTATGTTTTATCTTGGATAGAAAGAGCAACAGTTCAGGGTGTACATCTGAGAGCTTCATTTTCACGTCCTTCACTTTCTCGGGACGTCGTAAAGGATCCCGAGAAGGTGAAGGACGTGAAGAGGAAGCTCTGAGAAGTGCACCCTGAACTGTTGCTCTTTCTATCCAAGATAAAACATAAAACAGTAAGCGAAACTGTCGATGGTTCGATACTGCACTTCACGCACACTGTAAACACAGACACACAGCATAACAAAAATACCAATTATATTTTTTTAATTTTTTTATAAAATCTGCGACGGATAGCGACGTACTGCGACGTTCTGCGACGGATAGTACACGTCGCTATCCGTCGCTATACTGCTGACGTGGCATAACCACCTGAGAGCTGACGTCGCTAAAGTTGTCGCTAGGCGTCGCTAAAATGCTTACATGGCTGCCATGCCATGTCATCATATATAAAGTTGACGGCATCGCTAAGTGGTCGTCCTACGTCGCTATAGTTGCGACGTATTCTTACGTCGCTATCTGTCGCTAATGTTGCGACGTCTAGCGACACTAAACGTGACGTTGCAAATAGCGACGAAATGCGACGGAATTGTAATCTGCGACAAGCCTATACGCGACATCCAATTTTCGTCGCTAAAGACGTCGCGAATAGAAATTAGCGACGAATTTTCCTTTTTTAGCGACGTATTCTGACATCGCTAAAAGGGGTTATTTTAGTAGTGGACTTGCTGTACAACAGTCCATTTTAGGACTGCTCATATTTCTGGCTGTCCTATAAGTATTTAGGACTGCCAGAAATTTGGACAGTCCTAAACTATAGGATTGCCAAAATTATATTATTTGATAATTAAATTTCAATCATCGTTAATTAAGTTTCTAAAATTAAATTTCAATCTTTGTTAATTAACTTGAAATATATTTTTTTATAGTTGCAACCCGAAGAAGAAGGATCTTGACGCGATCCTATTTTTCGCCATCAAATATCGTCATCAAATTAATCTTGCCACCAAAAACATAGAACGTGTGGCCATCACTGCAAAAGAGATTATTCTGGTTACAAAGTATGCAAATGTGAGAGTGTACCCATATTCCTGTCGTGTCTTGTTTAACAAGGCATACCCGGAATATGGGTAAACTCTCAACTTTGCATACTTTAAGATAAGAATAATCTCTTTTGCAGTGTCGACCGCAAGTTGTATGTTCTCGACAAGTACTACAACAAATCGTTGCTATAATTTTTCTTCTCATATTTTGAAGTACCAAAATTTCGATCGCTCGGTAATTACCATGTAGTTTGGAGCAAGTGGAAAAGTGAAGATCGACATAAACCGACACCAAATGATGATCGACGTCGTTTGTTTTTGTGAAACTTTGATTTACCAAATTGTAATATTCTAAATTATCAAATTATTGTAATACTTTTGAACGAAACACATATAATATGCTAAACTTTGTATCAATTACATCCAGGCAATATGATTGTAATCCTTTGTCAATATTAGTTGTTTCTTTCCTTAAAGACATACTAGTATTGTCTTATGATTGGGTTATTATTGTCCTAAATAAAAATCGTATCTGTTGTTTGTGACTCATGTTGCCGTATCATTTTAAATCTATTTCTAAAAGAGATTTAAATTTTGAGTTATTTTTAAACCGAGTAGATAATTGAGAGATTCTAAAATAGATTTAAAAATGAGAGACTCATCTCTAAAATTGGTTTATTTTAAAATAAAAAAAAATTGAGAGACTTATCTCTAAAATGGATTTATACCTAAAATGGGGTATATATGAAGGTTTATTTTAGAATAAGCAAAATTGATAAGACTTATCTAAACGATAGATTTAAAATTTTGAATTTTTTAAAAACCGAGTAGAAAATTTATTTATTTTTAAACGGAGTAGATAATTTATTTTTTTACCTACATTATTTATTGCTCAGTATTACCCAAATTTCTGGTAGTCCTAGGACTTGGCAGTCCTATCTACTACCAGGACTGCCAGAAATTTGGATAGTTCTGTGCCAGAAATTTGGATAGTTCTGTCCAAATTTCTGGCAGTCTTATCCACTACTAAGACTGTCAGAAATTTGGACAGTCCATCATCGTCTCCCGTCGCGACTGTGGACGAATTTTTGAAGTTCCTAATCCTAAAATGGGTTCAAAACTTCAAAAATCTGTCGAGAATGAATCGTAACTCAAATTTTTGTTACTATAAGATAAAACTTAGGTATAAACATGGATTGAGAGAGATTTGGAAAAGAAAATGTTTAGGGTTTTAGGAGGGAGAAGGGAAGAAGAAACAAAGACAAAAAAAAATAACAAATTGACTTGTATACCTAGTCATGAGTAATTTTTCAAGTGGCAAACTTGTAAATAAATAAAATATTAGATTTGAGCTAGTCCTGAGTAATATTTGAAGTGTCCATATAAATTACCTTTAAAAGTATATATAGCTGATTCTGGATATTGGTAGCATATCAAAGATCAAAGAGTATATATCCTCTGAAAGTTTTTTTTTGGGGGAAGGGTCTGAAGTTGTTCTTTTGATTTTTTTTTTTTTTATTTTAGTTTGAATCATCTAATATTTTTTGCAATTTTTTAATCTTCTAAAAATTAGTTCAATTTTAAGATCTAACTCTAATTTTTTTTTCTTCTTCTACTACTTTTATGCACCATTTAGTGCGTTGCCATCCATCAAACATATTGCAAATTCTTACTTATCAAGAATAAAATTTCAAATATTATTCAAAGACGAACTTTAAATCTTTATCAAATATAATATTAATTTTTTTCATCCCAATGCAATCTAAAACTAAAATCTAATCAAATACAAATGATAGCATAAACAAAATTTTAGTTCAATCAACTATTGAATGCGGACCATGCAGTCAAACATAAACAAAACTATATACCTATACTATCTAATAGCACGTATCATTATATTATTTGGTATAATATTAACTTACTAAAAAAAAAATATAACTATGATAGTACTTTATAGCTTTAATTTTAAATTACATTAAAATATTTTAAATTTGATTTGATTATATATTAGGATTTGTTATAGATATATTTTTAGAATTTTGGATATGTGTTTAGTTAGATAATACCAATACTTAGTTTAAATATAATTTGAATATTGATATATTTTATGATTTATTATATATCCATGTAGTTAAAATTGTTACATATCTAAAAATTCAAATAATAATAATAATATAAATCCAGAAACAATTGATACGAATTTCAACAATGTTACAATAACTATACATGATTGCAAGACTGACCCTAGCTAACTTGGAAGAACGGCTCTCCGGTCCCTCGGTGTAAACGTGTACCACCATCTTCAGCGACAGCTCGCTGGTCCTAAGCAGCTGCCACAGCCTGACCACTGCCTGCAGGAAGAACGTCGACAGAGTCTGCTTCAGGAACCCGAACGTGTCCCCGTTGGAGAAGCCCATGCGGTTCAGCATGTCGCACGTCATCTGGTCCCGCAGGACGGGGTGATGCAAGGACGCCGCGGGGAGGCCGAAGGTCATCTCCTCCGTGGTGCTGCGATAATCCCGCAGGCTCGCGGAAGGGCGGTACCGCGTAGGAGGCGGAGGTATCTCCGTCGCCCGGAGCGTCGCGTAGGCCCGGTCCCCGTCGACGTCTCTCGGACGCAGCTGCGTGGTGGAGGATTCGCCCTTGAGGAAGACGAAGGCTTTGAGGCTCACCACGGTGTTGTTGTGCACGACGCTGTTGTATTCTAGTATGGTCTCCATGGCCCTTTGATTAAAGGAAACGCACGTACCGGGGCTTACATATAGGTTGGGATTGGGATGGTTAAGGGAGGAGGGACTATTAATGGGGTTATATAGGTTGGACGAGTAGGAGTCAAAATCAAATTAATGACTAAAAATTTAGTCTCATCTGATATGAAACTTAATATCTATCATGTTTAGGTCATCAATTCACTACTAAAAAATTAGACAAAAATTTAAATTAAATTAAAATATTTTGAATATAATTTAAATTAATATATTTTAATTAGGTTTTGTTCTAATATGTTTTAAGAAAATTTTAGATATGTGTTTAGCTAGATAATATCACGTACTAAATATAAATATGATTTAAATATTGAATACATTTTAGGATTTGTTATATGTTCAAATAGTGATAGTTAAAAGAATTTTAGAATTTTATTTTTTAATTACTACATATATTTAGAAAATATTTTTATTATTTTTAATAATTAATAAAATATATACATAAAGATTAGACATCTCATTTTTAAAAACATTTCTAAGCTATATTATAATAATAGAAATGATTAAAAAGCTGTAGTCTTATCTAATCTCGAATAGTTAAGTCCCACCCCACCTCCAACTTTTTAAATAACTTTTCACATTAAAGCCCTCAATTAGTCCTAAATCAGGACAATCGTTCTACACATTAGAAACACTAGTAGAATCCTTATTCTAAGAAACGAATTTAAGATTTAATCTAGATCATACTAAAAATCTATTACCAATAAATTAAGTTTTACAAATTATATTAGATTCAGACTATTTCTTATCTACTGATTTGCATAAATATTGCAAATTATTTGTTTTAGGATCTTTCATAGCCAAGTAACAACTTTAGACTCCTCGTCTGACTACTTTACTGACTCCTCTCCACATATATATATATATATATATATATATATATATATATATATATATATTTTTTTTTTTTTTTGAAGCAATGGGTACTTGTGGCGAACTCGCCTCCACTGAGGCTCGAACTCCCGACCACTTGGGCCGCATGCATCTCTCTTAACCACTAGGCTAGAGATCATTTGCTATATATATATATATATATATATATATATATATATATATATATATATATATATATATATATATATATATATATATATATATATATGGAGTCTAGTTTAAAACCTCTCCAAATATATATAGGGATGATATTTAAACTTTACGTATCGAATAAGTTAGAATATTTGTGTTTGGGTCTCGATAACAAACATACTTAGGATCTGCTTGGATTGAGGGTTAAGAGAGTTAAGTGAGGGAAAGTTGTAATGCCCCGCTCCGCACGGTGCATTATGCTGAGTCGTTGACTCGAAGAGTTGCGTTGACCCGATTAAGTATCGATGCGAATCGATACGAGAGTTACGTTGTCCCGAGCAACGCATCGAACTAAGTCGATGCGAAGAGTTGCCTTGTCCCGAAAGAATGCATCGAGTGAATCGATGCGAAGCGCCGCGTTGCCCCGAAGGATGAGTGAGTTGAATCGGCTCGAAGATTCTAAGAAATCGAATCGACCAAGGCGCAAGTCCGAATCGATGCAAGTATTGATTTTAGTTGGTTTCGTGTGCAGGTTATACTTTGACGCGAAAATATTAGAGGTCGATCTTCGGCAATATTTAGTAAGGGGTCCGCGGAACCAAATCGACGCCTTGCGATGGACGGAAGCGTCGGCACGCTAAGGCAAATCGGACGTATAATTCAACAAGCACGAAGTGCTCGAATGGCTAAGTCAGGAGAGTGGTCGTGCAACAAAGTTAGGGAATCGAGCCGCATCGGCTCGACGAAACGGCGAAGGCAAATTGACTCAAGGTGGGAGGATTGACTTCTTTTTACTCCTTCATTTGATAAGTCAAATATATCATTGTATGCTAAAAGTTAACCTATCGACGCCACGGGCGTAGGTCCGATCGGAAGTAAATTATAACGTGTGTCGAACACTAATTAGTACAATTGAAATGAAACGTGCATCAAATGCACAAGTCGCTACGGAACATTGGATATCGCTAAGGCGAGCGCTTCGGTGCGCAAGCCACAATAACATGGGATAACTGTACTCGGCGAGTGCCTTAGTGCACGAACCATACCGTGCCTTCGCGCACGAGTTAGAACGGCTAGAACATTGAAAGACAATAGGCGAGCGCCCTAGCGCGCAAGCCACGAACATTGAATGCTAAGTCATAGAACATCAGAATACGGTCGGAACGTGCCTACGTGCACGGGATAATAAAAGATGGCTTCGTTGCGAAAGAATACAGTTATGGCATGAATGTGACGGAACTGTCGGATATGACATAATGCCTCGAAAGGTGTTCGAGACCTTCGGGTCGTTCGGTTGACGAGCATTGAGTTGAGGCATGATGCCATTGAAACATTGAAACGAAGAATGAAACGTAAGAACATAGAAAGTTAACGGAGAAATGCGAGATGATAATGCGGCATGGTGCCCTTCGAAATGGTCGCGGCCTACGGGCGTTCGTTGAGAACATTCGGGCGTTGTGCCAATTGAAATAGAGATAAGCGAACTTGCTTGGTTGTATGAAATATAAGATTCGTTGCATGGTCAAATGGACTTAAAGATATAAAAGCCCGTGCATGGGTATTCCCTCGAACGCGGCGCACCAGGGCGCTGGGACCGTTCGGCCTAGGAGTGATTCGTTTTCGGTATTGTTGGCGCCACTTCGACCAGACGGGTAGCGACCTTATGGTGAATGTGTTAAGCAACTTGCTGCGATTATTTCGATGGCCTCTGATGTTGGTTAGCAACCGCACGGAGTTAACATCGTCTTATGTTTCGATTCGATAAAAATAAGTTCATTCTAGCCCAGAAAGCTAGTGACCTTCATATAGATAAGGGCGATGGGTTTGGAAGTGCAAGGTATGCGTATATCCTGCATGGACGGATTCTGAATAGAGAGCACTTATAACATGACAGGGAAAACAGATAGGCGTATTCACCTTGCGTCGGTGCAAGGGCGAGTGCGTCGATATTGCTAAGTTACGCCACGAATCAAACACGAGAATGCTTGCTTGCCTATTCAATTCGATAACATGATTGCTATGATAACATGCTTTACGCTTTCGAATATGCCATAAAATTGACCCTAAGGAGAACATAGCAAGATCACTACACCAAAATGACAAATTAGGAACACTAGGTGTTTTTTAATCCGGAACGCTTATTTTATGTACCTAGATTTTGGAACAGCATTAAAGCGTTCCAGATTAAAAAAACGTTCCAAATATATGTTATTTTAATTTTCAGAAAAAATATTTATATAGATACACATTTATTCCGGTCCAAATATGTTCCAAACTAGGCATGCACACACATATGTATCTCAATTATTATCGAGGAAAGCGTCCAAGCCATAAAAGAGAAAAATATTTTCTTATCACTTCACCTTTTTCTCCTCCCCCACCATCACCTCCGCTGCCGCCGCCGTAGACGTGTCCTGCTGTCCACCGTCCCTCCCCTCCTCCTCCTCTTCCTTCTCCTCCTCCTCCTCAGCCTAGATCTGGTCGGACACCCTCCTTGTCGTGTGTCTCTGCTTCATCTTCATCTGCATCACCTCCGTCGTCGCCCTCTTCTGCATCTTGGTCAGTGTCCTCTGCAATTTTTGCTCCTTCTTGGTCAACGTCCTCTGCACCATCTGCTCCGACATAAGAAGAAAAAACCTAACCTAAACTCCCCATTCATCACACCCTAACCTTGATTTTTTTTTCTTTGTTTGTGAAGATATTTGACGGGACAATCTGGTTCTACACCATCGTGATTTTGCTCTTTCTGGCAGTGGTAGAGGTGGAATGGGGCTTAATAATGAAGTTTTGAAGGGTAATTTTCTCGATTCAAAATCTCCTCTTTTTTAGTAAAATTTATTTAGGATTTTTTTTATTCGGTTATTGACTTGTTTAGGTGTTCGAGTACTGGATTGGAAGGGGAATGTTAATGCAGATCGTGTATGCTTTTCTTTTTGTGATTGTTTGTATTTGAGGGATTACATGTGTTAGAGTAAAATATGTGAATAATAAAATGAGGCTTTGTTTTCAGTGTTGGTGTGATGACGAAAGCGTTCCTTGATGTTAGAGGAGATCGTAGGGATATGGTGAAACTCCAGGAGATTACGAGTTACCCACTGATTGCGTACAGACTGACCTATACGATCTTGGTAATGGTTGTCTGATGCATCATAAACTTGATATACAGTGAATTTTGTGTTTTCTACTATGTTGCACGGCCACAAATTCGATATAATACAAACGTGGGGGTAAAGACAAACCATGTGTTTTGTTATTTCTAGTGTATTTTGAAGTGCTTGTGTCATGTCTTTTACTGTCGGATCACTCCGACACAATATGTCACGGACACGATAGCATTTTGTTATGCTTTGCAGCTATAGTCAATACTTGTTTTTTAATATATTGTTTACTGGCTAATGACTGCCAATTTTAGGGGGTCCTGTGTATTGGCTTTCTTAAGCGTGCCTGCCAGCACAAGGAAATAACAAGAGATAAAGCAAGTAAAGTTTTAGAGGTAAGTAATAAATGCATTAAATTCCTCAGTTTAGACGATAAGAATCTATCTTATTTTGTATTGTTGTCCGAGTATGCCTATATCGAGAATAATTCACTTTATAAATTTAGCAGTCAATCTAAAAAGAGTAACGTAGAAATAAAAAAAATCCACAAACGATAGCAGAGGTATAGCATCCATGGTTGGATTGTGTGTGCTTGTGTGTTATTGCCCTTTTTGTTATTTTGTCATATTAAGATATTGGTTGTGTCATCACTTTCGTGTTTATGCACCAACCATAAAATGCCTACTTCTCTTAATTAGGCTCGTATTGATCCTAAACAAACATAAGACAGGGAGCATCACTGAAAGGCAGGGAGCATCACTGAAATTGTCCAATATTGAGTTTGCAAATAATAGGAACTATTGTATTCTACATTCGAGTACAAAGTCTCTTTGTTTCAGCCAAAGAAGATTTATTTCGAGCGAGCATTATGGTTTTTAGTCAATAGTCACTACACGTACAAAACCATATTTAGTATTAATATATATAATGCGTAGCAACAGTTGATGAACAATATTGGAAAACAAGGCTTACTACAAGTTCTTACAGCTAATGTTATCTCAACAATTCTTTCTCTTGTATCTACCTAATAAAAGCACAGTTCTTTACCAGGCCATTTATCTAAACCCATAATTGCAATGTATTTCCACTGATATGTTGTACGTGTTTCTTCATTTTTTTTTACATCTTGTCGGTCGAGTGGCAGAGATTTTATATGTTAATGTTGCAAAGATGATGACCCTTAATGAGGCAGTCTGGTGATTCAGGACTCCACTGGTTGCAAGGAGCCAAGGAATAGTAAGGATGTTCAAGATGTATGCAATTTTAGCCACATTTCATGAAGAGGTAATTTTTTTGGCAACTTTAGCCACTTCAACAAAGGGAACTTTTTTTTGCACTTATTAATGTGAAGGTCTTAATGCTTCGTTTTGAAATGGACTAGGGAATAAAAAAATGACATTTTTAAGGTAGTTATATATCTTAAGTTACTTTAGTACCTCTTAACTCTCAGCAAGGAAACTCTACGAATTACACACAATCTCACTTTTGAAAATCAGGTAACTCCAGGAATTACACAGTATTATAAAGTTAACAATTGATCCAACTTGTAAATTGAACAATATGTAATATTTAACAATTTCGGCTGATATGCATGTAAGTGGGTTTTTTTTTTTGGGGCAAAGATCTAAAACTTTCTGATTAGTGACAAATGAAAGCTATGGCACATATAATTGATTCGATGTAGATGCATGTTGAAATGTTTGACTATATGTCTTCACTAGGCTCATGCATCTTTGGCTTATTACTTTAAGAAAAGTACTAAAAATATGCTTAGCATATAGCTTTGTACTATAGAGTTATCAGATAGGCATTTCCATACAGTTCTTGTCAATATAATGACTTTAGTTCTCTATTAGGAATTAATTCATTTAACATAAATTAATTTGCATGTGTGTCATTATTATAAATTTGTGTATTTTTATCATATTATACTTAAAGATAAGGCAGGGGATATCCCTCTAGCTTCCTTAAAGAGCGTAGAATGCAAGTGCTAATTTGATTTTACTGCAAGTCTATGCAATGTATGCAGTAATGTGTTACCTTAACATTTTCTTTTGGGTGTAAAGGAATGCTTTGATAATGCCTAAGTATACAATTCTTTGTTTCCATGATAAAAACAAATCAAGAATAGTTAATTATTTCACATGCAAATATATTTCAGACACTTCTACTTGTTTGTATTGTTCAGTGTTTTTCTTTTTTTAAATTTATTTTAATAGCTTGTGTAAAATTTTACTTTATGCATCCACCAACCTAGTCAAGATGCTCCTTAAATACAGACCTGAAGAAAAAGTCGCGAAGAAGAAAAGACTTTTGATGAGAGTCCAGGATGAAGCGGAAGTCAATTTTGATGAGAGCCCAGTATGACGCTTCTTCTTGGGTACGTTCAGCTTTATTGCTCCAACTCTTGGTTAGCATAGTTGGGTTGGGCAATTTTGATATCTATGTACTTGTATTTTATATGTATGCACTTGAAGTGAACTTACAGTATTGGATTTTTGGAAGAAAAAAAAAAGGTATCCAATTTCAGGTTTATTAATATGTACGGGCCGTCCTTTGCTTCGAACTTCTCTGAGCAGGTCAATGAAGACAGGGCGACCAATTCCTAATTATTGAAAACAAGAATCACATGATGGAAGTGTTGGATTCTTGTGATATGTCGTGAGTTGTCTCATCAGTTATTTTTATTGAAAATGGATAGCATTTTGATACCAATTCTTAATTAAGTTTATTTAGATATTTTAGTTCTGTACTAGCATCAGTTACTCGAGCCATTAACACTATTATTAACTAGTCCTCTCTTTTGATGATATTGGTGCTCTCTCTCACATTCATTTCTCCATTTCGTTTCTGGCATTATGGTGCAGATTGCATCTTTAGCAATTTTTGTGCAAATAGAAGAATGGTGATCCAAAATGTTTTTTGTTTTTCTTCTCATGTAAGCATCAATTTGGTAATGAATAGTAAAAGTTTCTAAAACTCCTATAAATATCTATTGCATATCAAAGTCATGAACTTTGTTGCATCCTTGTTTATTTTTGTTTTAATGCATTCATTACTGATATGGAAATTGAAGTGTCTTAACACAAGCAATGAAGCACATTCTCTAGCTTTTATTGTTAGTATACATATATGTTGAACGGTTATTATTGCAAACTATGTTACCTCCTATGCACTGGACAGTGAATAAATCCCACATACAGTGATACCCACTGTAAGTTTTTTTCCGATTGATATATATATCATGTGGATCCCATATATGTTGATCATTTAGCTTTAACAACTACATTCACTTTTTAGGAACGATAGGGTTAAATTTGTTTAAGACTCCCTTATTCATAATAGTTTGCACTATTAATTTTATGACAAATGTACCCGTGAAAAATATATCAAAATGCAATCACTAATGCTCCCTTTCAGGATAATCAACCTAAGTTGTAAAGGGGAAGGAACATCCTACTGATTAATCTTTCAGATTCTTGATCCAGCATTTTATGGTTGAGACTAGATATAAGGGTAAATTACTGCTAAAAACAAAAACACAGAAAATACGAAACAAGATACTCTATGTATAATGCTTACATTGGTTACATATTACAAAAGTACATCTTTGACGGCTACTCAAAGACTCTCAGAACCGGCAAAGATAGGCCAACCAAAAGATATCGACAGAAACTGCTGCATGTTATACTAGTCTATGCCAAATACTCTCCTAGGAAACTAATAGAAGTGCTGAATATAAAGTTTTAGAAATAAAGGCTAAAAGTAAATGGCTAGTACCGAAATTAATAAAAGTAAAGGTTGGTAATGTTAGAATTAATGAACATAGAATCAATCAATCTACTAGGCCCTAGGCCAGGGGGTATATACAGAGTATGATCAGACATAATCCCCTGGCACAGCGATATGGGGCTATACAGTAAAAATTCATGATAGGTCGTCCCATAAGAGTTCGACAAGAGTCAAGAGACAACAATCTGATACAATAAAGACACCCTGACAACCCTTCACAAATACTGATACACACAAGAGTGCACATTGGCGCAAATACATTAGTTATTCCCACACTGGACACTCTGCACATATTGTTATTGCTATTAAATTTTGCTGAATATGAAGAATTGATACTACCTATACTTTGTTCTATGATACAAATTTTACATTGCACTGTCTGCACACCATATATACTAATATCATACAAGGGCACCAACATTGCACACATAACACAAACTGCATGTACAATGTGTTCCATCCCCTGGGTGGGCTAGTACGGACCTTGGCACTTTCCACAACTTATTGAACAAATTCTGGGGGATCATGGAGCAGCCCAAAATAGGCATTCGGGTCTCATATCTGTGAAAGCTTAATGCCAAAAAACCCAAGGGTCAAAGACAACTGGTCGGGCCAATCGCTGTAGAAATAAAAGGGGTATAATGAGAGGAAAACCGAGGACTTGTTCATGAAGTCGGCTAGCAAAATGGTGTAGGTCTGCGTGCAGTTACCAGCTATGGACTGGAGGACTTGGATGGCTTCTATGTGGTAGAGAGAGTAGATTTTTCCTTTGAGAACCCATAGGTATTCCTTCTAGGAATAAAATCACATCTCTAGAGTTTCTCGGTCCAATCATTTTCACGAATGTCGGCATCCACTCTTACCAAGGACTTTGTCATCATTTATTTCTGTCGGAGCTCAGCCGACCCCATTACTTCCTTTAGAAGAGAAATTTTCACTTAGAGAAGTTCAGGGAATTCCACATCACACACACTACATTCCTTCAAACAAGCAAGGCGGTAGGCCCTAGCATCCATACCTGCAGTTTAGCTGCATTTCTCCAAGTTATTTGATTTTTTTCACAAAGTCGTTAACTTTTAACTATTTGCTTAGTTAACAAATCCTATATTCACTAATATTACACTTCCTGTGCAGGAAAGAAAATAAAATTTCTAGTTTGAACTTATTATTATTGCTAACTTTTGTGATTTCTATTGTCTATATGCTAGAAAAATGGGAGTGGAGCTTTTTTTTACATGTTTCCATTTTCATACGCAATTTCCTTCCAAGAGTGATATGCAGATTTACCCAGCCCTGTTCCCCCCCTTTGTTTATGGATGTAATTACTACTACAAATTTTACAATGAATTCATTTTACAACTAATTTCATGACAGTTTGTAATAACTTTGAATGATTATTAGCAGTTGCTAATATTTTTGTGCAGTTTTTTGCTGTTGAAGTTACTATCATGCACCGAGGAGGTACCACCTGAGCTCTCCCGTCTATGAGCATGAATGGTTTAAGCACACACACTCACACAGGTGCACATATACAGTTTTTTTTTACATCTTCTTAGAACATTCAGATATAGCTTGTTTGATGCTTAAAAATCAATCCTACACATGACCTCCTGACACAGGGTTTTTTTTTCCTGCAGTTCAAAACTACCAACTGTTGCAATCGAATGTTAGATGTAGATACAGCTGAAAGCTTTGCCAATCAGCTTTGTTGTCGGTTTGGTTATTGGTTTCACATTGAAGCGACATATCAGGCATTGGCCAGTAAACTACTGAGGCGACTAAAGGATTAAAATGTCACATCTTAGGATTTTCTATTTTTTCTTGGGATGTGCAACAACTATGATTTGAGTTTTACTAAGTCATATGTTTTGGGATATGCTAGATTCTTGTTTGAACTTCCATAACATACTTTGTATCGTGACACTCTGCATATGGAAAGGCAATTGTTCTGCATGTGAATCAATCATTTATGCCCTGAAATTTGTGTGTTATAGTCCAAATTACATGTTGATGATGGTGATAATGTGTCATTCTAGATGTAAGTTTTATCATATTTTGCAAAATCTTTATTATCTCTTTCACTGATGAATGCAGTACTCACATTTTGGCTAATGACCAAAAAAAGTCCAGAGTACTTTTAGTCACTATTTTTTTTGGATAATTTTGCTTTGTTAGGAACATTTTGTTGGCGTTCCAAACCTGGAAAACTTTGTAGTCGTTCCATCTAGTATTGCATTAATTAATCTGAAATGGTTTTTAGGCACGCATTATTGGTGTTCCAAATCTGGAACACATTTAAAGCGTTCCAAAAAATATTTCTTGGAACGCTTTATTACCGTTCCAAGAAATTTGGCAGCCCAAAAATAGGCACGGAAATAGGCGTTCCTAAAATTATTTGGAACAGAATTTTGGTGTTCCAAAATGACCATTTTGGTGTAGTGGATCATAAGCTAAGTTGCATGATTCAACATAAATATTAAAACGTCGGTTTGGAAAGAAGATCTTTGCTTCAGTACATGCGAGGACGAACGTACTGATCCCCCACCAGCTTCATGCAGGGTGCAGGGAATGGATTGCTCGCGACGAAGCGTTGCTTGAACGCGTTGAGGCTTGGAATGCTGAAGCGTATTGGAGCGTGCGATCGCATAGACGCTCGGACTCGCGACAGGATTGATACGGCCGAGACATAGAAGGCATGATGTATGGAACGACGAAATCCTTTGTGGGCAAGAGAGAACCTGAGTGTTGTAGCCAATCTGGCAAATTCCGTTGGGCTATCGAAGGCCTTTGTAATCTGATTTCGAATATCAATAAAGAGAATCGTTTTCATATACTCTGTTTTCCTTTCATTGTTAACGTTCAATTCAAAGATAACCATTTGAGAACTTGTCATCTTGTCTTGCACGAGCGCAACTCCAGGCTCGTGCGGCATCACGCCCCAGCGAGGACGATGATTCGGGTGATTCCGGGTCGGGGCGTGACAAATTGGTATCAGAGCTCTAGGCTCAATTTCCTCTGGACGCTTGCTTCATTTCAGTTCTAAAAGTTGCCCACCACCAATCGAAATCACTCTTGACTCTACTCGATGCCGCACTGGATGTTCCATACAATAAGTCTAATACAAATCATGTAATTTTGCCGCGTGTTGTTTGGAAATTACATGGTGTTAGTTGGAAAAGTCGGAAAAGGTTTGTTGCTGCAAGTGCAACAAGTTGCGAGATATGAATTCGAGAATTTGTTGCCGTAGATGCAACACGTCGTAAATTGTGGTTTGAGATATTCGTTGTTTACAACGAACGATACGAGAAATGTTGGTTGCATCGATACAATGATAGTCGTGGAATGTTGCTGCAGCAATTGCCATGCGTTGATTGTAATGATGCGTTGAAAAGAAAATAAAAGTTCATATTGAATGTGTCGAACGGATTCACATATCAATTTCGAATGTGCGTTGAGATGAAAAGCGATAAGTCAATATCGAATGTGTTGAAACGGATTTGAGCATTGACTTTGAATGTTGGAAATGAAATATTGCACGATGTGCAATGCGTATCGAGAATAAATCGAAGCACGAGGTGCGGTAAATATCGGAAGTAAATCATTGCACGATGTGCAATGCGTATTGAAAGTAAAATTATTGCACGTGGTGCAACGCGTATCAAAATAATCGATGCACGAAGTGCAACGGATATCGAAAATGAATTTTTGCACAAGATACAACGAAAGAAAATAAAAAGTTATAAATCGAGAAACGAAATCGGTTCGGTTGCGCGCCGAACTGTGTTGGCAAATGAATGCGTTGGCCGAGTTGCGTCGGATTTTGATTAATCAGAGTTACGGTTGTGATCAAGCACGATCACTGCAGAAATCGTGAGTCGGGATAGATCGTCGGTTCGTAAAGAGTGTGTTACGACGGAAGTAATTTGATTTCCGGGTGGTATATGGCATACCACCGATGCAATGAATGGCTCGATTTCGAGTGGTATATGCAATACCACTTGTGCGATGAATTGTATCGACGTTTTGTGAGAACTGCGGAAGGTTTGTCCGCAACGGACGGGATAGCACCGAGACTCGATTGAGAATTTGTATAACGGAATGTTGATGCAAGTGTTCTTCGATGATCGGTTAGAACGGTAAGGCGGGACTTGTAGACATTGAACGATACGTCGATTGAAAAATTTATATGTCGGTCGAATGACGGGAACTAGCGAAACGATTATGCCTTGAGGCAACAATCGGATCGACGGGATAGGAGACTCGAAACGTGGAAATCGAACTGCACGACTTGCGAGTTCGACGAAAATGTTGGGCGAGATAAATCGAATCGTACGACTTGAGATCTCGATAGAAATGTTCGGCTAGGCGAATCGAATTGCATGACTTACGATTTCGATAGAAATGTTAGGCGATGCAAATTGTAATTGAATTCGCACGATGTACGACTTCGGTAAGAAAGTTGGTTGACGCGAGTAATCGTGCTAAAGAAATAGTTGGT
This sequence comes from Iris pallida, assembly GCA_029216955.1. Taxonomy (NCBI): domain Eukaryota; kingdom Viridiplantae; phylum Streptophyta; class Magnoliopsida; order Asparagales; family Iridaceae; genus Iris; species Iris pallida. Next base: position 1,515,440 of record JANAVB010024999.1, on the reverse strand, counting down.
TACGTTACGGCGAAACTCATTTGAGTACGACTGAAAACACGCAGAACTTAGAGGGCGAGATCGTATGACTTGAGGGTTCGATGTCGGATAATCGGTAACTCAGTTACGCGATCGAAGTATAGCGGGATGCGGCAAATCGGAGAACGAGTTGATGCGTATGAAAAAGTTCGTTGCGAACTTGGATGTATGCGATGCGAGTTAGGTTGACGTTGAAACGGATTCAAAGTTGACCCTTACGTTATCGAAATGGATACGACGTATCGAGATCGATACGTAAGGAAATGTAAACGACGTGAGAATACAAAATAGAGTGCGCCTCGCGCTATAAAATTTTGTAAGTAACGATACGAGAATGAACGAACTTGGTTGATCGTAAATTTTGTGATTGATCAGGGCGAGACTATAAGTCATCGACGATTGCTCGATGCGTATAGCATCTCGTGTGTCGACCGCGAAATAAGATAGACTCGAACTCAATGCGAGTAGACGCGTCGTGAATAGCAGAATCATCGACGGAGTGCATGACCTTACTCGGAGGATAGTTGCGCTAAGATTGCGCCGATAGAAATGGTTTTGTTCAAAAATTTGGATAGTCGCATAGAATCATCGGAACGTGATTTGGCTCCGAAATAAGATATAGCATGGTTCGTAGTAAACTGTCCTTCGGTGATGATCCACAATTATCGAGCGTAGCTTCGGGGCAGCTGACCCTAGAAGACTTGACCGCCAAATCGAATTGAATGCTGCAGACCGTAAGATGACCCATGCGATATCGCATATGAGATTGCATCGATAACAAATACAATGTGGTGCATGTTGACGATAAGTCTAGGCGATCAAGAATTGTTGAAACAACTTTCGATTGAGAATGGTATAGTTAGATTTGAGTATTTGTCGGATGAATATTTGAATGGTTATGTTGGTCGACGAACAAAACTAGAAAATTCACCAACGAACTTGGTGATTCGAATAGGCGTTTGCGAGAATCGTGCTATACACGAGAGGGAACGATAAAGAAATGACTTATGAGTTGTACCGTTAGATTCGGATTCACCTCGCAATTGAGCTTGCGTGAATCGAACCTACATTCGATGTTGCGAGACGGATAAGTTGGGAATTTGGCTAGTGAATTCCTATTCGCTAGGAATCGAACGTAAGGCGTATCGTAAAGACTTTCGTATCAAGGCGATCGTTGTCTTGAGCACCGTCACCTTGATGTAAACTTTGTATCGAATAGATTGTGGCCTTTGTGTAATGTCAATTTAAACTTGCGTCGGAAGGATTTGAGCACGGTGTCTAGGTAAGTCACCTAGCGGACGTAGTCCGAATGTTGATGCTTTTGCAAGTCAACAAAAGAGAACCATGTCGAGATAGGATACGAAGTAAAACATCAGAAATCGTTGGATAGTGACGCCGAATGCACGGCGTTGCGGAGACTCGTTGTGATCGGATGCGCGACAGCTTGACGCGACGCGTAGAATTGATAGTCCCGATGAAACATACAAAGTAAGAAATGCAATTTTTGAATCGCATCATGTGCCTTGATTTTGTTGGACGATCACGCATGTATCAATATGCATGTGCGCTAGAATTGCGAGAACAAGTAATAGAGCCAAGTCCGATTAAGAATACGAGATGGTAAGTGATTAAGGATGAGAAGTTACATGTTAGCGTTGTTCCGATATCTTACAACTAAGCTTGGCTGAAATGCATATATTGGTGGGACGCCTAAAATATGTGTATGATTTCAAACTAAGTTGTACGATCCAAACGATAGTGAGACGAGATCGTGGAGCGATCTAATGAAACCCTTGGAAATTTAGTATTGGTTTCGGTTCGGGACGAACCTTGTTTTGAGTGGTATATTCTATAATGCCCCGCTCCGCACGGTGCATTATGCTGAGTCGTTGACTCGAAGAGTTGCGTTGACCCGATTAAGTATCGATGCGAATCGATACGAGAGTTACGTTGTCCCGAGCAACGCATCGAACTAAGTCGATGCGAAGAGTTGCCTTGTCCCGAAAGAATGCATCGAGTGAATCGATGCGAAGCGCCGCGTTGCCCCGAAGGATGAGTGCGTTGAATCGGCTCGAAGATTCTAAGAAATCGAATCGACCAAGGCGCAAGTCCGAATCGATGCAAGTATTGATTTTAGTTGGTTTTGTGTGCAGGTTATACTTTGACGCAAAAATATTAGAGGTCGATCTTCGGCAATATTTAGTAAGGGGTCCGCGGAACCAAATCGACGCCTTACGACGGACGGAAGCGTCGGCATGCTAAGGCAAATCGAACGTATAATTCAACAAGCATGAAGTGCTCGAATGGCTAAGTCAGGAGAGTGGCCGTGCAACAAAGTTAGGGAATCGAGCCGCATCGGCTCGGCAAAACGGCGAAGACAAATCGACTCAAGGTGGGAGGATTGACTTCTTTTTACTCCTTCATTTGATAAGTCAAATATATCATTGTATGCTAAAAGTTAACCTATCGACGCCACGGGCGTGGTCCGATCGGAAGTAAATCATATCGTGTGTCGAACACTAAGTTAGTACAATTGAAATGAAACGTGCATCAAATGCACAAGTCGCTACGGAACATTGGATATCGCTAAGACGAGCGTCTCGGTGCGCAAGCCACAATAACATGGGATAACTGTACTCGGCGAGTGCCTTAGTGCACGAACCATACCGTGCCTTCGCGCACGAGTTAGAACGGCTAGAACATTGAAAGACAATAGGCGAGCGCCCTAGCGCGCAAGCCACGGACATTGAATGCTAAGTCATAGAACATCGAAATACGGTCGGAACGTGCCTACGTGCACGGGATAATAAAAGATGGCTTCGTTGCGAAAGAATACAGTTGTGGCATGAATGTGACGGAACTGTCGGATATGACATAATGCCTCGAAAGGTGTTCGAGACCTTCGGGTCGTTCGGTTGACGAGCATTGAGTTGAGGCATGATGCCATTGAAACATTGAAACGAAGAATGAAACGTAAGAACATAGAAAGTTAACGGAAAAATACGAGATGATAATGCGGCATGGTGCCCTTCGAAATGTTCGCGGCCTACGGGCGTTCGTTGAGAACATTCGGGCGTTGTGCCAATTGAAATAGAGATAAGCGAACTTGCTTGGTTGTATAAAATATAAGATTCGTTGCATGGTCAAATGGACTTAAAGATATAAAAGCCCGTGCATGGGTATTCCCTCGAACGCGGCGCACCAGGGCGCTGGGATCGTTCGGCCTAGGAGGGATTCGTTTTCGGTATTGTTGACGCCACTTCGACCAGACGGGTAGCGACCTTATGGTGAATGTGTTAAGCAACTTGCTGCGATTATTTCGATGGCCTCTGATGTTGGTTAGCAACCGCACGGAGTTAACATCGTTTTATGTTTCGATTCGATAAAAATAAGTCCATTCTAGCCCGGAAAGCTAGTGACCTTCATATAGATAAGGGCGATGGGTTTGGAAGTGCAAGGTATGCGTATATCCTGCATGGACGGATTCTGAATAGAGAGCACTTATAACATGATAGGGAAAACAGATAGGCGTATTCACCTTGCGTCGGTGCAAGGGCGAGTGCGTCGATATTGCTAAGTTGCGCCACGAATCAAACACGAGAATGCTTGCTTGCCTATTCAATTCGATAACATGATTGCTATGATAACATGCTTTACGCTTTCGAATATGCCATGAAATTGACCCTAAGGAGAACATAGCAAGATCATAAGCTAAGTTGCATGATTCAACATAAATATTAAAATGTCGGTTTGGAAAGAAGATCTTTGCTTCAGTACATGCGAGGACGAACGTACTGATCCCCCACCAGCTTCATACAGGGTGCAGGGAATGGATTGCTCGCGGCGAAACGTTGCTTGAACGCGTTGAGGCTTGGAATGCCGAAGCGTATTGGAGCGTGCGATCGCATAGACGCTCGGACTCGCGACAGGATTGATACGGCCGAGACATAGAAGGCATGATGTATGGAACGGCGAAATCCTTTGTGGGCAAGAGAGAACCTGAGTGTTGTAGCCAATCTGGCAAATTCCGTTGGGCTATCGAAGGCCTTTGTAATCTGATTTCGAATATCAATAAAGAGAATCGTTTTCGTATACTCTATTTTTCTTTCATTGTTAACGTTCAATTCAAAGATAACCATTTGAGAACTTGTCATCTTGCCTTGCACGAGCGCAACTCCAGGCTCGTGCGGCATCACGCCCCAGCGAGGACGATGATTCGGGTGATTCCGGGTCGGGGCGTGACAAAAGTTAAGTGAGGAAAAAATAAAACCATACTTGGTTTGAGGGTGGAGATTTAGGAGGAAGGGTTATAGAGGGTTAAGTGATGGTTTATTTCACCTTCTTTTATCCATTTTTTTAACCCCCAAATCGGAGGGTTAACGAGGGTGATTGAGGGATTTTGTTTAAAAAATCATAAATGCCCCTTATTTGTTTATAAAATATCATAATTTTTTTTCTTTATTTTTTCTTGTTCTCAACATGTTAATCCGTAGCTTCTTAATTTGTGAAAATATTTTAACAAGTTCTAATTAAAATTTCAATCAAATTTAATTTTATGACATATGTAATAAGATTATTTTGGTAACTATCATATTTTTATTAATCACCCTCTCACTTAAAATCTCCAATCCAAGCAAGAGCTATTAAACACCCCCCACTTAACTCTCCCTGCAATCCAAGTAAGATTCTATGTATTAATTTTACTCCCCCTCGCTTAACTCTCCCTCATTTAACCCCACTTAACCTTGCTTTTTTTTTTCCCCTCAATCCAAGCAGACCCTTAGTGTTTGGATCTCCAATAAGTTAGTATATTTGTGTTTGATTTCTCTAATAGATATTATTAGTATTTTATTTGTGTTTGATTTTCATAATAGATATTATTAGTGTTTGTGTCTTAGACTAACGGTTGACTATCAAAATCCAACTAAATAAAAATTAAAATTAAAATTAAAATTAAAATAAAAATAAAAATAAAAATAAAAATCGAGAAAAGGAAAAGAAAAAGAAAAAGGATGGAAAAAATTTATTGTGGTAATGAATTTGTCCGGATATTCGTAATTTCGAAAATTTGTCAGAGAATATGTGGAGACCTAGTCTAAATATTACGTGCAAATTTACTATGAAAAATTTATTCCCATATTTTATGTTAAAAAATATATTTTCAAAAATTACGAATACATGATAAATTTGTGGAAAATATAGAGACGTAAAGTCTAAATATATTTTTTATCCTTTTTTTTCATTACTTTTAGTTTTTTTATCTGTTTTTTTTTTCAATTTTTTGTCATTTTTTCCTTTTTTCGTTTTTATTTTTATATTCATTTTTTATTTTTATTCATCTTTTTCATTTTTTTTTATTTTTTTCTCATTTTTTTAGTTTTTCTTTTCTTTCATTATTTATTATTTTTCTTCTTTTATTTATTTTTTATTTGGATTTAACAGTCAATGGTTAGTTTAAGATCCAAACACTAATTATGTCTATTCTGAAGACCCAAACACAAATATCATAACTTATTCGATACCCAAAGTTTAAATATCTCATATATATATATATTTTTTTCATATATATATATATATATATATATATATATATATATATATATATATATATATATATATATATATATGGAGCATAGTTTAATGACTCATCTCCAAATATATATATATATATATATATATATATATATATATATATATATATATATATATATATATATATATATATATATATATATATATATATGGAGCATAGTTTAATGACTCCTCTCCAAATATATGGAACTTCTCTAAATATATACTAGTAACGTATGCATGCGTGCGTAAACTAAATTATTATATATATATATATATATATATATATATATATATATATATATATATATATATATATAATATATTTATATATATATATACATGGGCGGAGCCATTGGTTGGCTGGGGTGGGCTCCAGCCCACCCCAACCTTTTTATGATCAATACATATGCGTGATTGAGGTTGTTGTTGCTCACTTGATGCTTGTTGGAGATATGACGATGTCTCAACTTAATATTTCTATACTTTTGAGGGTTTTAATATTTTTTGACCAAAAAACATTGGACATTGCTTAGTTTGATGATGTTCTTGGTGTCTAAAAGTAATTATTTTTCATATTTTTGAACTGACGAGAGTCTCTTTTGCTCTTTGGGGGATAAATTTTTTTGAAGAGAAGGATACATATCGAGTTCAGCCCAGGGTAAACGAAAATCCTGGCTCCGCCCTTGTATATATATATGGAGCATAGTTTAATGACTCCTCTCCAAATATATGGAACTTCTCTAAATATATACTAGTAACGTATGCATGCGTGCGTAAACTAAATTATTAAATAAAATTATTATAAATGTTGTTGTCTTTAGGAATATTGAATTCAAGCAACCAGCCACATCTTGACCACTTAAATTAGAGTCATATTATGTAGTTGAATAATTAATACCGAACTCAGTTGGCTCTTGTGATTAGCGAAAAAATGTATAACATCCGTAGCTATGCAGAATCCAACCACGGGAGAAGTACTGTAGGTGTGTGTACAAAATCTCAGTCACTTAGTTGGCTCATATCCACGGACAATTTTTTTACGTGAAAAAATACGGACCATAACAAATTTTAATTAATTTTAAAAAATTGATAAATGATTTATAAATGATTTAGACGGCTCATTTCTGATACATTTCCAAGCCCTATTATAATAGTAGAGATATGGAGCCTAGTTTAATGACTCCCAAATATATGAAATCTTTCTAAATATATGCTTAATTTCAATTTAATATTTTCAACTATTTCAATTTCCAACTTAATATCTTAAAATTTTAAATTAGACAACTTAATACCTTACTATAATGGTAAACGTTAATATCTTAGTAAATCCAATAGATCTATAAATTCTATCAAATCTGAAGAAATCTTAGATAGACGGAGTAATGTTTTGCAACTTTGTATCACGTGAAAACTTTCTAGATTGCTGTCGCTAAATCAAACGATGCATATAAAAACTTTGGCGATTTAGATGAGCTGACACGCTTAAATGTACAAAAGGAGGAGTCCAACATGCTAACAGATTCTTCACCAGCTAATAATATTACACACACTGCCTCACCACGATTACTGAACTCAACCCCATCTCAAGCCCCTAGACATTCTGAGGATTCAGAGGCTGCGAAGTCTACGGAATCGTCGATGGAATCGTCGATGACCTCGATCGTTTCCCCACCGGTAATGCTGGAAGCCGATCCCTCGACGACCTCATGATAGGGCTGCGTCTGCGGAAACGATACCTTCCTCTTGTTCCTGCTCCTTTCACGCCATCTCCTCAAAGCATCAGAAAGGTCGTCGGGCAAATCCCCGTCTCGACTACTACTACCGTAACGCCGTTGCTCGACCTTCTCAGCTTCCAGTACTGGCTCTTTAACTTCATTGCCCCTTTGCCTGGGGAAGACGAGTGGCTTGAAGCAGCAAGCCAGAAGGATCAGAAGCATTATGTACACGTACAAGGAGATCCATACGTAGAAAGTCCACTTCCAGTTGTACACCAACTGTTTTCTGCGAGGGAGTTTGGAGTTCACGACGAGCTCGGCGGCGTACATTTGCGGGAGATGAGAGGTCCCGGCCCTCGGCTGCAATCTAACCCTTATGCCCTCGGTGGCTCTCTTGTTACTTTCCTTGTATCTCAGTATTTCCATCTCTATATTTTGGCTCTCGCTCGACACGCCCACCAGGAGAGGAACGCCCATTATGAAGGTACGCAGCATCCTAACAGGAAGGCTCCTGAACCTCAGCATGCATGGCCGGCTGGAAGACACTATCACATCTTCGTCAGCTGAAATCGCCTCTGCACTAACCTGAGAAAACGATAACCCGTATATATAAGCTGAATCAAATATTAACAAACTTAATGGTAGAAGTAAAGAGAAGACGGCTGATCAACCGTATAGATCGGAAGTTCGTAAAAATGACAGAAATGAAGAGAGAAAAAAATGGTTGATACAATAACTCAGTATAGGTGACTAGTATCCCATCAGGGCCGGCCCTGGCCTAGGGCGGCCAGGGCGACCGCCCAGGGCCCCATAAAATTTGGGGGCCCAAAAAAATTAATTTAAATGTATATATATATTAGTAATCTTATATTGAAAATAGAACTAATATATAATATGATCCTCTTTTATCATGAAACATTTGTAGTGTAGTGGTAGTTTGTTATACTTGTACACAAGAGGTCCTAGGTTCTAGCCTTGGTTGTATCATTTTTTAGTTCAATTTTTTTATATTATATATGGGCCCCATTTTAAAATTTTGCCTAGGGCCCCCATTAACTCAGGGCCGGCCCTGTATCCCATGCATTGTCGAATTTGATTAACAAATACTGCATTAAGAGCTGAACGAAATGGTAGAAATAAAGAGACCGTGTAAAGCTATGATCTGCGAGCACATTGCAGGTTTTGAGAACCCGAAAGGAGAATATTTTCTCAAGAAAGAGAAAATTTGAGTGGCACCCCATTTTATTTACCTAAATTTAAGGCGCACCCCACTGCTTTACACTATTGTAATTCACCCCCCAATACTATTGACGGATTCCGTCCATATTGGACGGTCAACTGAGTTGACCCATTTTTTTGACAAAAATACTCCCAGATGTTATTTTCTTCCCCGCACCAACCGTGCCCCCCTCCCCTGTCGTATTCAGCTGGAGATCGCCGCCCCCCCCTCCGGCCGTCACCTGCTGCCGCCGCAGAAGTGCTGCCCCCACCCCCACGCGCTCGCCCCCCCCCCCCTCCCGACCCGCCGCCAGCAGCACTGCCCCCTCCCCACGCCGCCGTCGCCGCAACAATGCCCCCCCTCCACACGCGCTCGCACCCCCCCCCCCCCCCGACCTCGCCGCCGCCGCCGCAACGCTGCCCCACTCCCGCGCAGCTGTGGGAGGCGCGGGGGGAGCGGGGGCAGAGGCACGGGTGAGGGGGGGCGGCATCGTGGGCGGCGGCGGAGGAGGAGGGGGGACGGTTGCGGCGGGGGAGCGGGGGTTGGTGGTGGTGGTGGTGGTGGTGGTGATGGTGAAGGTGGTAGTGGTGGTGTTGGTGAAGGTGGTGGAGATGATGGTGGTGATGGTGGTGGGGGAGGCAGAGGGCTGTGGGAGGGAAAGGGCGATCACGACAGTGAAAGACGGGTGGTTTTCTGCTATGGGGGTATTTTTGTTAAAAAAAATGGGTCAATTCAGTTGACCGTCGAATATGGACGAAATCCGTCAAAAGTGGGGGATGAATTACAATAGTGTAAAACAATGGGGTGCACCTTAAATTTGGATAAACAAAGTGGGGTGACACTCAAATTTTATCAACAAATATTTACCCATCAGAACCAGACTGGAGCTGCAAAGAAGTTCCTCTCGACTGAATCTGACGTCCGAGAAGTCTAGTTAATCATGTTGGTGTTTTCTCTTAGAGACTAGAAAGATAGTTCCACATTGCCTAGGCCAAATGGATTGTATCTCTATATTGTGTTGAGAGATCAAATGAGGTGTGGCACATGGGTGCCATGTGGGGGTATTCTTCTAGTGGAAAGAAGGCTAATCCAACAAAAAAGTATTAATGCTTTATGTCATGCTCATGGGATACTTTTCCTATGGAGCTAAGCCCCGAAAGACTCGGACTCGGGTTCAAGGACGCTTTGTTGCCTTGTCCACAGTTGATGCGCTTATCTTCTGTGCGAGTCGCATGTGCAGGTGCATGCGCAGGGGCCGTGCAGGTGCACACACAGGAGCTACACAGTTGCGCGCTTGCATTGTTGTGCTGCGCGTATGCGCTTGCGGTGCTGTTGCGCGGCTATGCTGCTTCGTAGCTACATGCGCATTGACGGACTTAGTGGGCTAAAGGGCACAGGCGGTTAATGATGTGACTGATTGGAAGATTTATGCGGTTATGGAAAGATTGTGTCAATTAATCAGGTCCATCTTATGTGGGATTTGAATTTAATTCATTCAAATCTTTCCATTATTCGCTCCTATCTTTTCGCAATCAGTTACGGCCATGATTTGGATTAAGGTTTTGGCCCTCCTCTATAAATACTCTCTTCGTGCCTTCATTGAGGGGTCATGCTGAAATTAAGACCCGAAGAGAGCTGTGCCGCCATTGCCATTGAAGTCATTTGGAGTTCTTCGAGTTCGAAAAAAGAGGTGACAGCGAGCGTTGCAGAAGTTCTTTCGAACTTGATGGTTCATGGGAGCAGATCGCAATCGGGCGAATTTTGCTTTGAGCATCGGTGATCTTTATCACCCAACAATATTGATTTTAATCAATCAGCAGAATTGTGGTAAAGTTTATTTCTCCTGCGAATTTGCTTTTATCAATTCAGCAGAATTGTGGTTATCTTTATTTTACCTGCTAAGTTGCTTTTATCAACTCGTGTTCTCGTAGAGATCAAGATTTACATCTAACGAACTGTTTGGGAAATAACAATCTCAAAGCAAGATTCAGATCTGATGGAGAGCCACCGTGCATAACTTATTGACACAAGTTTTAAACTTGAGAAGTTTGATGGGGAGCATTACAACATCTAGAAGAGAAAGGTTAGCCTTAATCTTCAACTCATGAGTGTCGACTATGTGTTGACGGATCCTGAGTCTTTGATTCCAGAGGGTAAAAATGCTCGAAGGGTTGCTGAAGCCACGGCTTTGCAGTCGAAGTGGAGGCGGGATAACCTCTGCAAGTTGTTGATCCAGAACTCGATGGAGGACACTCTGGCAGAGTCATACAGCAAGACGGTCAATGCATGCAAAGGACATCTGGGAGTCTGTAGAGAATCTCTACAAGGCAGATGAGAACAAGATCCACTTGAGCGAAAAAGTCTGGAAGATGCGGTTTGAAGACGACAAAATCATCTTGCCTCAAGTTACGGCAGAAGCTGGTGGATGACGGCATGTCCTTGATCGATGCTTTTGTCGTCAGGAGTATTGTCGCCAAGCTCCCACCGGGGTGAAGCAACTTTATCGCGGACATACACCGCAAGAAGTTGGAGGTGGATCTGGAACGCCTCTTGCACTGGATACATGTTGAAGACAAGTTGAGGGCTCAACTCAAAGTGGACGCCTAATCCAAGCAGATGTCTAAGGCAAACATGGTGCAAGGAGGAAGTTCCAAAGGGAAGCAGAAGGCTCCCTATATAAAGAAGAAAAACGTTCACCATCTGAAGGTGAAGTCGGCTCAGTTCAAGCCCAAGTCCAAAGAACCTGGAACTTGTTTCAACTGTGACAAGAAAGGCCACTGGAAGAGGGACTGCAAAGAAAAACCAAAATAAAAGGAGCAAAGTGACGCTAACTTTGTTTCTATGATTGCACAGGTCGACTCAGTTGGGATTGACACAGACTGGTAGATAGCCACTAGGGCCTCGTGTCATGTTTGTTCAAAGAAGGAGTGGTTCACCACGTACCAACTTGTTTCTGAAAAGGTTATGGTGGCGAACCAGACACAAGCTAAAGTACTTAGGATCGGGATGGTGGTACTGCAACCGACTTCGGGGAAGTCGCTGACGTTTCAGAATGTGAAGCACGTACCTGCTATAGCCAAGAACCTGGTCTCTGGAAGTCTGTTCTATAACGTAGGCTTGAGGATGGACATTAACGCTGGTCAAGTCGTTATGTCCTATAAAGGAACATACTTCGGGAAGGCCTTTTGTACCGAAAGGATGTTCAAAATTCAACTTTTAACTCCTATGGAGATAGTGAATGCAGTTGCTTCTTCTAGTTATTCTCTTGAGTTGTGGCATAATAGACTAGGACATGTTCATTATAAAAAAAATAAACAAGATGTCTAGTCTAGGGCTTATCTCCAAATATGGGGGTAAGGAGTTAGAGAAGTGTGAGGTCTGTGCGCAAACGAATATCACAAGAAAATCGTTCAAGCGGGTAAACCGAAGTACAGATCTTCTGGAGTTGGTACACTCAGATATCTGTGACTTTAAACAGTTCTCCACAAAGGCCGGGATGAAGTATTTTATTACTTTTATCGACGACTTTTCAAAGTACGCATTCGTTTATCTGCTCAAATCTAAAGATGAAACGTTTGAGAAGTTTAAGGACTTCAAAGCTGAATCCGAGCATCAAACCGGACAACAACTCAAGAGACTCAGAAATGATCGAGGTGGCGAGTATTGGTCTCAAGAATTCGCATCGTTCTGCAGAGAACATGAAATTATCAACGAGACAACTGCTTCGTACTCCCCTCAATCAAATGGTGTTGCAGAAAGGAAGAACAGAACGTTAATAGAGATGATGAACTCAATGATATTGACTGCGGGTCTTCCAAATAGCTTCTGGGTGAAGGAGTGCTTAAGGTTACGTTCATATTGAACAGAGTGCCGCATGCAACTTCGGAAGTCACTCCTCATGAATTTTGATTCAAGGTCAGACCCAACTTGAATGTCATTCAAGTGTGGGGACGTCTGACATATGTGAAGCTTCCTGATTTGAAGATTCAGAAGCTGGGAACAAGGACTACGAAGACTATATTCCTGGGTTATGCTGATAAGAGTGATGCTCGGAGGTTCCTTGATATTGAGTCAAATCATATCATTGAATCTCGCGATACAAAATTCTTTGAAGATAAATTTGTAAGGCACAAGAACATTGTTCTCGTGAACATTTCGAAGAACAATGTGAGTGCACATGAGGCTCAAATTCCTTACGAAGAGGTAGTCCAAGAAGATGATGTTGCTGCAGAAACAACTATTGAACCAGAACTCGCAGAACCGGTATTTAAGCGAGTGAGGAGACAGAAAGCTTCGGAGAGGACTTTGTCACCTATCATGTGGAAGCGGACCCACTTACTTATGATGAGACGATAAAGACCAGAGATGTTGTCTTCTGGAAGGAGGCTATTAATGATGAGTACGACTCGATAACCTCCAACAACACGTGAGTGCTGGTCGACCTGCCTGAAGGAGCAAAACCAATCGGATGCAAATGGATCTTCAAGAAGAAGATCCAGGCCGATGGAACTGTTGACAAGTTCAAGGCAAGGTTAGTTGCCAAGGGGTTTTCTCAGAAGCAGGAGATCGATTATTTCTACACATATTCTCCAGTAGCACGGATGACGACTATCGGGATGTTTATTGCTCTAAGCACAATTCATAAGCTGTTAATTCATCATATGGATGTTAAGACCGCTTTCCTGAATGGTGAAATGACCGAAGAGATCTACATGCAACAGTCAGAAGGATTCGTCGTCAAGGACATCGAAAACAAAGTCTGCAAGTTGGTAAAATCTTTGTATGGTCCGAAACAAGCTCCTAAGATGTGGCATGAGAAGTTTGATAAAGTCATAAGATCAAATGGCTACAAGATCAGTGATACGGACAAATGTGTGTACACAAAGTTCGCTGATGGAAGAGGAGTTGTCGTTTGTCTGTACGTAGATGACATGCTGATATTGGGTACAGATCTAGCAAGTGTCACTAAGACAAAAAAAGTTCCTCTCGTCTAAGTTTAGCATAAAGAACTTAGGGGAAGCTGATATTATCCTGGAATAAAGATCATTCGAACGAAAACTAGAGTGGCATTATCACAATCGCATTACATTGAGAAGATGCTCACACGCTATGGGTATCAGGATCTTCCAGGGACCGATACGCCATATAGGTGTGACAATAAGCTAAAACCAAATCCAAGAAAAACCATCAGGAAGCTGGAGTACTCAAGCGTCATCGGAAGTTTGATGTATGCGACTACTGCCACAAGGCCTAACATAGCTTTTGTCGTGGAAATGCTGAGTCGGTTCACGAGCAATCCAGGTGTGGATCACTGAAAAGCTGTGAAGAGGGTTATGAGATACCTCAAAAGGACTTAGAAGTATGCACTGCACTACTGCGGAGATCCAAAAGTAGTGGAAGGCTTCAGCGATGCAATCTGGTGCTCAGAAGTATAGAGTAAACGGTCCACATGAGAAAACGTCTTCTCCATGGGTGGAGCTGCTGTATCGTGGAAGTCGAAGAAACATAGTATGCTGTCTCACTCTTCTATGGAGTCCAAGTTCTATGCACTAGCGGCTACAGCAGAAGTAAAGTGGCTTAGGGAGCTCATGGATGATCTTCCACTGGTTGGTGCGTAGATACCGACGGTACCGATATACTGCGACAACCAAGCGATTGTAGTGGTGGCATCAAATGACCTCTTCAATGGAAAGAAGCTGACTGTGTGCCTAAGGCACAGGGCAGTAAATGATCTTATTAAAAGAGGAGTCATTGCCATAGTTGATGTTCGGAGTCGAAAGAATCTGAAAAATCCGTTCACCAAAGGTCTCAAGCGCTAGCTGGTTGAAGACACAGCAGGTAAGATGGGCTTGAAGATACTCTGATAATTTGTCTTTATAATTCTACTATAAAATTTTATGCTATTAGTTCAAAGAAAAATCTACTAGGCATCTAACTTTTTCAAATAAGGACCATTGACTGGAAGAATATCAAGAGTAGTGGGCAATCCTTTGGGATGTTGCGGGATTATTAACCCAGAACCACTATAGTCTACTGATTGTTCTTTACAAAGAACAAAAGTCCTGTGGGATGATGGTTTGGAAGCCTTAATGAGTTCTTGGACATCTAGGATGTTTGGCGTACTTTACAGGAAGCACAGGTAGAACAGCACTACAAAGGAGCGTAGTACTCCATGCTAAAGTGGGGTGACACCACATGAGGTACCTAGTGAGGGTAAAGCCTCGGCTTCGGGCCAAGTCACAACGGCGTAGCACCGCACATAGGCAAGAGGGCCTAATGCTGTATGATGAATAGTGGTAGGCAGCACTACAAACAGGCTGGGCCTCATGTTACAGTGGATGACACCACGTGAGGCAGTGCCTCAGCTTTGCAAGCCTGTCACAGTGACGTAACACCGCAAAAAAGTAAAAGGTTTCATACTGGGTAGTTTGGCACTACAAAGAGGTTGGGCCTCATGCTACAGGTGGTATGACACCACATGAGACAGTGTCTCGGCTTCGGGCCATGTCATAGCGGTGTAGCACCGCAAAAAAGTAAAATACTTCCTGCCAAAGACTCTTTAAAAGAACTCACCTAGTGTTTGGATAGAGATGTAGGCCGTCTCTTGAGGGAAATCTTGTAGACACCCAAGATGCATACATCGAAACTAGGCTAACACAAGGCCTTTAATGTGCAACCAGAAGCATAGATGATGACATTGTGTGAGTGAGAAGAATTCCAGTTATGGTGCAGAATTCAAGGCTTAGTCCATTCTCGCATCATGCTATTATTTAACCCATGCGGAAAGATTCAAGTCGTAGCGACATCCTAATGCATAATGGACAGTCACTGTGGGGAACGCTCAACTCATATATAGAGATATGTGGGAGATTGTTGGTATTTTTTCTTAGAGACTAGAAAGATAGTCCCATATTGCCTAAACCAAATGGATTGTATCTCTATATAAAGCTTTGCTTGTGTTGAGAGATCACATGAGGTGTGGCACATGGGTGCCATGTGGGGGTATTCTTCTAGTGGAAAGAAGGCTAATCCAACAAAAAAGTATTAATATTTTTTGTCATGCTCATGGGATAATTTTCCTATGGTGCTAAGCCCCGAAGCGACTAGGACTCGGACTCGGGCTCGGGCTCAAGGGCGCAAAGTGACGGTTTGTTGGCGCACTTTCCACATAGCACGTCAGCATCGGCGCATGGCGTCTTGTGCGCAGTTGATGCGCTCGTTCGCTCGTCTTCTACGTGAGTCACATGCGCAGGGGCCGCACAGGTGCACATACAGGAGCTGCGCATGAGCCGCGAGGCTACGGCGCAGCTGCGTGCTTGCAATGCTGCGCTGCGTGCCTGCACGTTTGCGGTGCTGCGCTTCGCGCCTGCGCGCTTGCGGTGCTGTGCTGCGCGCTTGCAGTGCTGCTGCGTGCTGCACGGCTTCGCAGCTGCACTCGCGTGCGGTTAATGATGTGACTGATTGGAAGATTTAAGCGGTCATGGAAAGATTCTGTCAATTAATCAGATCCATCTTTTGTGGAATTTGAATTTAATTCATTCAAATCTTTCCATTATTCGCTCCTAGCTTTTCGCAATCAGTTACGACCAGGATTTGGATTAGGGTTTCGGCCCTCCTCTATAAATACTATCTTCGTGCCTTCATTGAAGGGTCACGCTGAAATTAAGACTCGAAGAGAGCTATGCCGTCATTGCCATTGAAGTCATCTGGAGTTCTTCGAGTTCGGGAAAAGAGGTGACAACGAACATTCCAGAAGTTCTTTCGAACTTGCTGGTTCCTGGGAGCAGATCGCAATCGGACGAATCTTGGTTTGAGCAACGGTGATTTTTATCACCCCAGCAATACTAATCTTAATCAATCCAGCAGAATTTCGGTGATCTTTATTTCGTCTGCTAAGTTGCTTTTATCAAACTAGCATAATTGCGGTTATCTTTATTTCACCTGCTAAGTTGCTTTTATCAACTCGTGTTCTCGTAGAGACCGAAGTTACCATCTAATGATCTGTTTCAGAAATAATAGATCAAGCAGCGGGAAGTCGGCTCAACCAAAACTCCATCCCCGATCTGCCAGACTGCCAAAATTCATCTAAGATGACTGATAGCCGCCTATCTGTAATGATGAATTCAAGTCCCAAGTGCTGGAACAATGTATAATGTTTGGTTTGTATGTATTTACAAATTTCAATTACACTATAAATCTCAAGTTCGTCTTCTGCATAAAAAAGTAGGGATTGGAATTGATTGTTCGAGTGGACTCCAATCCATGAATCAGAAAATCCTCACCTACCATCATGTGACCAAGTAAGGCCGTATCCAACTGGACTTTGTTTACTCAATTACATCGAGTGGAAATTTCACTTATCAAAATACGAGATTGAATCCAAATTCAAGTCCGTCAAATACAAGAAATTGGCATTGGAATGCATTGAATTGTCACATAACACACAAAATTGTGCTCACGTGATTCTCAATTTCATAAAATTATCAATACTCATGAAAGAAGGCTACTACGTTGCCCGCCCCTTGATGGTGACCACACCGGCCCGCGGCCAACAGTGTGTAGCCATTGGTCTCCGGCCCGGGGTGGACCCGTGCGAGAGAGAGGCCAATAGCTGGCCGCCACATGGGCACGGGCCAACACGGTCACCCCCTAGAGATTGACAAAATATCATTTCTGTTCCTAACATCCTAATGCGTGGTACCTGAAGGAGAACCTAACTTGGTTACAACAAAGTTGGCAGAAACCTGTCCAAAATAAGTCTGTTTAGCCCGAACTTCCTTCCCCTATCCGAAATATGGGGAAGTTGATCTAAACCGGAACGTGTTTGATGAAATTCCTGATTCTGACAAGGATGTATACCTTATAAATGAATGAATCCAATGACCGCTAGCTGGTTGTAATATCTATCAGATTCGGGTACCAGGTGGGGAAGTGCGATCTGACCCGAGAATTCTCATTGACGTCTTCTCCGTTTGTGCTAATCTTGGTGTACATTCTGTCAGATGTGAAACCCTCATTGACGTCTTCTCCTCCGTTTGTGCTAATCTTGGTGTACATTCTGTCAGATGTGTAACCCGCATATGTTTGCTGCTGCGACTTAAATACAAATTTGAGTTACTACATTCTAAAACAACATTTTTTTTCCAACTCTCTCTATTAACAAACATATGAAGCAAAAAATTTCCCCTTTCCTTCTGTCTTTACTTTCCTTTCCCTATTTTGCAAACCAACGAGTAAAGACTAGTACTTATGACAATTGTATCATCAGGGAAATTCCTAACACAAGAGCTGATATGGTATAAACAGGGAAGTGGCAGGTACAGAATACCTTACTGGAATGTCATTCCTCCTCTTTGCCTTAATATGTCATGGAGATGAACATATACTCCAATAGAAAATTGTATCATCGTACTTCTTGGTCTAAACTATTGATAATGTATAAAAAAAACTTGGAGGATGCTTCTTGGTTGCATGAGCTTAAACTGCATAGAGAAAATGTGACTATCTAGATTTTATGACATTCCTCTTCTTCCTATAACAACCTTGACTAAGAATTTGACAACCTTAGATGATTGACATTATGGAGTTTTTATGCTCCACAGCCGACCCCATTCTCATGGGACTGGGCTTGGATGATGATACTATAAATAGAGAGAGCTCCCATTCTCCAAGTGATCTTCCATCTTCTGTCAAAAAGAAGATTATAATAAACCATGCTAACGGTGGCCTTCAAAACTCAAAACTGATTTTCTATGTTTATTTCCTTTGTTTCTCCACTAAATCTGTAGTGTGTCTTGTTAGACTACATTTGGAGGGGACTGATTCCTTTCCATAAATGGGTAACAAGAGTCGGATCCCTTCCTACCTTTCAGAAATAAGAGCATATTATGGGCAGCAGTGACGCCCAACAACTACAATCCGTCATGTATCATGGATAGATGGTCGAAATAACTAGATGGGAGCATGGATCAAAGAGACCATTGGTTCCAAAGTTGTGACAATAAGCACATGAGAGTTCTTCAAGAACGTGTTTCCGGTCCTTTCTGAATGCAAAAGTCCAATTCGCAAGGTTGCTCGTGCTCATGACGAGGACTGAATTAAAGAGAAATAAGAAAGAAAAACAATGGGGAGGAAGACAAGGAAGAGGAAAGACAAACTCCAACGCTAGACAACTCATGCAAAAAAAAAAAATCCCCCTTGAAGTTGAGGCAAACAAGACCTTCCAATGCATGATGAGATGGTCGATTTATAGAAAGCTTGATAGTTGAATTGACCAACTAGATTATAAACTCATACCGAATGACAGTGGCCTCCGTATATTTCTCATGCTCCATGGGTGAGTCCACTGCGATGAGAGACATGGAAGATGGATTACGGATGGCAGATGACAGGGCATTGCACGAAAGGAGGGTTGGTCAAGGGATAAGTCCGATAAGACTTCGAATTTGAACAACTTCTCATACCATTTGGTTTTCTTAGAACCGGTCCAGACCAAATCCAACTAAAACTTACTTCTTTTCAATAGAGGTGAAGGACAACAAAAAGTAGTTTTGACTAAGACAACGCAACTCCGTGGCCAGTCGAACAAACCACCAAGCAAGGCGGTGTAGTAGAGATCAAAGGAAGCAAGCTTTTGTGCAAATTAGCTTAAATGTTCTCCATGCAGAGCCACTGGCGGGCTGGAGTGGGCTTCACCCATCCAATTTTTTTTTTTTTTTTTTTTTTTTCTATACATGTAAGCCAACATTCACTTTTCCACGCCAAATTTCCACACTAGTCCAAACATCCCAGCTCTTTTTTTTTTAAATTCTTGGATCCCCTCTCACCATCCCACGTACACTGTACAATGCAAAGCAATGTACATTACAAATTGTTCCTTCCCCATAACCCCACTATCAAGCGCCCCCTCCCTCCTCGTACTCTTCTTGTGTGAACACTCCCTCACTCAAACCTCTCTTTATAACTCACATTCACTCCTCCTCTGCTTCATCTTCAACCGAGAACCCCCCATCATAATCGAGACCACGTCATCGCCGTCGGACTACATGCAACAACGGTCGAAAAAGGAGCTACAACAACAACATCAAGCCACCCTACTGCCATCCTACTGGCACTTTTCTCGTCGTCTAAACGTCCTCGGGGAGTTCTGCCACATCGCGGATCGTCTGTTGGCGGTGGAAAAGGATACCAAAGGCTCTTAATTAGTGTTTAGATTTATTTATAAAAGAGTCTACCTGGTAACGTCATGGCCGTCGGACTATATGCAACAACAGTTGAAAGAGGAGCTACGACAACAACAATATCAAGCCACCCTACTGGCACTTTCCTCATCGTCTAAACACCCTTGACAAGTTCTGCCACATTGCGGATCGTTTGTTGGCGGTCTAAAAGGATACCAAAGGCTTAATGTTCGGATTTATTTATAAAAGAGTCTACCTGGTAAATTAATTTTTTTTCTTTGTTTTCATTTTCATTTTAATTAGTATGTTGGATAATATTCTACATGGCCATACACGGTACGGTACGGTACGGTATGGACACGATAAGATATGAACATAACGATATCACTCGACATTTTGTTCAAAAAATTATGACGTCTTAAATGTAGTCCAGGGAAAATCCTGGCTCCGTACCTATCAGGCAATTTTTCCACGTGGATGTGCACAAATAGCATCTTTTAATTAAATATCAGACAATTTTTCCGTGTCGATGTGCACAAATAACGTATCTTGTTACAATTATAGACATACATAGGCTGAAACTAAAAATATACATATGATCTATACATATATAGACATGAAGAAGGTAAGCTAACTATACAAAATGATGATGTATTTCAATGGGAGGATATCCATGGATTCACACAAAAGGAAAATAAAAAGAAAAGACTCAAGCAAGCAAGGAATCAGAACCATGTGATTTGTGATTGATATCAAAGCAAATATACTAGTAAAGTAACAAGAATGAAGATGGCCATACCTGAAACATGCCGATATGGCGATTGTAATCGGACTCGGGCATGAGCAATTCAAGGCAGACCGTTGCGGTATGCCCCGCGGGGACAGCTCTCCCTCTGGCCCCCATGCCGCCGCCAAAACGAACGGTCGCACTCGGCTCCGGCTGCGTGTAATCAAAGTGCAGCGCCCGGCGCAGGAACACGGGCTCCTCCACCCACATACGGACGATGCCAACCCCGAGAAGGAACGCGAGAACGAACACGGCAAGGAGGACGGCGGCGGCGTAGCCTGCACCGAAGAGGCCGAGGGAGAGCCTTCGGAGGACGGCGCTGCCGTCGTGAGCGAAAGGAGAGGGGGTTGCCTTGGACTCAGAGACGAAGTTGGAGAAGGGGGAGAGGATGGAATTGGAGAAGAACTCTAGCTGGCCGGCTACTATCTTGACAAAGAAGCCTGCTGGTTTAGAGAGGATGGCAAGGGGGTCCTCTCCTTCCTTCTCATGGACTGCTTCGGGTTCTCTTTCTTCGACCGGCCGACGGAGAGAGGATCCAGTGGTGGTGACAGAGGCAGTGCGTCTCTGAGCTCTGGTGTGGAGTTGTTGAGTTTCTTGATCCATCACAGCTTCCTCTCTATTTCTTTCTTCTTTCTCTTCTCTCTTCATGAAACACACACAACACAACAAATAGTATAGCTTCTGCATGCAACTAGGAAGCTGAGCTGCGGACAAGTAGCAAACCAGCTACACCAAAACATTGCACGTGTCATTCAAGACCAGAGGCCTTTTTTATTGTTATATAATTTTCACGTAACAGACTAAGATATTTCACATCAACATTTACAGTCTGCAAGATCACCTCAGAAAGAAAACCGTCACGGCGTCACCTTTTACTTATCGACGTGTCTGATACAATACAATCACTACAAGATACATTTGGACACCTCAAAATTGTATCACCGCGCACAAGCAGTGTCCACTCCGAAAACTGGTACAGTTGGTAAGAGTTCCCAGGATGAAGTGTGGGCCGGAGAAATGTTCTGGGAGCGCGATTGTGAAGGAGATCTTGGGCAAAACCGAGTTGGGCCGGCTGAAGCTGGGTCCGTAACACCCAGGCTCAAGTACAAAACCGCCGATTGCTTCATGCCCTCAAACAACAAGTATGTTGTCTCGTGTCATGTTCCTTCAGACACGGCACAAACAACCGTGAGGATGTACTTAAAATAGGAGAGAGATTAGGGATATTTAGTAATAGAATCTCACATAATAGCGAATATTCGGGAGCGCGATTGTGAAGGAGATCTTGGGCCAAACCGAGTTGGGCCGGCTGAAGCTGGGTCCGTAACACCCAGGCTCAAGTACAAAACCGCCGAGTGCTTCATGCCCTCAAACAACAAGTATGTTGTCTCGTGTCATGTTCCTTCAGACACGGCACAAACAACCGTGAGGATGTACTTAAAATAGTAGTCAGACCCGAGGAGATAGATTAGGGATATTTAGTAATAGAATCTCACATAATAGCGAATATTTCACATAGGCTAATGAAAAGTAATTTCGAGATCCAAACACTAATATTAGACGATTTTAAAATCCAAATTCTAATATTCACTATTATATGAGACCATATTACTAAATAATCCGATAAAATAGGATACGCCAAAATTAATAGTTTGACTGCATCGAATCACGTGTACCTGTGCAAACGCTACAGAGGAAAAGCCATCAAACATCTTGGTCTCATACATATGTACTCCTTCAACTACAAGAGCACAGGAGAAGAGCACAGGAGTAGAGTGTAGCTACTCTTTTAAGCTCTTCCTTCATCAATGAAGTCTCTATGATAGCCAGGACAAGACAATTGGGGAGTATCCAGAGTATCAGAACTAGTAGGGAGTATCAGAGCAGAGTTTCTATTAGTGGAGTATAAGCCAGACAAATTTACTATGGTTCTGCATCTAGTTGAGTTGGGCAAATCATAGTTGTACAATTAGAGGAAGAGGGAACTAGGCAAAGGCAGGCTTTGGGGGTGTGGGTGGGCGGAATACTAACAGGAAAAAAAAAACACTATCAGGATTACAATCAAAATCAAATGAAGTTGAACTGCGAGCAATTGTGACAGCTTCTATGCCCCCTCCCTCCTTCTAATTTTTTTTTTAAATATTGATTACTATATAAAAAATATTTGCACTTTTAAAAAAAAATATTAATTTGGCCCAATAAGAAGTGGTGGTATTTGGGTTTTTAAATGAGATGCATGAGTTCACATTACTCCTAAATGTTCTACATATTTTGAATATTTTTTATGTACAATTTTTTTCTTTATTTTTTGCTCATTCTTATTTGAGTTTTAGTATATTTTTGCTATTGAGGTTTAATTGTACATGACAATTTTAAGAATTTCTGTATGCAGTAGCACGACCTTCCTAGAATTTAAATCCTGTCTCCTTCCCTAGCAATTAGACAAATAGTTAGAAAATCTATTAGAATAGCAACTTCTTTTAATTGTTACTCTTTACATAAGCTATAAATAGAGAGGAGCTGTGGGACAACATGGTTTTCTTTCTTTTTCTATATCAATGTAATTGTACACTCTTCAAGAGTGAATAAAACCATAGATTTTTTCCCCTCAATTTTTGAAATTCTCCCTCGTATGCGCTTCAAGTTCCCACAAGTCGATTCCTCGACAGAATGATTCTTCCGAAGCACTCGAACCAAAGAAATCGCTCGATTGTGCAAAACATGTTCCTTCCTATTGAATATTTGAACATGCTCCTCCACATACGACAAGTCTGCTTGCAGTCCCAATTAATCTTAGTCTACCACATGGTTTAGATCATGCACATACTCTCGCAGTTGAGAAACATAAAGAATATCATGCACTTCAGCCAACGTTGGTGGTAACGTGGTCTGATAGGCGGCAGGAGCAACTCGTCTAAGGATCTCAAATAGACCAACAAATCTTGGCCTCAACTTATCCTTCACAACGAATCGCATAACTCCACGCATCGGTGACACCTTCAAAAATACATGATCACCAACCATAATTATAATGATCGTCTATAGGTATCCGCATAACTTTTCTATCGACTTTGTGCCACCTGTAACTTCTCTCGAGTCGTACGAATTTTCTCGACGGCTTATTCAACCAATTTCGATTCAAGTATTTGTCCTTTACCGACAGGACTGGCTCCAGCATTTTGGAGGCCCTAGATAAGTCTCATAAATGAGGCCCTCTCCTCATCCCTCTATATAATTTTTTATAAAGTAAATCCAATAAATGTTGAATGTTGAATGAGGGCGTAGACAATAAATGTTGAATGTTGAATGAGGGGAGATTGTTGGAGTCCAGTCTGGATTTGGTAGGAGCAAATTTTGGAGCCCAAATATGGTAAAAGATTTAATTTGATATGATTTATAAATCTACATTAAATATCTGATTTAATTAGATTTACAAATTTGTATCAAATATTTAATTTGACCATATTTGGACGTCCATAATTGGTGATGGAATATAATCTACACCGTTGGTTGTTGGTGGACGACCAGGTCTGATGGTGGACTAGTTTTAAGATTTTCTAACCCTAAATTAGGTTTCTCATTTTATTTATACGAGGTGAGGGTGGAGGCAGAAAGGGAAGGCACAAAGTGGAGATTCAGAGTGTTCGTCCACAAGAAAATCTAAGAGAGAAAGTCCGTACTTTGCTCTTAGGATTTCGTCATCCAAGACAGAAGGAAGAAGAAGATCTAATCGAGGAGTCGTCAACTTCGGTTAAGGAGATTGATATTGGTTGTTGAGTGATCTCAATTGTAATCTTCTGTTTTTAATCTTGTAATTTCATATGAGTTATTAAATGTTAAAATTTGTCCAGATGACGTACGTCACCGCCATGTATTTGTCTTCTTGTGCTTGGTGTCCGTTAGACAGGGTTTGATTTTGATCATGTGGGTTGGCAAATACTTCCGCACGCGCCCAACATGTTAGTCCTGCATCAACATATAGGAAGAGTCAGTAGCAGCGCCTCCGCATAAATTCACAAAGATTCGTGACTGAGAAACTTACAACCAAGTTCATTCAGCTAGTGCAATGAAACACAAAATCCATCTATAAAATTAAATGCTCCTGCTACAAAGATGGGGAATAAGCATTCTTTTTTTCAAGCTTGATGCTATATTATTATTTACATATTGCTGGGGAATAAGCATTCTTATTTCAAGCTTGATGGTCTATTATTATTTACATATTGCGAGCAAAACTGAGATGATGCAAGCCGCGATGCACCAAATTTATCAAAACTTTGGAGAAAAGAGAGAGCAAGCAAACAAACAAAAAAGGGGCTATCTTGCATGCCTTTTATGGACGAACCTTGGCTCGAGTGGACTCTTCCATCAGTGTGCTCAGAATTGGAAATTTCTATTCATAGGGAGGCGACAGAAATTCTGTACGAGGAGAGAAGGGACTATCAGGGGAATCATGCGTGAGCATTTCTCTCTTCATAAGCCTCGGAGCGCTCGTATGTTCTACATTTGGCACCTGCACACTGAGGTGGTACTGGTACGCTGGAATGTCGGAGCTAGACTGACTGAGTTCGTAGCTGGCCGCCCCGGAATTGGATCTGCTAATTCCCGTATGAAACGGAAAAGGCAAGTCCTGGCAGGTGTGTTGTGCCGTCATCATATAGCTCAAAGGGAAAGATGGCAAGAGTGGCAGTTGCACACTGGAGAAGGGCAGTACGCTCCCAGGGTATCTCTGCTTCAAGTAGTTACCACAGAACTCAAGGTTATTCTCGAAACAAGAAACGAAATCTTGCCTTTGTGGTTCGGGCTTAGGGACGTTGGCAGATCCAGGTGCGGTCACCGGATTATGGGCATTGGGAGGAAGCTGCGAGTTACCACCGGAACCTATGTCATTGCTGGTTCTAGCAGTAGGTACTTCGTGGTTGTGCTTTCCTTCATAGGTGGTAATCACTGACCTCAAATCCTCTGGGGCTCTTTCGATATGCTTCCTCACCAAACATCCAGGGTGTGTGCATTTGTAGTAGCTCCTGCGACATCAGCAAAGAAAGTATTTTTGGATTCAAGAAGTAAACTGTAAACCACAATACACATGTACAGTCAACCGTCAAAGAACAAGTCGACTAGTTAGTTTCAAGAACAAATGTTCGCGTGAACAGAGTAAAATAAAGTCAGAAAAAGTTTTCTTTCAGTGTCCCGGGCGTCATTTACCTTTATATTTCACCCCTCTAAAAGCAACAACATTGCTAGGCTCACCATTTTGTATTATGGTTGTACAAATTGAATAATTCAGCGGAGGGGAACATTCTGAGACTTACCTTTACTACGTGTTATCAAAAAAGATAGGGCAACCAACTCACCCTTTAAATTTCCAAGTTCAAGTGAGAGTACGATATCAAAAATAAAAGAAATTAATACTAAGATTCATATACAATTCGGAAAAAACTACTGAGCTTGCAAAGTATTTACAATTGCTCAATAATGTCCTCGGAAATACTCCCAAGCTCTAAAGCAAAGCTCAATTAAGAAAGATAGAAACTAGAGTAGTAGTATTATGATAACAAGCACGAAGTTATCCTAAAGAAATCGGTTCACAACATAAAAAACATGGTAATTGTTTGAGAGAGACATAGCTACAACTAAATTTTCTCTACTATCTATATTGGAAGTATTCATCCTCTGCCTATGTCCACCTTACTGATGGTTTGAACTACTTCTTACTATTGTCAAAATTAAAAAGAAATGAAGCAGTCATGTACATCCTTACTTATGGTTTGAACTATTGTGTACTACCATATTTTATATTTATAAAAAAAAACACTGAAGCAGTGATGTACATTATAGGATCTACCTTTCGGAGTGCCAAATAATTTGAAGGGTAGCTTAGAGTTTAAATCACCAAAACCAAGTGAATGAAGAGTATACATGGTATCATACCGAAATGGGCGATTCCATCGTTTAAAAGAAATTTTCCTTTTTTCTTCTTTAAGTTTTCCCAATTCCCAATTATCTTGATACCCATCAAGATAAGAATTTTCGTAAACTGGGCTATCTTTTTTAGTAGATCCGGACCGGGTTTTTTTTTTTCCGATCCTTCGATAAAAAGATTCATTCACTTCATAAAAAAGAGGAGGTAGAAAACTATAAATCCTATAGGCTGACGCCAAAATTCAGGAAAAATTATAACAATTAACCCTTTACTTTGAATTAGTGAACGGTTTTTCATTTTCATATCAAATGAAATTTGGTTTCCTTAATGGCATAAGAAAAACAAATTTATTTATGACTAAACCCATTCTTTTCAATAATAAATGCTTTTCAAACACCAATGGACATAATAAAGGACAATACTTTCTCTGCGCTATCCTGAATAGAGATGTGTGAGTAGGTCTTCCTAACAGATATGGGTAGAGCCTAAACCAGATCCACATGCCAGACTCCTAACTTAGTACATTATCCCAGATGGAAATCTGTTGAGAATCAATAAGGGACTTTTAGTCCCACATCGGAATATGTAGTATGTAGAGGAGCTAGACTCCCTATAAGTAGTGAAGTAGTCCATCAATAAAATTATCCAACCATTATTTTCTACATGGTATCAGAGCCATAACTCTCTCTCTCTCTCTCTCTCTCTCTCTCTCCACAAAAAAAAAAAAAATTTGCCGACCCCCCCTTCCCTTGCTGACCCCCCCCCCCTCGCCGACCCCCCCCCGACCCCCCCCCCCCCCTCGCCGCCCCACCACCATCAGCAGCCCCCTCGCCGCCCCGCCCCCCTTCGTCGACCCCCCCCCTCTTACCGACCTCCACCAACAGCCCCCCCCCTCCCGACCACCAGCAGCCCCCCCCCCCCCCCCCGACCACCGGCAGCCCCCCTTCCCGACCTCCAGCGGCACCCCCCCCTCTTCCCAAACCCTAACCCTAGCCACCACCATGTCTAGTCCTAGCCTTTCCATCTACTACAAACCCTAGCCGTCCTCCTTTTTTCCAAAAAAAGAAAAGAAAAAAAAAGGCGTATTTCGAAGACAGACGCCTGCCAAATGCTTTATTTGCACCAAGTCTGATCCTCGCTTACGCCGTTTGGAACTAACAAATACTTTATTTGTTATTCCTTCTTCACATCGGGATCTCTACAGAGACTGATCATGTCTTCTCTGGTGTCCTGACGTGTTCACTTTACATGCGCGCGTCGGTGCTGGCCAAGTTGGTAGCGCATTCGTAAAGTCTGTGGCGTCGAAGAAGACGACGAAGACGACGAAGACGAAGAAGACAACGAAGTTGGGGAAGTTGTCGACTCCGACGTCGAAGACGCCGAAGAAGACGACGAATAGGGTTCACAGTTGAAGAAGCCATGGATTCGATCAATGGCAAACTGACGGCCGAAGAGATGAAGGCCTTGGTTGATGATATCTTATCAAAGAGATTAACCGAGGCAACCCCACGTGTGATCCATACTGATGTGGATCCGTCACCTTACAAAATGGGGAAATTGGAGAAGCTGGAGACGAAGTTGGAAGGAACGTCCAACTACTTGAAGTGGTTGCGGCAGGCGATGCGGACGCTGAAGGGACGTGGCTTGGTTGGCTATGTCACTGGCCAAGCCAAGGCGCCAGCCGATCACTCCGCAAAGGAGTTTGCCGTTTGGGAGATTGTCAACAACGTCGTGGCTTAGTGGTTGACTGCCTCATTAACCGACCAGGTATCGGGAAATGTCGAGGCAATGGAGGCTGCTGCTGATATATGGCGAACTCTGAAAGATATGTACTCCGGCTCAGGCAACCCTATGCGAGTCTTTCAACTGCAAGATGAACTCGATAGGGTGGCCCAAGACGAACGTACCATCTCTGAGTACGCAGCCCTGTTGAAAAAGTACTGGTCTGATCTGGATCATTATGATCCTCTTGGGATGGAAGATGCACAAGTCAAACCGGCATTCGCGAAGTACTTTCAGACGTTCCTGGCTTATATTTCGCGGCAGCGTATGATGAAATTTCTGAAGGGACTACACCCTATATTTGAGCAGAGACGGAATATCCTCCTATCCCAACCCACGCTTCCGACCTTGGAAGAAGCTATAGCCGTCATGACACAGGAAGAAGCTCGACTGAAGTTGATGCCCAACAAGGGCTCCTACCAGGGGGAGCAAGCCGCGGTTGAAAAGTCTGCCCTTGCTGCCTTCATTCAACCTCCATCTGTGGGTGGTGTTTGTCACAATTGTGGTGACTCCGGACATTACATCCGATTTTGTCCAAAACCCTTGCACAATCAGTCTAATGATCGAGGACGGGGTCGTGGAGGCCGACGTGGTAGTAGAGGAGAATATGCTGGTAGAAGGGGCGGACACAGAGCAAATCTGGCGGAGGAAGGGGGAGAGAATCAACTAGCTGAAATAACCCCGCTTGAACGGGAGTTCCTTGAGAAGTTGCGAGACACAAAGCTGGGTTCGGCCGACAGTCCTGGGGCGTCTTCTACCTCGGGAGATCACATCACTTGCTTTGCCCAAACCAGCACCGGTAATTCTGCACGTGCTCTTGCATCTGTCCATCAGTCAGGATGGATTATGGACTCTGGGGCATCTCGCCATGTCACGGGATCCCGTGGTGCGTTTCAGGACTATACTCACCTACCATTGCTGGAGAGTATTCAGACCGCTGATGGTACATCCAGCCCTGTAATGGGTAAAGGCACTGTCGCATGCACCCATTCCATCACTCTAACCAATGTCTTATATGCTCCGTCTTTTCCTGTCAATCTTCTATCAATTAGTGCCATTATACTTGATCTTAACTGTACTGTTTCCTTTGACATTCCTAGTGACTTTTCAGGAGAAAAGGACAGGACGACGACTTGGGACTGGCACATGGCATAAGGGGCTGTGGTATTTAGACAGGACTGGACTGGACAACGCATTGGCATCCTTGGTAGCAGATGCACCACCAGAAGCTTCCTGTCGAAGTGTTGAAGCCGACTTGCTACTCCACCACCAGCATGTCGGTCATTCCTCCTTTAAAGTTATTAGTCGAATGTATCCGTCCTTATATCAAAGGACTAATAAAGAGAAGTTATTTTGTAATGCTTGTGAGTTGAGAAAACATACCAGAAGCTCGTATGTGAGCTCGGAAAATAGGAGTTCAGCTGCTTTTGACATGATACATTCGGACGTATGGGGCCCTTGTCCTACAACCGGAATTAACGGCTTTCGATGGTTCATCACCTTTATTGACTGTTATACCCGTGTGACATGGGTCTACCTTATGAAGAATAAAAGTGACGTCCTTGAGGCCTTTCGGGACTTTCATCGACGGGTGGAAACACAATATGGCGCTAAAATTAAGTGTTTCCGGTCTGACAATGGGACGGAGTATACTAATAAGCGGGTTGCTGAGTATTTTTTTAACTCATGGAATACTACATCAAACTTCATGTGCTTATACTCCGGCACAAAATGGTGTGGCTGAACGAAAGAACAGACACCTGCTGGAAGTCGCACGGACGATGATGCTGGCTATGAATGTCCCGAAACACTTATGGGGGCAGGCTATATTGACGGCCTCTTATCTCATCAATAGAATGCCATCTCAAGTATTGGACTGGAAGACACCGTTGGAGATGCTTACTGGAGCAACTACATACACTGTTCCACCGAAAGTTTTTGGATGTGTGTGCTTTGTCCAAGATAATAGGCCAGGCGTTGGCAAACTGGATCCTAGGGCAGTTAAATGTGTCTTTGTCGGTTACACGGCGACTCAGAAGGAATATGCCTGTTGGAGTCCAGTCGAGCGGAGGATGTTTGTAAGCATGGACGTTACATTTAGAGAACTCGAACCATACTATGGTTCAGATGAAGGTTCAGCATTTGGTGACACACCTAACACAGATGGTGTTAGATGTGAGGGGGAGATAATAAGCCCAAATGTGGTCGTCGGATCGGTTCCGTGTCCGGTTGTAGAAAACTGGACGAAAGGAGGAGAGCACAGTGACTCAGATACAGAGAATGAAGAAGAAGATACATATGTTTCGTAGGGGGAGCAGCAGACAAGGGAAAAGGAGCTCCAAGTCTACAGAAGGAGACAACAAAAGTCCAGTACTGTGCCTATGCCGTGCCCTGTGCCTACTGTACCAAGTCCCTCGTCTACTCCTGCTCCAACTCCTGAAGATGTTGCCCCCGCACTGAATCACTTGGATTCTGATGCGAATCTCTCCGACTCGGATGGTATGATCTCTCCACCACCTATTGCTCCCTTAAGGAGATCTTCTCGCATCAATGCGGGTAAGGCTCCTGCTCGTTTTGATGATTACGAACATGACATTGCCAACTTCTTGTCTTATTCTAACATTTCTTCGAATTATCAAGCCTTCATTGCATCGTTAGACTCTACTTCGTTGTCCAAGTGTTGGCAGGAAGCAAAGAAAGATCCAAGGTGGAAAGCTGCAATGATGGAAGAACTTGGGACACTGGAGAAAAATAAGACATGAGAGCTGGTTCCATTACCCAAAGGGAAGAAAGCTGTGGGATGCAAATGGGTGTACACAGTGAAAGAGACGCCAGAAGGAAAAGTAGAGCGGTACAAGGCGATGTTGGTTGCAAAAGGATTCACACAGTCATATGGCATAGACTATGATGAGACGTTTGCCCCAGTAGCAAAAATGAGCACCGTGAGAACTCTGGTCTCCATTGCAGCAAACTATGGGTGGAAGCTGTACCAGCTGGATGTGAAGAATGCATTTCTTCATAGGGACCTGCAAGAAGAAGTATACATGGAGCTCCCGCCAGGGTGCTACGCGACGGAATCAGACGGAGGGACGTCGCAAGGAAAGGTGTGTAAACTGAAGAAGTCGCTATACGGGCTCAAGCAATCTCCTCGAGCCTGGTTTGATAGATTCAGAAAGGCTGTTACAGGCATGGGATATCGTCAAACAAATGCAGATCATACGGTCTTCCTCCAGCATGCAAGAGGCCACATCACTATACTTGCTGTATATGTGGATGATATAGTGATCACAGGTGATGATGAAGTCGAGATCACTAAGCTGAAGTCAAAACTCGCGAAGGAGTTTGAGGTGAAGGATTTAGGAGCGATGAGGTACTTTATAGGTATCGAAGTGTGTGAAGGCGAACAGGAAATTGTTCTATCACAAAGAAAATACGCACTAGATCTGGTGAAGGAGACAGGGATGCTGGGATGCAAAGCAGCCGTTACTCCAATTGACCAGAAGAGTAAGCTTGGAGCAGAAGCAGGAGAGCCTGTTGATCGTGAAAGATATCAAAGACTTGTAGGGAGATTGATTTATCTGGGACACACTCGTCCTGATATCTCATTTGCGGTGAGTGTAGTGAGTCGCTACATGCATGATCCAAGAAAGGGTCATATGGAAGCAGTATTTCAGATCTTGAGATATCTGAAAGGAACGCCGGGAAAGGGGCCATGGTTCAAGAAGAATGGACGCATAGAAGTTGAAGGATACTGTGATGCAGACTGGGCGAGCTGCATAGACGACAGAAGGTCTACCACGGGATACTGTGTTTTTGTAGGAGGAAATCTGGTCTCATGGAGAAGCAAGAAACAGTCAGTGGTAGCACGGTCGACAGCTGAAACAGAATACAGAGCAATGGCTCTGGGAGTGTCAGAGTTGCTGTGGGTGAAAGCATTGCTGACAGAGTTGAAGCTGGATAAGGGAGCACCATTGCGTCTTCTGAGCGATAGTCAAGCTGCAATAAGTATAGCTAACAATCCAGTTCAGCACGACAGAACGAAGCACATCGAGATTGATCGATTCTTCATCAAGGAGAAGCTGGAACAAGGGATACTGAAGATTGACCATGTCCGCTCAGAAGAACAAGTTGCAGACTGTCTGACTAAGGGTCTTAGTTCATTAAGTCTGTCGAAGCTATGTAACAAGATAGGGATGATCAATATCTATCGCCCATCTTGAGGGGGAGTGTTGAGAATCAATAAGGGACTTTTAGTCCCACATCGGAATATGTAGTATGTAGAGGAGCTAGACTCCCTATAAGTAGTGAAGTAGTCCATGAATAAAATTATCCAACCATTATTTTCTACAAAATCATTCACCAGGCAGCTCATGTTAGATTAGATCCATTATCTTGCCATTGGGTCAACTACAAACTAAATCCGATACATCGTGTCTCTTGAAATTGGGTCAAATCTAAGCACATGCATTGTCTCGAAATTTGATCTATTTTTCCTTCACTCATATTGGACCAATTAGAATTTAAGTTCAATTTTGTACCCAATATATGGTAAACGGGCAGCTCAGCACTTGATCTATTTTTCCTTCACCCATATTGGACCAATTAGAATTTAAGTTCAATTTTGTACCCGATATGGATTCTCAAGCATTCCTAGTAAAAAATCCCGATACTCAAGATTCCTAGGTAAAATCCCAAAATATGGATTCTTAAGCATTCCTAGAAAAAAAAAATCCCAAAACATCTTCATGATGGGGAAAAGAAACCTACTTCATTAGGGAATAATGAAGTTCATATTTGTGTGTATCCTCGATGTTGAAAATAACTAAAAATTGAATGAATAATTCCAATGGTTGTGTTTATTGGAAAAGGTGTTTCCATTTTCCAAATGATTGTGTCTATTGGAAAATGTGTCCCTTCCAAACAGTGTGTTTATTCACATTTTGTGTATCTTTATCATTTATATAAAAAGGAAAGTCATGTTAGAGTTTAGTAACTCATTCACTCATTTAAGCATTTAGTCCAAGAGAGAGAGAGAGTATACCTTCATTGCTTCGTCCAGTTTTTGTGGTGTAAAGTGCCACTATAGGGAGAGGAGTTTCGTTGTATCCTGGGAGACAAAGTCGCCATTAAACCGTAAGCATATGTACGGGGCGAATATTGTCTTAAGAACATTGAATCAAGTTCAAGCCTCAATCTCAGTGAGATTATTTATTTACATTATTTATATTCTATTTTTTTGTCTCTAAAATACAGAGTTGAAATTTATTCTAACAATTTAAAGTGGTGCAACCATACCAGCACTAAAGCACCGGATCCCAGAGTTGGCAATTTTTCTAACATTCGATTCTTCCAAAATTAATACTTTAACTGTCTATTTTGGTATGAACGAAAGCTTACGCCTATAGGTTTCTATTTCAGGTCCATTAGTACCACACCAATAGGAAACATAGGGCAAGAAGTGAAGCACTACTCCTAGGAAATCAAGAACATGAAAAAACCTTATTGTAAATTAGCCTTTTCCTTATGGGTAATGGGGCTAGCAAGAATGGTTGAGAAAACGCACATCCATCTAGTTCGTACTTCCGATACCAATCTCTCTTCTGCACGCCTCAGTCACCAAGGCACCAACCCATTGTATCCTACTCACTTCAAACCCACCGAAACCCTGTGCATGAGCAAAGACTGATCATGATATAGGTCCATGTTGGTTCCAGATTAAACACACTGATCTATGCATTGAATGTTGTTTGAATCAAAATGTGACTGTGAACTGCCAGTTGGATCCATGTATACCTGGATCCATTATAAATAATGATGAATAATATAGCCAAATAATAAGGGCTAATGCAAGTCATATATATGAATAGCGGCATGAATGAAACTCCATTCAATGAGCTAGCAAAAATAGTTACCTAGGATTTGGATTTCCTTTAACCACTTTCTGTCCGTATTTACGCCAACGATATCCATCTTCCAATATGTCCACATCACTGACTGTTTGGACAACTATTCTTGATTCACGGATAGCGCGGGATGCTGAAGTGGATTCAGTCAAACAGTATTCTTTCTTCCTGATATAACAATGACAAAGCATTCATATATAAGACAGGATATAGTTTCTGTGTAGCAACTGAAGGGCTCTATTTAAATTTTGTGGTAGCAAAATTAACCTTTTTGCCTCTGGCTCTTCAAACTCCCCATCATCTCCATGCAGCATGCTCCCTTGCATATCACCATTTTTATCATCGTCACACAAAAGTTCATCAGTAACCAAAGCCGAGTTCTTCCTCTTTGAACCTGACAAAGCATCTGAAAGCTCAGCAATGGTAGAAGCTGATGGTGTCATCTCTTGACCATCAAACCTCCAATGTGAATTGGGGTCCTCAGCAGAATCTTGCATTATGTTATTTGGTGCATGTGAAGATGCAAATGCTGATTGAAGAGTGGCTTGTGGCGCTGGATGGTTATGACTGCCCCTGTAAATGATTTCTCTGATCTGGCCATCGAGAGCATGCTCTACTTTTTTCTTAACCAGACAAGTTGGATGAGTGCATTTGTAGTAGCTACGAGGATATTCACTACCTTTGACCTGCTTCTGCCCATACTTTTTCCAATTGTATCCATCTTCTATCGGTCTTCCTGTCCCTGTTCTAGGAAATCTGCCAGCCTGATCTCCTTTTGGAAGCTGTTGTGTTTGCATAGGAACTTCAGTATCTCCGTTGTGATGAAATCTTTGCATAGAGACACACTTCGTTCCCTCTGTTGCGACCTCGGAATTGATATTGATCGGTAGTGCTGCGTCATATGTCCTTGTATCTTGTTTCTGAAAGAAGACAGGATTATATTCATGCTGCATACAGAACCCAGCCTGGCTCTGTTTCTTAATATCACCAAATCCTAGATGTTCGGATAGAGTAGATGAAGAAACCTTAACAAACAAAGACAAAGAATTGGTGAGCAAAATTAAATTCACCCAAAAAAATACAAAAAACTGGATATATGATCATGTTACAATTTAACAAGTCTACTGAATATGAGGAATTGTTGATAGACAAGAAGTGTATGCAGATACTGACGCACAAAATGTACAAGAAATGTAATGAATATGTCTACAGAAAACATCTATAAGCCGTGCACATGGCAAGTTTTTGCTGGGTTGTATCTCATTTCCAGTTGAGAACTAAAAAAGGTGGTGATAATGGAGTTGGAGTTTAGTCTCACATCGAATAGGAAGTGGATCATAAGATGTAGATAATGTTGGGAACGAAGTGCGGAAACCGTTCCCCCAAACCAGAAAGTCCTGCGAGAAAACCGAGCAAAAGCACACAAACCAAAAACGCCAAACACAATCGCAGACACAAAGATTTTTGACGTGGAAAACCCTTGCGGAAAAAACCACGGGACGATCGGAGTCCAACCCTGAAGAAGCTCCACTAATGGAATAAAGAGAATACACTCTCTACAAGCTCCTCCCGATCCAACACGGATCACCACAACTCACTTGAAAGAAGAAATTTTTTGATTGCGGACTCCGAAGAACAAGAGATACCGAAAAATTATTCGAAGCAATCTCTCATTCAAAATAGTCCTTAATCCTCTCTCTCTCAAAGATTGTAAAGCACTCTTGTTTTTTAGATTAGTTTTCAACTAGCATGCATCACCCTTTTATAAGCCCTTGGTAATCTATACATGGAAGGCCAATATATATGGAAACTTCCAATACGCATTCAATCATATATTTAATGAAAATTCAATCATAATTGGCTTGCCATAATTGGAAGCCCAATTATATGGAAAGCTACTATATGAAGGGTCCAATCATAAATATATGATCAAAGTAAATATGAAAATCCAATCATATATTTTCTTACCATATATGTTCCAAAATAGGATCCATGCACTCCCCGAACTTCTCCAACACACGGATGGCGCTCGTCGCTCTCCGGGATATTCTCCACATAGGTTGGGAACCCCACCCACTCCAACAAATCTCTCCCTTCACAACTAGGTGGAGGAACTCGTCATCCCGACGATCCGTCTGTAGTACTCAAACTTCCCCCTTGGTAGAACCTTCGTGAGCATGTCTGCTCCATTGTCATCAGTATGGACCTTCTCAAGCATCGTGTCCTTCTTTTCAACCACATCTCGTATCCAATGATACCGAGTCTCAATGTGCTTGGACCGACTATGAAATGTCTGGTTCTTCACAAGGTGAATGGCACTCTGGCTATCGCAAAACAAAGTATACTACTCTTGCTTCAGCTCCATTTCCTGCAACAACTTTTTCATCCATAGCAACTCCTTGCAAGCCTCCGTCGCCGCAATGTACTCTGCCTCTGTCGTCGACAAGGCAACACACTTCTGCAACCGCGACTGCCACGATACCGCTCCTCCAGCAAACATCATCACATAGTCCAAAATCGATCGCCTCGTGTCTACATCTCCAACCATATCAGCGTCGGTATACCCAACCAGCTTCGGCTCGTCACCACCAAAAGAAAGTCTCCAATCAGTAGTGCCCTGAAGGTATCGTAGAATCCACTTGACCGCACTCCAATGTACCCTTCCAGGATTTGAAAGGTACATGCTAACTGTGCCAACTGTATGAGCGATATCTGGTCTCGTACACACCATAGCATACATAAGGCTTCCCACAGCTGAGGCATATAGAACCCGCTCCATATCTTCTTTTTCGTTCTCGGTAGATGGACACTGCTCCTCAGTGAACTTAAAGTGAGCCACAAGGGGACAACTCACTTTCTTCGACCCATCCATCCCGAAACGTTGAAGTACCCGATAAATGTACTTCTTTTGGGACAAGTGTAGCTGCTTGGACTCTCTCTCTCGGCTGATTTTCATCCCAAGAATAATCTTTGTTGCACCCAAATCCTTCATAGAGAAGGCCGCGACCAGTTGGCGCTTCAACTCCGCTATCCTAGTGGCATTCCGACCTACTAATAGCATGTCATCAACATAGAGCAATAAAATGATAAAATCATCCTCGACAAAGTACCTCACAAATACGCAATGGTCCGACGTCGTCCGTGCATAACTATGCTCCCCCATAAACGACTCGAACTTCCTGTACCACTGCCTCAGAGTCTGCTTCAGACCATACAAGCTCTTCTTCAATCGGCAGACCAAATGTGACTTGCCCTTCTCACAGAATCCCTCTGGCTGCTCCAGGTATAACTCCTCCTCAAGATCACCGTGGAGGAATGCCGTCTTCACGTCCATCTGCTCGACCTCCAAGTCGAAACTGGCTGCCAATGCTAGCACCACCCGAATAGACGACTGCTTGACGACTGGCGAAAAGATCTCATCATAATCCACGC
The DNA here is from genome assembly GCA_029216955.1 of Iris pallida. Taxonomy (NCBI): domain Eukaryota; kingdom Viridiplantae; phylum Streptophyta; class Magnoliopsida; order Asparagales; family Iridaceae; genus Iris; species Iris pallida. The sequence continues at coordinate 1,477,907 of JANAVB010024999.1, read as the reverse complement.
CTTTCTGCTGACCGTAGCCTTTAACTACCAGTCTCGCTTTGTATCGAGGGCGAGTAACATCATCCGTCTGCTTCACTCTAAATACCCATCGATTCTTCAAATCCTTCTTGTCCTTTGGCAGCCGCACCAGCTCATAAGTGGAATTGGCGTGTAAGGAACTCATCTCCTCCTGCATAGCCTGCATCCACTCCTGGTTGTGTTCGTCTTCCATAGCCTCTGCAAAGCTTTCGGGCTCTCCCCCGTCAGTCAGTAGCACATACTCACCCGGTGAGTATCTCGTAGATGGTCGACGATCTCTGTCGCTCCTTCTCAGTGGAGCCACTGGTGCTGGCTGTATACCAACAGTCTCATCCCCTTCAGGAATTGCCTCTCCGGCATGTTCATCCTCCTGAGGGACACCCTGACCACCATCAGCAGGCTGATGATCAAGGTTGGGAGCAACTCCATGCACTGGCTCCCCCATAATTGGATCCTCTGCGATGTCCTCTGGAAACTGCTCGAAGCGAAATGACTCTAACTCAGGCAATTCCTCAGCCTCAGAAGGCATCTTGAAATCCTAAGTGTTGGTCATGGTCTGATCCTCGACGAATACCACTTCCCTGCTTCTGTAGAGCTTTCTTCCCACTGGGTCGTAGAGTCTATAGCCAAACTCATCCCGACCGTAGTCGACAAAGACGCATCGCCTCGTCTTCGGCTCAAGTTTGGACCTCTCGTCCTTCGGTACATGCACGAAGGCCTTACAGCCAAACACTCACAGGTAATTGTATGACGGCTCTTTGTCGTACCATACTTTGTCAGGCACATCACCCTGCAAAGGAGTACTAGGAGATAAATTAATAACATAAGCAGCTGTGAGAAGAGCCTCACCCCAATAACTGCCTGGCAAATTTGCTTCTGACAGCAAACACCGCACCCTCTCCATCAGTTTCCTGTTCATGCGCTCTGCTATACCATTGAGCTGAGGTGTCTTGAACGGAGTCTTCTGGTGTCGTATCCCTTGCTCTCTGCAATACGCATCAAAGGGACCAATGTATTCGCCGTCGTTGTCGGACCGAACACACAATAACTTCTTGCCCGTCTCTCTTTCAACAGAGGCCTGAAACTCTTTGAAAGTGGGCAGCACCTGATCCTTGGTCTTTAAGGCATAGACCAAAACCTTCCTGGAACAGTCATAAATAAAAGTTACAAAGTAAGAAGCACCACCAATAGATTTTACCTTCATAGGACCGCAGACATCCGAGTGAATCAACTCGAGCAACGCCTGTAGTGCCCCGTCCCGCAAAGTCAATCGGAGGAATCGAAATGCCGACGGTGTTCGGCCTTAGCCTGCAACGGCTGCTCGAAGGCTCGCTCGGTCAAGACGACCGCTCGCACAGGTGGGGTAGTTTTGGTGAACTTGCCTCATCTTTGCCTTCACAAAATAAATCGTGTTTTCAACTTGCACAAGTAGGCTTAATAATAAAAGAGATGAATCCACATAGCTAAGAAAATAATCCCGACGGGTCAAAATGAGTTAGAACATGGAAAACGTCCCACGGTCGGCCTAGAGTTGGTGCACGGCGTGCTTTGAAAATGACACTCGGTCCTTCATCCCGTGGCTTGGGAGAAGGAAAGTTGGTTTTCGGTGCGAAAGCTAAGAGTTAGCCTAAGTCATAGGCGTCGCCCGCGTAAACGCTTGATAAAGTATGCGCGATTCCACTACGCAAGGCTTGGCATAGCCTTTGCTCGTCCCTTGGGTTAAGTTGTAGGCTTGAGTAAGTTAGGCAAAATTACGCCGGTCGACCTAAGTCATTCCAAGTGCGGTCCTGCTCATTCTGCGGTTGTCAAGTTAATTAGTCCCACGATCCAAAGGCCCGTCATATGAGGTATGACTTGGGCGACAGCGTTGCGTAGAACACGAGTCGGTTTAGAGGCACGAGCCACGGTTAGTTCAGTGGAAAGTTAGCCACGGTCGGTCGATACTTAAGGAAACACGTTATGTTCAAGTTAAGTTGGAAGGCTATGCAGTAGTCGTTCCCTAAGTTCACAGAATGTTAAGTCTAAGCGATGGTTAGTCGCCGAGAGGAAATATGTCGGGACTGTGGTTCAGTCGCCGAGGCAACCCTGGTTTGGGCTCTGCGAATGAAGTATGAAAAAGTGGAAAGAGTAAAGTAAAGGAACTAAGTGATGATGATGAGACCATGCATTACGTTAAGTCTAGAAGTTAGCGTAGGCGCGTGGTCATGGACAACTTGTCGACAAGGGCGATGGTTTCTTCGAGCGGCAGCCCAGGGCCATGGGCACTGACTCGGTCTAGGAGGAAACAGGTTATAGCCGAGCTGGGTAATAGGCAACTGGTAGGTCGGGGACTTGCATCGAGGATCGCAACCGGCGGTGCAAGGGTCCCGAATGCCAGGCTATGTCCACGATGGCTAGTTAATGCCAGTGACCATTCATATAGATGTGTCGGCACGGACGGCAATCCGCGTGTGTGCCTTTGGATTGGATTGAATGTGTATGCAGTTAGAAGACACAATGTCTGGGCCTAATATTTGGCTACAGCGAAGGCGGCGTGCTTCGGCACGGGATATGGCAACGTGTATTAAGTAAGGTAAAGAGTTTGCATGAGTTAGGCTTGAGTTGTTGCGAGTTAAGTCGAGAAGGGCCGTAGGGCAAGTTGTGTGAAGTTATGTTGAGTTGCTGGGCACGACCTCGAAATATGAGGCACGGCCGCATTGTCAGACATAAGTATAGGCAAGACTAAGCGAAGAGGCGCTGCCTCAGAGATAATGAAGCACGAAGTTCATGGCACGACCGAGTCGTTACGTCCCAGAGTTTGGCACGAAAGACAAGTATAAGTCGGTGCGTCGACAATGCAAGCACGAGAAAGGTCTAGAACCAAGGAAATGGAGTCTTTTGTGTAGTTGCGTCTCTGATTATGGCCGTAAGGCAAACACGACTTGATAGGTTAACGTTATTGGCACGAGAAGGGTCTAAGGCAAAAGTATGAGTTAACGTCGTTGTGCAAGCATGGGATGGTCCTTAGACACAAGTATGCAAAGGCGTCGGTCCTAAAACTGATCCTAAGGCAAGAATAGAAAGACAATCGAAAAAGGGTTTATGTTGCACAAAGTAAATGAAACGTGTTGGTTTTGTATGGGTGGGCGAGGAGCTCACTCCACCAGTACAGTTGAGTACTGACACCCACACAGTGTTCATGTGCAGGCACAGGTAGAAGCTCGTGGCGCGGAGCTCGCTTGGATGCGTCAAGGCACGGAGTTCCTTAGCGATTCGAAGCGTGCGGCCGCGTGGACTGAAGACTTATACAAGACATAATGTATGGACATCGCCTTCCGAAGCTTCCGCTGGCTCAAACATTGTAATCGAGAGATGAGAGAGAGCAGAGTGACTTGTAATCGAGAGAAAAGTGAGCACGAGAGACTTGTAATTTGGCCTTGCGCCCACAAATGTAATCTTGTATTCAATATCAATAAAGAGCTTCTTTTGAATGACTTGTGTTCATGTGTACTTGTTCTTAAATTCCGCTGCATGTTTCAATATTTCTGCTTGGGACTTCTGTGCGACGACCCCGTCGCCGCCGATGTAATCGGCCGTTATGAAACTGCCTTGCACGAGCGCAATCTAGGCTCGTGCGGCATCACGCCTTAGCGAGGACGATCGCTCATACGGGAGCGGGGTGTGACAACGTCGGCTTCCTTAAACTTGGGTGACTTTGGAAAGACACCCTATTTTGCTTTCCAGCTAAGCAGTGCGTGCATTTCTCCAACTTTGTAGACTTGAGCCCTGGAATCACCTTCATGTTCACCAAGTAGCTCATCCCCTTCTCGTTGATATGGCCGAGCTGCCTGTGCCACAACTCGGTAGACGCATCACTGACTGCGTTCACCTCCTATGCCCCCTGTGCGCTCCCCTCTATATAGTAGAGACCGGACTTCTTGCTTCCTCTGGCAATCACCATCGAACCTCTGGAAAGCTTCCACTGACTATTCCCGAAGAGACTGAAGAATCCCTCGTCATCCAACCTTCCAACCGACACTAGGTTGAAACGGATATCAGGGACATGACGAACATCTTTGAGAACAAAAACTGCACCCGTTTTCGTCCTCAAATGCACATCTCCAATGGCAACCGCCTTCGACACATCTCTATTGCCCATCTTCAATACTCCACAGTCGCCTATCGTGTAAGTGGCAAATAGTACCCTGTTATGAGATACGTGCGCTGAAGTTCCTGAGTCCACCAGCCAAGAATTGTAATCGCAGGCGAGGTTTGTGATAATCTCATCACCTACGACGATCACATCGCCTCCATGTATCGAGTCCACCGTTGTAGTGTTCTCATCTTGCTTCCCCTTGTCGCCCTTCTTCTCTCTTCCAAGCGAAACAGTTCCGCTTGATGTGGCCCTTCTTGCCACAATGGTAACACTCCGAGTCCTCGTACCGACCCTTGGATTTTCTCTGCTCTTGTCTCTGCCACCACCTGGACCCCTATTTTTGCCCCTTCCGCGACCCTCTAAAACTAGTGCCTCTGAGTGATGGAATGTGGATGAAGTGCCCTGAGAACGTCTCCGCATCTCTTCATTCAGTATCCCGCTATTGGCAAACTCCAGACTGACCATGCCTTTCGGAGCAGAAGCGATCATAGATATTCGTACGGTCTCCCACGAGTCTGGCAATGTACATAGCAACCAAAGTCCTTGAACCTCGTCGTCGAACTTGACTCCCATCGAGGATAGCTGGTCCACTACGCCCTGGAACTCACTCAAGTGATCCGTAATGGATGCACCATCTTTGTACCACAGACCCATCATCATCCGGATCAGGAACAGTTTATTTACTCCGGTCTTTTTCGCGTACAAAGATTCCAGCTTCTCCCACAACGTCTTCGCATGCTCAATATTGGCAACGTGGTTGTACACGTTCTCGTCAACGAACTGTCGCATGTACCCACACACCTGTATATGCTCGAAGTTCCAGTCCTCATCGGATTTGTCACTGGGCTTCTCGGATGCAAATACTGGAAGATGCAGCTTCTTGATGAACAACAAATCCTTCATCTTGCTCCGCCAATAATGGTAGTTGGTACCGTTCAGGTTCACCATGCGTACCAGCTTCGCGTCCATCTCTGCTTCCTGGTTTGACTGTCAACTCCTGACACTTCTTTGAACCCAAAGCTCTGATACCACTCTGTTGGGAACGAAGCGCGGAAATCGTTCCCTCAAACCAGAAAGTCCTGCGAGAGAACCGAGCAAAAGCACACAAACCAAAAATGCCAAACACAATCGCAAACACAAAGATTTTTGACGTGGAAAACCTTTGCGGAAAAAACCACGGGACGATCGGAGTCCAACCCTGAAGAACCTCCACTAATGGAATAAAGAGAATACACTCTCTACAAGCTCCTTCCGATCCAACACGGATCACCACAACTCACTTGAAAGAAAAAAAAAATTTGATTGCGGACTCCGAAGAACAAGAGATGCCGAAAAATTATTCGAAGCAATCTCCCCTTCAAAATAGTCCTTAATCCTCTCTCTCTCTCAAATATTGTAAAGCACTCTTGTTTTTTAGATTAGTTTTCAACTAGCATGAATCACCCTTTTATAAGCCCTTGATAATCTATATATGGAAGGCCAATATATATGAAAACTTCCAATATGCATTAATCATATATTTAATGAAAATTCAATCATAATTGGCTTGCCATAATTGGAAGCCCAATTATATGGAAAGCTACTATATGAAGGGTCCAAACATAAATATATGATCAAAGTAAATATGGAAATCAAATCATATATTTTCTTACCATATATGTTCCAAAATAGGATCCATGCACTCCCCGAGCTTCTCCGACACACGGATGGCGCTCGTCGCTCTCTGGGATATTCTCCACATAGGTTGGGAACCCCACCCACTCCAACAGATAATTGGGATTGGTTGCTCAGTCCAAGATCTCTCAGGTTTTCGAGAGAGAAGGTGCAACCATGTCTCCGGTGCAGATGAACACACGTATGGTTATCCTCACAGGAATTGGGCGATCTGAAAACCAAGGATGAAAGATCTACTCAGGTGCAAAGATTTACATGGTCCTTTGGAGGGCAACAGCGTCAAACCATCGAACCAATCTGCTTATGATTGGAAAAGGTTGGATCAGAAGGTTGTTGAATTCATCCTTCAATGATTGGACGATTCGATAGTTCAGGGTATCATTAATCAACTGTCGGCAATGAAAATTGTGATTGATGATGAGCTTCAGGTCTTGCTAATTTTGAGTTTTTTATCGGATAGTTGGAAGAAGGTGGTGGTGTCTGTGAGTAACTTCGTGTCTGATGGAGTTATCACAATGGAGTCAGTCAAAAGCAGTTTGTTGAATGACAAAATTTGGCACAAGCAAATAGAATCGCCGCAGGAGTCCGCTCTGATTGCTTACAACGGGAAGGGAATACTCAGATCACAGTCAAAAACAAGGGTGAGTTCTCGAGATCTTGCGAGTGTGGACTGCAAGGAGAACTGCTATCACTATGTTGAAAATGATCATTTTAAACGGGACTACATGAAGTTCAAAAATAAGAAGACTAAAGGCAATGATAATTAGGTAGATTTCAAGGCTATGGAAGATCTCATCATCGCAGCAACCGAAAGAAAGGAACCTTATAGCACGTGTCTTGACAGCAATTGGGTTTTGGACAAGCATATCACGCCACTCCACAGAAGAGGATCTTTATGTCATATCGAAGCGGTAGGTTTGAACGTGTGAAGATAGATGACAAAGAGACGACTGCAGTTGTAGGCATCAATAAGATGCACTTGAACGGGGTTGGGTAAGAAGCTCGTTTTCAAGGGGTTTGTTATGTGTCGAATTTGTGCTACAATTTGGTATCGGTAGGAAAGCTGAAAGATGATGGTTAGCGCAGTATATTTAGGGACAAAGTTTGGAAGCTTACGAAAAATTTTCAGCTGCTGGCTCGAGGATATATATGTTGTGGTATATACAGGCTCAAGCCACTAAGTTGTACAAGCATGCCACAGACATCGGATGGAGGCTCGAGGGATATTCGACAGGAGTTTGTGGATCGTCGGAAACTTGTCAAGGGGAGTATTCGAGATAATTTGAGGGATAAGGAGGATTTGGTTCGTCGATACCAAGCGACAAATGTAGGTGCGTTAAAAATTGAGGGTCAGTTTATCTGTCCCATAACAGCTGGTCGGTCTCTAGGTAGGGGTTGTTCCACGGATCCAATTTTGGTGACAGGTGGTTTATCAAAGGTTTACGGTCCGACATCGGTTTCAGTAGTTCGAAGCCGTAGAGGAGATCAAGGAGTGCAACAAAGTCAAGCTGAGACAGGTACATCTCCATTTGCACAGTTCAAGGAAAGTTGTGGCTCATTGACATACACAATGTATTATGCTCTGCTCAATGATGCAGGTGTATGGGAGAGCTTCAGTGTCGGACACGGAAGTGAGCAGGTTCAGGAGCTTGAATCTCGAGATAATTCTATCGTCTGCTTGGTTGGATCAGCCAATGGTGAAGAAGCACGACGGAACGAGAACGCATTCCAGTGGATGATAGAAGTCGAAAAAAGGCAGCAAGACTTACGGTGAGAATGACGGTCAGAGACTTCAGTCTTGATCGAGTTATTGATGTCGACGAGATCCCAGTAGTTAAGAAGATTGTTACACATGGTGGCTAGCGTCGACGTGGTGGTTAAAAAACTGGAGACATAGGAAGATGCAAAGCAGTCCGAAGGATTCAAGAGCAATGACGAGGGAGAGCAGGAACTCTATTACGGGACGACATGCATGAAATCTGGCTGAGGAGCCATGAGGTCAACACCTCGCACCAAACTGTAGGGGAGAGTTTCTTGGAGTTTGAGCCTCAATTCGAGGTGTGTAGAAGGACATTCTAGACGTTGTGAAGCGTCGACAGAAGTTGCGGCGAAGACGATGGAGGATCGATAGCTGAACTGGGGCTCAAACTGAGCCAGAACAACAACAATGGTATACCGGTAGCATACCAATTTTTCGGTGACTTGTTCCAAAACCTATTTTCAGGGTCTGGCGGTATATCGCTGCATACATGATGTGGAGAATTGGTTTAGACGTAGGCCCAAAGTCAGTGATTTTTGGACCGTGTGATCTAATCTGGACAACCAGAATTGATATTGGACTCAGTTAGAGATTTTCTAATACTAAATTAGGGTATCTTAACCTATATATATAGGTTATGGGGGTTGGCAAAAGTTAAAGGGAGAGATCCGAGGGAGCAAGTCCGCATGAATCTAAGAGAAAGTTCGTACTTTGCTTTTAGGGATCGCTTTTTGAGATATTATGAAGGAAAGATCTGTTCGAGGGGTTGTATTCTTCGTTCAGGGAGATCATCACAGTGTTGGGTGAGTAATTTCATCGTGTATCTTCTTCTTCTTTCTAAGATAGGTGAGGGTTGAACTGGGGAGAAAATGGTTCAACTTACATTATAATCAATCTTGTATTGTTGAGATATATAGATTGTGATTTGTCTAGGTAACATACTCACCAACATATATTATGTTTGATCTGTCTTGGTGTTTGTGTGAGATAGGGGTTTGTTATCTTTAGGTCGGTTGGCATCACTTCTGCGGCATTTTGGGACCAACAATTGGTATCGAAGCATTCGCAAGGAGGATCAAACATTATGTTGGAGGCAACTAAACTGATTAACTTCAAAGATGACAATATATTGGATCTCCTGGGTACCCGGCCAGCGGAAACGAGCAAAGGTAGCCGAGATGTTTGGTTGCTCGGCTAGCGAAAACTAGCTAAAGTAAAAATTGTTGGATTGTATCTTGTTTCCGATTGAGCGCTCAAAGATGGTGACGATGAAGTTGATAATTTAGTCCCACATAGGGCATGAAGTGGAATAATGAGGTGTTGATAATTGAGATTAGTTCATGCATGAATCCCCTTTTAGGGCATATGGGGCTTAGTCTAATATCGCACTTCATAGGCCAATTTCGGTTCGGGTCAAACCGCATTCCTAACAAGTGGTATCAGAGCCCAAGATTACGAAACTGATTTAGGCTAGTCTAATTGGTTCGAGACAGATTGTGTTGAACGTTTATGCGTATAATCGGATTATACGGACTCTCTTCTAAAGGTGGAGTTACGAGCATCGGCAACTAAAGGTGAAGTTAGGAGCATATGCAACTAAAGGTGAAGTTAGGAGCATATACAACTAAACGGATTGGCTTTAAAGGTATACAGATTGGCTTCAAAGGTGGGTCTAACATGCTCAAGGTAGAGCAAGACGTTGTGGTTGTTAGACAATTGTGGTGTGGATGAACGTGTCAGTTTGGTTTTGTGGTCGAATAGATGAAGATGACAATATGTTGGATCTCCTGGGTGCTCGTCTAATGGGAACGAGCAAAGGTAGTCGGGGTGCTTGGTTGCTCGGCTAGTGGAAACAAGCTAAAGAGGAAATTGTTGAATTGTATCTCGTTTTTGGTTGAGCGCTAAAGATGGTGATAATGGAGTTGGATTTTAGCCCCACATTAGATAGAAAGTGGAATCATGAGCTGTAGATAATTGAGATTGGTTCGGGCCTTACATGGAAATTCTCTTTTAAGGCATATGGGCCCAGTTCAATATCGCATCTCATGGGCTAACTCTAGGGTCACACCGTGTTTCCAACAGTTTTTTCGGAAGTCCAATAGCTTGGGTCAGGTTCCTTTGGATGTCAGATCCTTGATATTTTATGTTTGATCCATTAGCTTGGGTCAGGTTATCCTTGATATTTTATGTTTGATCCATTTTTGTTACTCGCTCAATCATTGAGGTTGATTTCTAATGCATGATCCAGTCAGACTAACCATTAGACAATCCTTTAGGTTCTGCTGTCAATCAACCAATACCTTTATATCTCGGTTTATCCCGGTAATAATTAAGTGCATAATGAGACCAGGGTACCTGACCTTGTTCCCCTAGTCTTTGTCTTTAGGTGCACCTATTCGACAAATGTAAGAAAAAGGAAAGGAAAAAAATGTTCCTAAAAGAAATCCGTGTTTTCAAGATCAGATTGAATAACAACTCATCGTACGAAATCCCAACTAAATATATTGAAGGAATGAAAGTTATAGTGAGCTATCAGGATTTTGACACCCATATAAATGTGTATGTGTGCTCACATGCTATGTGGCATGACACGGATACTAAATGAGTCATGACATGGTAAGGACACGCGATATGGAGATGACACCTATTTTGATCTGTCCTATTGAAATTTTGAGTGTCCATTTTGTGTCTAATACATATCCGACACGACACTGTCCATATTTTTTGGAGTGTCCGTGCTTTATGCGGGAGTGTCCGTGCTTTGTGGGGAAAGAAAGTTTTTAAGGGGATCCATGTGTCACTCAGAACCCATTGAATACCAAGCCGGTATATGGTGTCCCGCGTCATGCCGCATCAGTCACGTACACAGACACGAAACAGAACCCACAGAAGGGCAATGCCAAAATCGATGTCGTGTCCATGTCATGGTGGGTCCTAACAGTGTCGTGTCCGTATCCACATCTGTTCAACACGGGAGAAAAGAATCTTGGTATATTATTCGAGAGTCTGGAATTGATGATTTGCCACTAACGACCAAATGGCACAAAATCTAGCACTCGCTGCGACATAACAAACCTTTTTGTTGATCATCTCGACAATCAAATAAACCAACAGCCAAAATTCAGTAGGGGTCGCAAATTTCTTTTCGATTTCAGAAGAAAATAATAAGGAGAAGGGAGAATGTACTTCGATCCCGGCATGGGAGTGTTGATCCGCACCCGTGGCGGAAGACGGAGGGTCCCACGTCATCAGCTCTCCACGGAAGAGAGAAAGGAAAGAAAAGAAGATGGCTGCCGCATGAACGCCAACGGCTTTGGAGAGCAGACATGGGAGCATTATATAGAGCGGCCCGGCCTGCTTGGTTTCAATTGGGCTTCATCTACTTTCCATATTTCAGTTGCTTTCTAATTTTATAATCAGTGTTTGGCACCAATATACATACACGAACATGAGTTATTGCGTTTTAGAAACAATTATATTACATGAAAGTAGTCCTTCAAAAGGTATAAACTAGTTTAATTATATTATTTCTTTTCCTCTCCCTAGGATTTAACATACGGTGTCTATTGGTTAATATATATCTCTGGCAACAAATAGGAAACTTTTTCAAATAGGAAGTGGTGAGCTAAAGAAATTTTAGGTTTTCCATCTATTGTTTATTTTAAATAAACTGGAAAATTTTAGGTTTGTTATTTTATGTGCTATCCACAAGGGAGATTTTAGGTTTCCATCTATTATTTATTTTAAATAAACTGGAAAAAAAAAATATTGTTATTTTATGTGCTATCCACAAGGGAGATTTTATTTATTTTTTGTAAAGAGTGGACAAATGTCAATTGATAGATAAATAATGAAATAGCATGATAATGTAATTTTGTTTCTATATATATATATATATATATATATATATATATATATATATATATATATATATATATATATATATATATATACACACACACACACACTAGCCACCTTCATGTGCCTTGCATTAAGAAAATAATTTCTCTTATTATTAAAAAAATTATAAAATTTAAATTATATTAAAATAGTTTAAATATATTTTAGTTAGAATTTGTTATAGACGTGTTCAAAACTTTTAATATATGTGGTTTAAATATAATTTGACTATTGGATATATTTTAATTATGATTTTCTTTTATAGATATGTTTATAGGCTTTTTATATATGTTGAGGTAGTTAAAAAGATTTTAGGATTTTTTTTTCTTATTTAGGTGAGGATATACATATACGGTAGTTAGAAGGATTTCAAAAAAAATTCTCTTAATTACGTAAGGATATACATACGACTTATGCGACTCATTTTGAGCGATTTGTAAGCCTTATATATACTAGTAAAGGACAAGTGCATTGCATGTGCGTAAAAATATTGTTGAAAAATTATTTTAATTTAAATTTATTATAGATATCGTTGTTCTATGGAATTGAACTAAGACAACTAAGGAAAATACATATACCTTAATCACTTAGGTTATTGGTGTTTAGTTATAATTATATCATATTAGGTAGTTAAACAATTAGTTAGTTTTTTTTAGTAATTAATGGAGGATTTACAAATAATTTAGACGACTCAATTTTGAGACGTTTCTAAACCACCTTTATATATATATATATATATATATATATATATATATATATATATATATATATATATATATATATATATATATATATATAAGCAATGGATAACTGTGGCGAACTCGCCTCCACTGGGGCTCGAACTCCGACCACTTGGGCCGTATGCATTTCTCTTAACCACTAGGCTAGAGGTCATTTGCATATATATATATATATATATATATATATATATATATATATATATATATATATATATATATATATATATATATATATAGCCTAGTGGTTAAGAGAGATGCATGCGACCCAAGTAGTCGGGAGTTCGAGCCCTAGTGGAGGCGAGTTCGCCACAAGTACCCATTGTTTCAATATATATATATATATATATATATATATATATATATATATATATATATATATATTGAAACAATGGGTACTTGTGGCGAACTCGCCTCCACTAGGGCTCGAACGAAATGCTCCAAAACTAGTCGGTCGATTTTGTATTATAGAACCACCCTATATTTTATGGATTGGATCAAAATTTAGTGGTTGAGATTAAAAGGTGTAGACCCCACCACCTTTTTAAGTTATTAATCTCAACCATGCAATTCCAATTCAACGTGTATAACATAGGATGGTTCCATAATACAAAACTAGCCGGTTGGTTCTAGAACACTATATATATATATATATATATATATATATATATATATATATATATATATATATGGGGAAATTTATGAAATGCCCAAAAAACAAAAAAGTTTTATGAAAAACCCACCGCACAATAACATTTCATCGCGTGCCCAGAATTAGCAAAAAATATATAAAGAGGGTTTTGAATGACATTTTTGCCCTTCCTTCTAATTTATTGAAAATACCCACGAAACTACTCTTAAAAAAATGTTTCGATACTTCATCTTCTTCCATACGCTGCTCACTTTTGAATCTAGGTTTTCTCCTCAAAAATCTTCAAAAACTCGTCGAAAAATTTCGGAAAGACCAAGACAAACGACAAAAGTGCTAAAACGGAGGTCCAAACATCATTTTTTTTACGATTCTAAAATTTCGGAAGGCCGTCTAACGAAGAAGCTTTATCTCAGGCTCTTCGAAGATACGCTCATTTTGGGACAAACCGGACCTCGTTTTGACCTCCCAGTCAAAAGTTATGGTCCTTTAAAGTTTCAACTGACCATAAAATGCAGGAGAATGATCATTCTTCGTGTTAGAACACGAAAAATGTTAATTTCGCATGAGGGTGGCCATTCTCCGTGTTAGTAACACGGACAATGTCATTCTCCGTCTTAATTTACATGGAGAATAGTCATTTTCTGTGTTAGAAACACGGAGAATGGTATTCTCCGTCTTAATTTACACGGAGAATGGCCATTCTCCGTGCTAAATTACACGGAGAATGGTCATTCTTCGTCTTAATTTACACGGAGAATGGTCATTCTCCGTGTAATTTAGCACGGAGAATGGTCATTACAGTGTTAAAACGCAAGAGAATGGCCATTCTCCGTATTAGAAACACGGAGAATGCCATTCTCCGTGTTAAATAAAACAGAGAATGCCATTCTCCGTGTTAAATAAAACGGAGAATGGCCATTCTCCATGTAATTTAGCACGGAGAATGGTCATTCCAGTGTTAAAACGCAGGAGAATGGCCATTCTCCGTGTTACAAACACGGAGAATGCCATTCTCTGTGTTAAATAAAACGGAGAATGGCATTCTCCATATTAATTTACACGGATAATGGTCATTTTCAGTGTTAAAACATAGGAGAATGACCATTCTCCGTGTAATTTAGTACGGAGAATGGCATTCTCCATTTTTAAATTACACGAAGAATGGCCATTCTCCGTGCTAAATAACACGGAGAATGGTCATTCAAATGTTAAAACACAGGAGAATGTCATTCTCCGTGTTAGAAACACGGAGAATGCCATTCTCCGTGTTAGAAACACGGAGAATGCCATTCAACACGGAGAATGTGTCACGACCCGCACCCGCTTTTTTTTTTTGGATACGAGACGTGTCCAACCCAGCCTACGCCTCAGAGTCGACGGTAGAACGCTGTTACGGTCAAGATGCTCAAAATCACAAAATATAACCTTTGCTGCTCATTCACATTTCTAAGTTTATTACAACAGTTACAACATTTATATTTAAATACACAATTCTCATAATTAATAAAAATGATACAACTGCTATCTATTTCTATGTTTCTGTCTGCAAGTACACCCGGATCTCCCAAGCTAAGTGAAGCCACAGGAATCCTGAAAAATATTGGTTTCCAGTCAGGAATGGAACAAGTACACAAACCGACGACAATGCAAAACACAATAGAATTAACAAGACATGAAAATGACATATGAGAGATAAAAACTAGAAGGTAACTGATGACATGGCACGGTGGAGAATGAAAGGAAAAATAAAATACATCTACCTAAGTGGTGTGAAATATCCTTTTCGACATGTGAACGGCTAGGGGGTAAATCCGGCTTACTGCACGTGTCATGTGCAGCTGCTATCGTTCAAGAATAGACATTTTGGGGATATTTCTGGGTAGTCCACATGTCTACTAAGATATTTTCCCTCTCGACTACTCAGTGTGACGAGCGTGTCAACAAGCAGCAAAATATATGTATAAACATGAAATAAAAAGACTACTATAAATCGAAAGCAATCAGAAAGTGCACTTGCCTGAGGTCCTTAGCAGGTGAAACCAATAATACTATACCACTCAATGAGCCACAATCAGTCAACACATGCAGAAGTCTCCAGATGCTAAAATAAACAATACCAACATTCTCAGAATAGTCAAATTAGCTAGGATTGCCTATCCTTAAGTCTAATTCTGGACACAGGAGCAAAACGGTAATTTCGGATCAAAACGGTATCCGTCGTTGGATCCGCTTTGCACCGAAAAGCGTGCCAGAGTCAACGGTCTCTAAAGTCGTCAAACTATATGTCAATGGGTCTAATTTTCCGATACGAACCCAACCGTATGTCCAGATTTGGATTTCGGCGAGCCGTGCACAAAATCGCCTGTTGAGTCGGACCGTGGGGCCCGCAAAACAGCGTTCCGATTCCACTGTCTCAGAATTGGACCAAACTTGGCATACAGGACCAGAAAAATGATATGGTCCTGTTGGCGCAAGTTTTGTCTCGATCTGACGAGCGTGCACAAAGTAATTGAAAAACTTGCACAGAGGCCGATACGGTAAATTTTGACGGATACGCATCAAATTCGTCGTGCACACGCGACCAATTTGAATTCTGTCAAAGTCCACGCGACCACAAAGCCGATACGCAACTTTCGATGCCTTCGGTTCGCGACCACGTCGCCCGGAATGGCGGGACGCACGTCGAATCGAAGGTTTTTATTAATTTTCTAGTTTTTCAAAAACAGGTTTTTCTCTAACTTTAAAATCTATTTTTTGATCGGTCATTCGATGATTTCAAATTCTATAATATGGGTTATAATCTCCTATAAGTCGTCTTTAAATCTCTTTAAACACAATTTCGAAACTGGTGATGGTTTGGCGGGAAATTCGACGCCAAGTTGGGTGTTTGAACTGTTCTTGGCCCTGTTTAGAACGGGGTTTTCGTCGACTTTTCGGCGCGATTTCCCTAGATTCTAGGTCATCTAAAATAAAACGAATTGACAGGAGTTGAAGGGGGTTATAAGGTGCTCGAACCTGCGTAACTACTTTGACGAACAATCGAGAATCGCGGAAGAACTTCCGTCACGAAGTTGCTCCTCTGACGTTCGGCTGTTGCTGCTTGTCCTCTGTTTTCGGGTGTGCGGCGGCTCTGTCGGCCGGCGGTGCCCTCAGTGGCGCACGCGCGGGGCACGCCCAGGTGTAGGGTTGGCAGCGTCGTGGAGTAGTTAGGGTTTGATGGTTCGCTACTCTCTTTCGAACTGTCGATATATATATATATATATATATATATATATATATATATATATATATATATATATATATATATATATATATATGAACAGAGCTCGAACCTAACCGAGCTCGCTGCTGCTTGGGCCTGGGGGGTTTCAGCTATACCAATGGGGTGTTGGCCTGGGCTGGGCCGAAGGCTGGGCTGGGCTCTCCATGTTATCCTTTCTCCTCCTAATTAATACTTATGTATTTATCTTGTACACACACATATATACACATATATGTATATTTATATATACATACAATTACATATATAATATTTATATACATATACAATCACATATATACATTTATATATACATACCATATACACCTATATAAATATTTATATATATTCACATATATAATATATATTCTTATATTCATTACTAACTAATAACCTAATGATTAAGATGCGTAATTGATACTTAAGTAATGAATAATACTTATCTATTATTAGAAAATCAATTTAATTAAAATAATATCCACAGATAAACAATTAAATAGTATTATTTAATAATAACCTCAATGATATAATAATGATAATAATAATAATAATTATGATAACAAAATGAATAAACTAATGTATCATGTATGCATCATATTACACCAAGTCTTTCTTTGGCCTGCCAACTATTACAAATATTCTACAACACCATTTGATATTAATAATACGTATGATTTATATATATCAAATTTCTAGAAATTATTTATGAAATCTAATAATCACCATTTAAATCAATTAAAATAATAAAATATTTCAAAATTTTGGGAAGGAGAGCTACAAATCTACCCACCTTAAAATAATTTCGTCCTCGAAATTCTAATCCATAATTATTCTTTAAAATTCAATAAGAAGGTCTACATGAACCTTAATCTCCTTAAATTTTAATTCCTCAAAACAGTTTATATCCTCCTCCCAGCCATTTCGTAATCCCGAATACTGGAGGACTTCTACCCACCTTTGGTCACACTACTCCATCAAATCTTCTGTCGCTAAAACTTTATAATCTTCCAACTAATTTCTAAAATTTCTACCAATAGGTATCTACTGTATATAGCATCTATAATCTTCTCCTATCTATCAGGCAACCCAAAATCTATCAAACAATAAATTTATACAAGTAGCTAAGAAATATTAATAAAAATATATATATATATATTAATAAATTCTAGTAAGCATGACATTCACTGCTCCGAAATATGAAGGACAGGAAGTCAAGGAAGAGTAATCAAGAACAATTATGAAGTTTAAAGAGCGGTAGAGAATATACAATAATACAGATAGAAAGAGTATTTATGAACCTATAGTCTTATTTGCTAGATTGGCTACTCTAGTCCAGTCACTTGCTAAGTTTCTCAGAGGGTCTTGTAATCCGTGCAATACAGAAGTTCCGTTCTCAAAATTAATCTAAACAAGGTTCCATAATAGACGGAATTTGAGAAATCAAGATTGTGATCTTTTCCGTGGTTATTTAAACACACGAGTAAGGAATATAAATGCAACACAAGATCGTATCATGATTTTCAGGTAGATGGAATAAGGGTTACGAAGGATATCACATTCTAAGAGGTGGAGGCTACATCATAGGTATAGGGACCTATTTCAATTAGTTTGGTCTTATAGTCCAAATACGATGGTATGTATGGATGGGTTCTACTGGTTCTTAATGGGTTCTCTATTTTGGACATCAGTCGTTGGTTGGATGAACATTGGGTTTCAATCTATATGAACTAGACAAGATCCCAATGATAAAACTATTCCTACTAGATTAGGGTATCCTATAATAGATTTCTACCCAAGGGATTGAGCTAGTTGCTAGTCAGGTTGGTTAGCAAGGTCTCCAAAGCTCAAAATGTGCCTTCAGTGACTTTGTGTTTAAGGAGCACATGAGACCTCAATTGGGTGGCACACTAGTGGCATGTGCATAGTGGGCTTCGAGTAGATCACAACCATATATTGGGTCGAAGGAATTGAGTCAATGTTGAGGCTCTAGTGGAAGTCGGAAAGTATACCGGCACTATGGTAAGGGTTTTAGCTAGTGCTTTTGACCTAAAAGTCGTACCACAAAAATAGAGTACAAGAGGATGGGTTTGAGTGGGACATGATATACCTAGATGAAGGTGGACTCGTCTAGATCTTGCATGTGAAATTTGTTGGAAGATAACAGCTGGTCTCGTGCTCCGAATATTAATGACACGGTCGGGAACACAAAAATAATCTAAATGGAAAGTAGGAGTCCATGGGTACTAATTATTATCCTAATGAAAATTATGCTAATCAATCGGTATTCCTAATATATCCTAAAATTTTAGGGCTTACAGTCTACCCACCTTAGAAACAAGGCTAAAAGAATTTCAAAGTCCAGATATTGTACCCCGACCCTTGTTAATAGAGAATAAGGCACGGCGTTACAGGATACCGTAGATATAAGTCATGTCAAGGATCGTTCCTTAATAAATGGAGAACGAGTGTGTACAATGACACATGGTCGATAAAATAGAATGATCTACTCGTCCATAGTATACAAGAGTTATCAACGGGGTAACCAACTCTAAGGCAAAAAGATTGTTAACAACTGAGCCGTGAATTTTTATTGGTGTCAAACCTGCTAGACTATCGTTACAAGGGTTTTAGTCAAACCAAGCTACAAGCAAATGATTAGAGGCTCACAACATTTGGTCTCTTGAGAATAGATAGTCTCCTAGGTTGGCATTTGATCAAGGAAAAGATTCTAATCATTCTCGGATTCCAAGGACTAGAAGATTATGATAGTAGGTTTAGGGTCGAAGGGAGGACGAGTAACCCTAAGCAACATTCCAGTCACAGGGCTGGCCGATGGTAGCTATACTTGCGTATACAGCTATCATAGCCATGGAAATACTCTGTATCTATCTATCAATTACGAGCTTTCATCTTTCCAATCAGTGAAAGACAAAAACAATAAAGAGTTCAAGAGAGATGTCACTGAATACAATTATGTGATTCAAAGACAAATATATAATTCAAAAGGAATTGTCAAAGCAGTCGCGAATGAGTATCCTAGAGGCATCCACGTAGGGTAATTAAATGAAAAGCGAACCAAATGCATCATGATTGATCAGATCATAATACAATGATTCTGATTAGACAATATGTTAGCGGGCGTCCCCAATAAATATATGTCTTGAATCAAGCTCGATAAAAGAGTAAGCTTGCAAAACTAGGCTATAATAGCAGCATTGGTCAAGATAGTCAAAATATAGTAGGCAAGATTTTTTGGAAAGGAGGCACAAGTAGTTTGAGTTTTGAGAAAACCAAAACCTTACTTGGTGTTCTTGCTTATACATCATCCTACTATCTACCTATCCATAAGGCCTGGGTCGACTAATGGGTTATGGATCTCTAAATTTCATATTCTAGGTAAACCTATTAGTGTCAGTCACTTACCTTGTTAATAGATCACAAGGAGGATCTCATAATGCTAAATTGAGAGACATGCTACCGACTTATAGAGCTTCCACTAGTATTGGCTTTGGGTCTTATGGAACATACAGGGCATTTCTATTCTCCATAGTATCCTAAACTTGTAATCACATCTGAAGTCATTTCACCGAGAATTATGCCTCGTCCGTATACTCGGGCGATGGTAAACCCTTGGTTCCGTGATTCAGCTGTGATATGCTATCAGGTACTCTACCTTATATTGATACAAGGTCAAAAAGAGGTCAACAAGGATATAGTTTTAGCAATGATCCATAGACTATAATTCTTCGAAATGATTTCAATTTCGTGGGTTGTGTCTTGCCAGTGCGCTGCTGGCTGTAGTGAACCTACACTCTCCGCTCTCAGGTAATTGGCGATAGTACGCTGCTGTCTAATCATCGCAGTTATTTAATTACTCTAACTATATTCCTAAGGGCTTCAAGGAGCTGCTAGAGTTTCAAACTAGTTGATTATGATAGAGCGTAACCATCTATCTATGAGTCTCAATCCTTAAAGTAAAAGGTTGACCGGGGAGAAAATAACTGAAGACAGGGGAAAATAAGAACATCCTAACATTTATCTCATGTATATATCAAATGGTTGAGGGAAAAACTCAAGTCAATCTACCTCAAGATTCGCATACGAATAACAGAATTATGAATTATGAATCAATTCCTTACAGCAAAATAGAATTTAAATAGACAGTTCTAATTTATGATATGATGTTTATATCTAAATAGATCAAAAGATAAATCGAACAGTTTATCACGATTAAAGCCTTAATTATAGATAAGCCTAACTTACCAGTGAATAGTGGATCCACATTGGATCATAATGTCATATCAAAAGTATCAATGTATCTTATAGAGACCTGGCAAGCATTCTAAACAGCATGGCCTATCTAACAACTTTAACTACCCAACGGTCAATTTGAACAAGGGACTCCTAGTCCTAGTCATTCTCTTAAATTATTTTAACCCTAATTGTGAATGAGCATTTCCTGGGCGCAGGCTCGCAAGGGTACGACTAACTTAAGTACCATCACGAGTTCGCAATCTTTTACGAAAACTGACCTGCATGGGTGTAGCTCCCCTTCCCGAAAATTTGGAAATAGTTTATTTTTAATTATTTTATTCGAATGGTGATTTTTAGATAAATAT
Organism: Iris pallida; assembly: GCA_029216955.1. Lineage (NCBI taxonomy): Eukaryota > Viridiplantae > Streptophyta > Magnoliopsida > Asparagales > Iridaceae > Iris > Iris pallida. The sequence continues at coordinate 1,457,154 of JANAVB010024999.1, read as the reverse complement.
TATTTTGTGTACACAATTTTATGTGAAAGACCTACATTAGAAATTATGATTTTATTAGGTTCATTGAGAAGTTACAGATAGATGCATATATAGGTTCATATGTATATATATAGGAAAATATAGGGACACATATTTTGTGTAGTTATTGATATATGTGTGTATAAATAAATATATTAAATGTGTGTATGAATATATAAATGTATATTATATATGTATATTCGTATGTATATATAAATATATTAGATATATATGTATATGTATATCTATAGATAAAAATTGATACTGGTATTTTCTATTAAAAATATTTAATTAGATTTTTAGAGATTTGTTATGAAGGTGTATATATATATATATATATATATATATATATATATATATATATATATATATATATATATATATATATATATATATATGTATTCGTGTGTGTATAAAATACATATATATGTATGTGAGTATAAAAAATATATATATATATATATATGTGTGTGTATATATAAATATACATATAGTATGTATATAGTATGTAAAAAAAAATATATATATATATATACATATAGTATGTATGCGTATGTGTGTGTATGCGAATATAGGTATATATATGTATTGGTGGTAAAATAGAAAAGATATAGAAAAAAAGGAAGAATAAGAAAAGAAAAGGGAATAAAAAGAATAAACATTAGGCCAGGCCAGGCCAGGCCAGTCCAGCCAGCCCACAACGAAGCAACCGAGCCCCACAGCCTGAACAGCAAGCCAGGCGAGTCCGAGAGCACAGCTCTCTTATTTCCAACGAACCGTATATATGTATATAACCCGAGATTGAAGATCCCTCGTACCAAACTAAACCCCTACACCTCCTCCAGCGCCGACCCCAGCCTGGGTGCAAACGTGCGCCGCCCAGCGCGCCGCCGTAGCCGTCGCCGGCCGACCAGGGCCGCCGGCCGCGCGTGACAGAGCAGCATAGTTCGACAGCAGCAACAGCCTCTGGCCGTCCGACTTCGCGACCCAAGTTCTCCGCCACCGCTCGCTCGTTTTGCGAGCCACTTCCTCGGGTATGTAGTCAACCTGATCGACTTCAACTTCCTCTAATTAGTTTTAGACTATACGAATCATATTGTCCGATATTTCGACGGAAAGTTGACGAAAAACCTGTCCTGAAACAGGACGTTTAACAGTCCAATCACCCGTATTCGAGAATCGATTCCAATCGATCCAGTGACTGTTTATGAATTCTACTTGAACCGAAGTTTAGACAACCTATACGGGATTAGAACGCTTTTTATAGAACTATTTTTTGTTAATTATACAGGAAGATATTTGATTCTAAAAATCGAGAAAAACCTGATAAAATAGTTTTCAAAAATCAATAAAATCGCTCGATACGACGTGCGTTCCGCCAATCCGGGCGACGTGGTCGCGAACCGAAAGCATTGAAAGGTACGTAACGGCTTCGTGGTCGTGTGGACTTTCACGGAATTTAAATTGGTCGCGTGTGCACGACGAATTTGATCTGTATCCGTCAAAATTCCCCGTATCGGCCTCTGTGCAAATTTCTCAATTACTTTGTGCACGCTTGTCAGATCGAGACAAAACTTATGCCAACAGGACCGTATCATTTTTCTGGTCCTGTATGCCAAGTTTGGTCCAATTCTGAGACAGTTGATAAAATCACCGTTTTGCGGGCCCCACGGTTCCACTCAACGGGCGATTTTGTGCACGGCCTGCCGGAATCCAACTCTGGACATACGGTTGGGTTCGTATCGGAAAACCAGATCTGTAACATGTAGTTTGACGAATTTAGAGACCGTTGACTTTGGCACGCTTTTCGGTGCAAAGCGGGTCCAACGGCGGACACCGTTTTGGCCCAAAATTATCGTTTTGCCCCTGTGTCCAGAATTGGACTTAAGGATAGGCGATCCTAGCTAATTTGACTATTCTGAGAATATTGGTAATATTTATTTCAGCTTCTGGGGACTGTTGTATGAGTTTTGACTATTGTGGCACATTGAGTAGTTCAGACTGTCGGTTTCACCAGCAGAGGACCACAGGCGAGTACAGTTTATTGTCTGCATTTCGATATTAATTTTCACTATATTTCATTGGTTGGTCATTGGTTATGTGATTATTTTCTATTATAAATTGTTGAGTCGAGAATGAGAAGTACCAAGGATGTGTGATCTGACCTTAGACTGTGTAGATCGTGTAGACCGTGTTTATTATTGTATTTATTTCTTATAGACAGTGTAGACAGTGATTTATTTATTGCAAAGTAGATAGTGTAGACATTGATTTATTTATTGCAAAGTAGACAGTGTAGACCGTGATTATTATTGCATTTAAACTGTGTAGTTGTGATTATTATTTTGTAGACAGTGTTTCTTTATTGCAATATTAACTGTAGACCGTGTAACTGTAGACCATGTAACTTTAGACCGTGTAGACCGTGTCTCATAATTGTTTCGAGACCGATCACATATCAAAGGTACTTCTAACAATTGGAGAAAGTATTTTGTGTCTATTTATTTGCTATTGGTTTTCTGTATTTCCTATTTATTTTCAAAACTCATGATTGATGCCTAACCTTTGTTTTATAGTCATTTTCTTTATTTAAAATTGCATTTCAGTGAATTGTGCTCGTTCCATTCCTGACTGGAAACCAATATTTTTTAGGTTAGCCGTGGATTTACTTAGCATGGGAGATACGGGAAAACTTGCAGACGAAAAGCCTAGAGGCTAGCTAGATAGATGAGTTGTAGTCATTCCAATATATGTACAAGTTTATATTTTTCTGCAAATGTAAAACTTGTGATCATTGTGAATTAAATTAATCATGTGAATGAGCATTATTTGTGATTTTGATCTTCATGGTCGTGACAGCGTTCTACCGCCGACACTGCGACGTAGGCTGGCTTGGACACGTCTCGTATCTATTTAAAAAAAAAGGGTACGGGTCGTGACAAGTTTTTGTGGTGGCCCATACAGGTCTATTTTTGCAAATCATGCGAACTCGTGATGGTACTTAAGATTAGTTGTACTATTGCGAGCCTGCGACTAGAACATGCTCATTCACGAACAAGGATTAATTTAATTTAAGAGAATGGCTATGACTAGGAGTCCCTTATACAAAATTACCGATGGGTAGTCTAGGCTATACAATTTAGATGAGAAGTTATTAATTTTGATAGTTTGTTAATCCCCATAGGTACACGACTACCTTTTGATATGACGACATGATCCAATGTGGATAGATTATTCACTTGGTGATACAGGACTTTCTAGAATTAATAGTTTAACCTTGATAAATGGTGCAATTCCTTCTCCTTGCCCCTTTAGATATCATCCTCACATCTTAGTCCGAATTGCCTCCTCAGTCCCTATTTTGCCCTAAGGATTTAAATTTTATATAATTTCTGATTAGATTATCCATATACGGACCTCGAGTTAGTTTCGGTTTAAGTTTTTCCTCAATGTTTGAATACAATGGAATAGTTAGAATGTTGTATTTCTTTGTCCTCAGATATTTCTTTCCTGTGCAACCTCTTATTTTAAAGATTGTGACTGATAGGACAAATATGTATGCCTTATTACATAGTCGACTTGTTTAAGTCCCTAGAAGCCCAGGAATTTTACAGATATAGTTAAAGGAATGATGGTTGACTCATAATGGCAGGACATCAGCGCACTGTCGCCATTTATTTGAATTAGGGAGACTATGTATTCACTGCAGCCAACAGCGCACTGGCGAGGCACGATCCCTAGAGTAGAAATGGGTTTAAGAAAATATAGGTTATAGAATATTCCTAAAACTATAGCTAGTGGTCCTTTTGATCGTAGTTACCCTTGAGTCAATATTGGATAGAGTTAAGAGGTGTTCGACTTTGTATCATATTTGAGTTACGAAACCAAAGGTTTTATCACAGCCCGAGTATACGGTCGAGGCGTAACTCTCGGTGAAATGACTTCAAACGTGATTACAGGTTTAGGATACTATGGAGGATAGGACAATACCAGTATGTCCCAGGAGACCCGAAACTAATATTAGTGAAAGTTTTGTAAGTTGGATAACACGTCTCCCAATCTAGCATTCTGTGGTCCTGGTGACCTATTGACGAGGGTATCGACTGACACTAATAGGTTTACCTAGAATATGGAATCTAGAAGTCCATAACCCTTTAGTCGACCAAGGCTTTGCGGATAAGAAGATAGTAGGATGACCGTGTAAGCAAGAACACCTGGTAGACTTTCCGACTTCTGTTAGAGCCTTAACCTTGACTCAATTCCTTCGACCCAATATGTGGTGGTGATCTACTCGAAGCTCACTATGCACATGTCATTAGTGTGCCACTCAATTGAGGTCTCATGTGCTACTTAAACACAAAAGTCACTGAAGGCGCATTTGGGCTTATAGACCTAGCTAACCAACCCGACTAGCAACTAGCTCAACCACTTGGAAGGAACCCTATTCTAGGTTACCCTAACCTAGTAGACATAGTTTTATCTTGGGATCTTGTTCAGTCCATATAGATTAAGATCCAAGGTTCATCCAACCAACGAGGGATATCCAAGCAGGAAGCCCATTAAGACCCAGTAACACCCACCCATGCATACCACCATATTTGGACTATAGAACCGAACTGTTTGTAATAGGTCCCCATAGCTATTATGTAGGCTCCACCCCTTAGAAAGTGAGGTCATTCGTAACCCTTATTACATCTACCTGGAAGTCGCGATACGATCTTGTATTGCATTCATATCCCTTGCCCGTGTGTCTAAATAACCACGGAATAGATCACAACCTTGATTTCTCAAATTTCGTTCTATTATGGAACCTTGTTTAGAATTTCGGGAACGGAATTTCCGTATTGCATGGATTGTGCGACCCTCCAAGAAATGAAGGGTTTTCGATTTAGCAATTGACTAGACTAGAGTAACCCAGTCTAGCAAATAAGTCAATAGTTCGTAAACATTTTTTTAGCTGTGTCGTTGGATACTCTACCGCTCTTGGAACTTTATATTTGCTTTCGTCTATTCTCCCTTATCTTCTTGTCCTGCCTATTGCAGAAGACGAATGGTCATGCTTATTAGAATTTGTCAATATATTTAGCTATCTGTGTGAATTCGTTGCTTGTAAAATCCTGGGTTGCGTGATAAAAATGAGAGGATTTTAGATGCCATATGCCTAGAAATTTGTGGGTAGAATTATTAGCCACTAGTTAGAAGATTATAAAATTTTAGTTTGAGGAGTAGTGTGACCAAAGGTGGGTAGAAGTCCTAGAGTTTATGTAGTTACAATTGGCAAGGAGGAGGATATAAACTATTTTGAGGAATTAAATTTGAGGAGATTAAGGTAATATTAGACTTTGATTTTTAAGGAATAGTTATGAATTAGAATTTCGAGGACGAAATTATTTTTAAGATGGGTAGATTTGTAGCTCCCCTTTCCGAAAATTTGAAAATAGTTTATTTTTAATTATTTTATTCGAATGGTGATTTTTAGATAAATATTATTTCGTGTACACAATTTTATGTGAAAGACCTACATTAGAAATTATGATTTTATTAGGTTCATTGAGAAGTTACAAATAGATGCATATATAGGTTTATATGTATATATATAGGAAAATATAGGGACACATATTTTGTGTAGTTATTGATATATGTGTGTATAAATAAATATATTAAATGTGTGTATGAATATATAAATGTATATTATATATGTATATTCGTATGTATATATAAATATATTAGATATATATGTATATGTATATCTATAGATAAAAATTGAGACTAGTATTTTCTATTAAAATATTTAATTAGATTTTTAGAGATTTGATATATATATATATATATATATATATATATATATAAAATATATATATATATATATATATATCTATATATATATATATATATATATATATATATATATATATATATATATATATCTATATCTATATATATATATATATATATATATATATATATATATATTTATATATATATATTTATATATATATATATATATATATATATATATATATATATATATATATATATATATGTATTCGTGTGTGTATAAAATACATATATATGTATGTGAGTATAAAATATATATATGTGTGTATATATAAATATACATAGAGTATGTATGCATATGTGTGTGTATACGAATATAGGTATATATATGTATTGGTGGTTAAATAGAAAGATATAGAAAAGGGAAGAATAAGAAAAGAAAAGGAAATAAAAAGAATATACATTAGGCCAGGCCAGGCCAGTCCAGCCAGCCCACAACGAAGTAACCGAGCCCCACAGCCTGAACAACAAGCCAGGCGAGCCCGAGAGCACAGCTCTCTTATTTCCAACGAACCGTATATATGTATATAACCCGAGATTGAAGATCCCTCGTACCAAACCAAAACCCTACACCTCCTCCAGCGCCGACCCCAGCCTGGACGCAACCGTGCGCCGCCCTGCGCACCGCCGCAGGCCATCGCCTGCCGACCAGGGCCGCCGGCCGCGCGTGACAGGGCAGCATAGTTCGACAGCAGCAACAGCCCCTGGCCGCCCGACTTCGCGACGCAAGTTCTCCGCCACCGCTCGCTCGTTTTACGAGCCACTTCCTCGGGTATGTAGTCAACCTGACCGACTTCAACTTTCTCTAATTAGTTTTAGACTATACGAATCGTATTGTCCGATATTTCGACGTAAAGTTGACGAACAACCTGTCCTGAAACAGGACATTTAACAGTCCAATCACCCGAATTCGAGAATCGATTCCGATCGATCCAGTGACTTTTTATGAATTCTACTTGAACCGAAGTTTAGACAACCTATACGGGATTATAACACTTTTTATAGAACTATTTTTCGTTTATTATACAGGAAGATATTTGATTCTAAAAATCGAGAAAAACCTGATAAAATAGTTTTCAAAAATCAATGAAATCGCTCGATACGACGTGCGTCCCGCCAATCCGGGCGACGTGGTCGCGAACCAAAAGCATCGAAAGGTGCGTAACGGCTTCATGGTCGTGTGGGCTTTGACAGAATTCAAATTGATCGCGTGTGCGCGACGAATTTGATCCGTATCCGTCAAAATTCTCCGTATCGGCCTCTGTGAAAATTTCTCAATTACTTTGTGCACGCTCGTCAGATCGAGACGAAACTTGTGCCAACAGGACCGTACCATTTTTTTGGTCCTGTATGCCAAGTTTGGTCCAATTCTGAGACAGTTGATAAAATTACCGTTTTGCGGGCCCTACGGTTCCACTCAACGGGCGATTTTGTGCACGGCCTGCCGGAATCCAACTCTAGACATACGGTTGGATTCGTATCGGAAAACCGGATCCGTAGACATATAGTTTGACGATTTTAGAGATCTTTGACTCTAGTACGCTTTTCGGTGCAAAGCGGGTCCAATGACGGACACCGTTTTGGCCCAAAATTATCGTTTTGCCCCTGTGTCCAGAATTGGACTTAAGGACAAGCGATTCTAGCTAATTTGACTATTCTGAGAACATTGGTAATGTTTATTTCAGCTTCCGGGAACTGTTGTACGGGTTTTGACTATTGTGGCACATTGAGTAGTTCATACTGTCGGTTTCACTAGCAGAGGACCACAGGCGAGTACAGTTTATTGTCTGCATTTCGATATTGATTTTCACTATATTTCATTGGTTGGTCATTGGTTATATGATTATTTTCTATTATAAATTGTTGAGTCGAGAATGAGAAGTACCAAGGATGTGTGATCTGACCTTAGACCGTGTAGATCGTGTAGACCGTGTTTATTATTGCATTTATTTCTTATAAAAAGTGTAGATAGTGATTTATTTTTTACAAAGTAGACAGTGTAGACATTGATTTATTTATTGCAAAGTAGACAGTGTAGACCGTGATTATTATTGCATTTAAACTGTGTAGTTGTGATTATTATTTTGTAGACAGTGTTTCTTTATTGCAATATTAATTGTAGACCGTGTAACTGTAGACCGTGTAACTTTAGATCGTGTAGACCGTGTCTCATAATTGTCCCGAGACCGATCACATATCAAAGGTACTTCTAACAGTTGGGGAAAGTATTTTGTGTCTATTTATTTGCTATTGGTTTTCTGTATTTCCTATTTATTTTCAAAACTCATGATTGATGTCTAACCTTTGTTTTATAGTCATTTTCTTTATTTGAAATTGCATTTCAGTGAATTGTGCTCGTTCTATTCCTGACTGGAAACCAATATTTTTCAGGTTAGCCGTGGATTTACTTAGCATGGGAGATACGGGGAAACTTGCAGACGAAAAGCCTAGAGACTAGCTAGATAGATGAGTTGTAGTCATTCCAATATATGTACAAGTTTATATTTTTCTGCAAATGTAAAACTTGTGATCATTGTGAATTAAATTAATCATGTGAATGAGCATAATTTGTGATTTTGATCTTCATGGCCGTGACAGCGTTCTACCGCCGACACTGCGGCGTAGGCTGGCTTGGACACGTCTCGTATCCGTTTTAAAAAAAATAAAAATGGGTGCGGGTCGTGACAATGGGACACCACAAAAACTTGTCACGACTCGCACCCGTTTTTTTTGGATACGAGACGTGTCCAAGCCAGCCTACGCCGCAGAGTCGGCGGTACAACGCTGTCATAGTCAAGATACTCAAAATCACGAAATATAACCTTTGCCGCTCATTCACATTTCCAAGTTTATTACAACAGTTACGACATTTATATTTAAATACACAATTCTCACAATTAATGAAAATGATACAACTGCTATCTATTTCTAGGTTTTTGTCTGCAAGTACACCCGTATCTCCCAAGCTAAGTGAAGCCACAGCAATCCTAAAAAATATTGGTTTTCAGTCAGGAATGGAACAAGTACACAAACCGACGACAATGCAAAACACAATAGAATTAACAAGACATGAAAATGACATATGAGAGATAAAACTAGAAGGTAACTGATGACATGGCACGGTGGAGAATAAAAGAAAAAATAAAAGACATCTACCTAAGTGGTGTGAAATATTCTTTTCGACATGTGAACGGCTAGAGGGTAAATCCGGCTCACTGCACGTGTCGTGTGCAGCTGCTATCATTCAAGAATAGACATTTTGGGGATATTTCTGGGTAGTCCATATGTCTACTAAGATATTTCCCCTCCCAACTACTCCGTGTGACGAGCGTGTCAACAAGCAGCAAGATATATGTATAAACATGAAATGAAAAGACTACTATGAATCGAAAGCAATCAGAAAGTGCACTTGCCTGAGGTCCTTAGCTGGTGAAACCAATAATACTATACCACTCAATAAGCCACAATCAGTCAACACATGCAGAAGTCTCCAGATGCTGAAATAAACAGTACCAACCTTATCAAAATAGTCAAATTAGCTAGGATTGCCTATCCTTAAGTCCAATTCTGGACACAGGGGCAAAACGGTACTTTTGGGTCAAAACGGTGTCCGCCGTTGGACCCGCTTTGCACCGAAAAGCGTGCCAAAGTCAACAGTCTCTAAAGTCGTCAAACTATATGTCAACGGGTCCGATTTTTCGATACGAACCCAACCGTATGTCCAGAGTTGGATTCCGGCAGGCCGTGCACAAAATTATCCGTTGAGTCAGACCGTGGGACCCGCAAAACGGTGGTTCCGATTCCACTGTCTCAGAATTGGACCAAACTTGGCATACAGGACCAAAAAAATGATACGTTCCTGTTGGCGCAAGTTTCGTCTCGATCTGACGAGCGTGCACAAAGTAATTGGAAAACTTGCACAGAGGTCGATACGGTGAATTTTGACGGATACGTATCAAATTCGTCGCGCACACGCGACCAATTTGAATTCCGTCAAAGTCCACACGACCACGAAGCCGATACGAAACTTTCTATGCCTTCAGTTCGCGACCACGTCGCCCGAAATGGCGGGACACACGTCGAATCGTAGGTTTTTATTGATTTTCTAGTTTTTCAAAAACATGTTTTTCTCTAACTTTAAAATCTATTTCTGATCGGTCATTCGATGATTTCAAATTCTATTAGATAGTTTATAATCTCCTATAAGTCGTCTTTAAATCTCTTTAAACACAATTTCGAAACTGGTGATGGTTTGGCGGGAAATTTGACGCTAAGTTGGTGTTTGAACTGTTCTTGGCCCTGTTTAGAACGGGTTTTTTCGTCGACTTTTCAGCGCGATTTCCCTAGATTCTAGGTCATCTAAAATAAAACGAATTGACAGGAGTTGAAGGGGGTTATAAGGTGCTCGAACCTGCGTAACTACTTTGACGAACGGTCGAGAATCGCGGAAGAACTTCCGTCACGAAGTTGCTCCTCTGACGTTCGGCTGTTGCTGCTTGTCCTCTGTTTCCGGGTGTGCGGCGGCTCTGTCGGCCGGCGGTGCCCTAGGCGGCGCACGCGCGGGGCACGCCCAGGTGTAGAGTTGGCGGCATCGTGGAGTAGTTAGGGTTTGATGGTTCGCTACTCTCTTTCGAACTATCGATATATATATATATATATATATATATATATATATATATATATATATATATATATATATATATATATATATATATGAACATAGCTCGAACCTAACCGAGCTCGCTGCTGCTTGGGCCTGGGGGGGGGGGGGGGGGGGGTTCAGCTATACCAATGGGGTGTTGGCCTGGGCTGGGCTGGGCTCTCCTTGTTATCCTTTTTCCTCCTAATTAATACTTATGTATTTATCTTGTACACACACATATATGTATATTTATATATACATATGATTACATATATAATATTTATATACATATACAATCACATATATACATTTATATATACATACCATATACGCCTATATAAATATTTATATATATTCACATATATAATATATATTCTTATATTCATTACTAACTAATAACCTAATGATTAAGAAACGTAATTAATACTTAAGTAATGAATAATACTTATCTATTATTAGAAAATCAATTTAATTAAATTAATATCCACAGATAAACAATTAAATAGTATTATTAATAATAACCTCAATGATATAATAATGATAATAATAATACTAACTATGATAAAAAAATGAATAAACCAATGTATCATGTATGTATCATATTACACCAAGTCTTTCTTTGGCCTGCCAACTATTACAAATATTCTACAACACCATTAGATATTAATAATACGTATGATTTATATATATCAAATTTTTAGAAATTATTTATAAAATCTAATAATCACCATTTAAATCAATTAAAATAATAAAATATTTTAAATTTTTTGGGAAGAGGAGCTACAGAATGGCATTCTTCTTATTAAAAATGCAGGAGAATGACTATTTTTCGTGTGATATCGACGGAGAACAGTTGACAAAAATCTAATTTTTTTATTTTTTTGTTTTGTGGAAAGAAATTTGACATGAATAAAGATTCAAGAGTTTTCGTTCTTCTTTTAAAACGATGCTAACTCTTATGGAAAAGAAAAAGAAGATCTTCTCTCCATAATTGACCTAATTGTCGAAAAAGAAGAAGAAGAAGAAGAAGAAGAAGAAGAAGAAGAAGAAGAAGAAGAGCGATGATCGGAGTTCGAATGAAAAAAAAAGCATGGTGAACTACGAACGATCTTTGCGATCTCTCCTGAAGATGAGAGCAATGGAATTCAGATCTCTCGTGAAGAAGAAGAAGAAGAGAATCGCAATTCTGATCTGAGTTTGTGCGGAGGGGTACTTATGGTATTAATTTTGTAAATACAGAGCATCTAAAGGGAATCTTGGAATACTTAACGTGAAAATGTATAATTCTGGGCATTTCATAAAACCCATCATGCGGGTGGGTTTTTCATAAAAACCAACTCCGAAATTGGGTTTCTCAGCAATTTCCAGTATATATATATATATATATATATATATATATATATATATATATATATATATATATATATATATATATAATTAATTAATTTTTTGTCCTTGTCTACAAGTGTGAGATGTGCGGCAATTTAACGTCCAAATCAAAAAATAAATCTTAATAAAAGGGTCGCTAAGAAATATATCTAATTCCTCAAACGTAAAATAAAACAATAAACCAATATCCTTGCATTCCTGTCATATGGATATTCATATCAAGCTACTATATTATCCTATGACAAAACACAAATATAAGTCAAATACATGAATGATACGACCTGATACGAACACAATAGGAGTACTATACAAGGTTCTGCGTCATAGGCTAGCATCATCCAATGTTATTTTGCAAAGATAGTCATTAAAGCCTTTTTACGAGACACATACATAATATATTTTTCAAAGATATCCACAACTACATAATATATTTAGATAATATATTTAGATGAGATAAAGCGCATTGCACATCGAGGCGCGCACGAGGCATACGTTTCATTGAGGTTCATGCCTCAGTCTTGCCATAGTGTGAAGCACATGATGTCGCCTCATGAAAACTAACATGAATATTAGATTTAACTTGTTTTGACTCAATTATGAACCAATAACATGTACCATACTCTAACCTACTACCCCCATTGACAAGTTATTTTTAACTTTCTACTTTCAAATTTTCATCTTTACCCTCTTTTTTTTCTCGACCCTCTCGATTCTTCAGCAATCGTTGATGACCCCCATCCCTCGATTGCCAGCAACTTATTTTCAGCCAAATGATTCAAGTTATTTCTTATTGCAATTTTTTTTCTTTTTCATGTCACTACTAGAATAAGTCATATTAGCGATGCAATTAGCGACGTTTTATTAAAACGTCGATAACGTTTAAGGAATTAGCGACGTAATCTATAAACGTCGTAATATGTTACTATTACCAACGATCGGCAACGTTTTGCAACTTTTTTGTGTATAAGAAAACATACGTCACGGATAAGTCGGTGAACGTCGCTAATATCACTAATATTAGCGACGTTTACCGACGTAACTACTGTAACGTTGCTAATTTCACTAATATTAGCGACGTTTACCGACGTATATGTGTGACGTCGCTAAATTGAACATATAGGGCTTACAGTTTTCATTCTCCTCCATTATTTTTTGATCAAAATTTTCCCAAATGAAGCGCGCTCCCCCTCGGCGACCCTCCTCCCTCGGCCTCCGGCGACCCCCTCCCCCCTCGGCCTCCGGCGACCCCCTCCCCCTTTGGCCTCCGGCGACCCCCTCCCCCCTCGGAGACCCTCCCCCCTCGGCCCCCGACCCTCCGCGACCCCGCTCGGTAACCCTGCTCCCACCGGCGAACCCGCTCACCCTCATCTCCAGCTCCCCACCGGCGACCCCCTGCCCCTTCGACGAACCGCTCCTCGGGTCCCGACTAGGTAAACCCTAACCTAAATGTTAGTTCTGTAGACTGATACGATTCTTACATTATTTCTGTATTTATATAAATAGGCTATATAATTGAATGTTGTATGTTGTTTGGAAGTTTGGGTGAGTTCTGATTTAGGGTTTGCTTTTGAGTTTGATTCCCAGGTTGAGTTTGTGAGTCTATGAGTTAGCTTGGGTTGTAGTTCAGTTCAGTTTGTGGGTTTACATACCAGTTTGGGATAAGTTTGGGTTTACAGTTTCATATATATAGTATATGTAGGTATTGTTGGGATATGAGTTATACTATATTTATGAGAGAATATATATATATATATATATATATATATATATATATATATATATATATATATATATATATATATATATATATATATATATATATATATATATATGTTATTGTATATATATGGTATGTGCTTGACCTAGTATACCTTAGCCTATACCCTGAGATATCTATAGGATGGAATAAGGGTTACGGATGACTTCTAGGTAGATGGAATAAGGGTTACGGATACAAGATCGTGATCTTTCCCGTAGTTATTTAACCACACGAGTAAGGGATAAAATACAATACAAGATCGTATCGCGACTTCTAGGTAGATGGAATAAGGGTTACGGATGACTTCTTATTCAAAAAGGGGGAGACTACATAATAGGTATAGGGACCTATTTTAAATAGTTCGGTTTTATAGTCCAAATATAGTGGTATGCATGGATGGGTTTTACTAGGTCTTAATGGATTCTCTAGTTGGACATCAATCGTTGGTTGGATGAACCTAGGATTTCAATCTATATTGACTGGACTATATCCCGATGATAAACTATTTCTACCAGGCTAGGGTAACCTAGAATAGGTTTCCACCCACGTGGTTGAGCTAGATAGCAGTCGGATTGGTTAATATGCTTTGTAAGCCTTGAAGATGCACTTTTCGTGACTTTTGTGTTTAAGTCGCACGAGAAGACACAATTGAGTGGCATACTAGTGACATGTGCACAGGGGACTTCGAGTAGACCACAACCATATGTTGGGTCGAAAGAGTCGAGTCGAAGTTGAGTCTCTAATGGTAGTCGGAAAGTATACGGGTATTATGGTATGGGTTATAGCTAGTCCTTTTGACCCGAAAGTCGTACCATAAAAATAGAGTACAAAGAAACGTGCTTGAGTGGGACGTAATATACCTAGATGAAGGTGGACTCGTCTAGATCTTGCATATGAAATTTGTTGGAATGTAACAACTAGTATTACGCTCCGAATATTAATGATACGGCCGGGAACACAAAATGATCTAGATGGAAAGTGGGAGTCCAAGGGGAAGTAATTTTTATCCTAATAAAAAAATTATTCTAATCAATCGGTAATCCTCGTATATCCTAAAATTTTAGGAGGCTTACTGTCTACTTACTTTAGAAGCTAGGACACGATTTTAAGAATAATGAGGTTAGAAAAATTCTAAAGTTCGGATATTGTACCTCGACTCTTGTTAATAAAGAATAAGGCACGGCATAACGGAATACGGTAGATATAGGTCAACTCAAGGATCGTTCCTCAATAAATGGAAAATGAGTGTGTACAATGACACACGGTCGATAAATTAGAATGACCTCGTCCACAGTATACAAGAGTTGTTGACGGGGTAACCAACTCTAAGGCACATCATCTGAAAGGAATTTTAATAACTGAGTCGTAAATTTCTACTGGGGTCAAACCTGCCAGGCTATTGTCACAAGGGTTCTAGTTAAAGCAAGCTTTAAGAAAATAATTAGAAACTCACAGCAAATGGGTTTCCTGAGAATAGATAGTCTCCTAGGTTGGCATCTTGACTAAGGGTAAAACCTTAATCATTCTCAAGTTCAGATGGCTAGAAGGTCCCAAAAGCAATTAAGGATCGAGAGGAAAACGAATAACTCAATCTCATGGCTGGCCGATGGTAGCTACACTTATGTATACAACTATTATAGCCATGGGGATACTCGGTATCTATCTACCAATTACGAGCTTTCTTCTTTCCAAATCAGTGAAAGACAAAAACAATAGGGTTCAAGGGAGATGTCACTGAATACAATTGCATGATTCAAAGGCGAATGTATAATTCAAGAGAAATTGTCAATACAGTCGCGGATGAGATCCTAGAGACATCTACATCTCAATCCACGTAGGTTAATCAGAGGAAGAGCAAACCGGGTGCACTACGGTTGATCAGACCGTAATACATCGATTCTGATTAGACAATATGTTAGTGGGTGTCCCCAATAAACATATGTCTTGAATCAAGCTCGAGAATAGAGTGAGCTTGTAAAACTAGGCTGTAATAGCAGCATTGGTCAAAATAGTCAAATTACAAGTATACAAGATTTTTGAAAGAAGGCATAAGTAGTTCGAGTTTTGTGAGAATCAAAAATTTACCAGATGTTCTTGCTTATACAGTCTTCCTACTATCTTCTTATCCAAGGCCTTGGTCGACTAATGGGTTATGGACCTCAAAATTATATATTCTAGGTAAACCTATTAGCGTCAATCAATATCTCGTCAATAGGTCACAAGGACAACGGAATGCTAGATCGGGAGACGTGCTACCCATCTTACAAAACTTCCACTAATATTGGCTTCGGGTCTTATTGGACATACATGGCATTGTCCTATCCTCCATAGTATCCTAAACTTGTAATCATGTCTGAAGTCATTTCACCGAGGTTTATGCCTTGTCTGTATACCCTGGCTATGGTAAACCCTTAATTTCGTAACTCAAATATGATACAAATCGAACATTATTTAACCCTATCCAATATTAATTCAAGCTACAATCAAAGAGGACCACTAGCCATAGTTTTAGCAATATTCTATGACCTATATTTTCTTAGACTAATTTCAACTCTAGGGGTCGTGTCTCGCCAGTGCGCTGCTGGCTGCAGTGAATCCATAATCTCCATAATTCAAATAAATGGCGACAGTGCGCTGCTGTCCTACCACTATGAGTTAACTAACATTCTTTTAACTATGTCAGTACAAATTCATGAGCTTCTAGAGATTCGAACAAGGTGACTATAGAAATAAGCGTAAGTATTTGTCATATAAGTCGTAACCTTTAAAATAAAAGATTTAACATGGAGGAAATAACTGAAGACAAAAGGATTACAAACATTCTAGTATCTATTCCATGTGTTTTCAAACCATGGAGGAAAAAAAACTTGAATCGAAACTATTCGAGGTCCGCATATGGATAACATAATCAGAAATTATATAATAATAATTTTTAGGGCAATATAGGAACTAAACAGGCAATTAGGTATAAGATGTGAGGATGATATCTAAAAAGGCCAATAGAAGGAAATGCACAATTTATCAAGGTTAGATCATTACTTCTATGAAGTCATGTCCCACCAAGTGAATAATCTATCCAAATTGGATCATATCGTCATATCAAGAGGTAATAATGTATCTATGTGAATCTAACAAACTATCAAAAATAATGCCTCATCTAAATTGCATGGCCTAGACTACCCATCGGTAAATTTGCATAAGGGACTCCTAGTCCTAACCATTCTCTTAAATTAAATTAATCCCTAATTCGTGAATGAGCATTTCCTAGTCGCAGGCTCGCAATAGTACAACTAACTTAAGTACTATCACGAGTTCGCATGATTTACAAAAACAGACCTGCAAGGGCTACCACAAAAACTTGTCACGACCCGCATCCGTTTTTTTTTAAAACGGATACGAGACATGTCCAAGCCAGCCTACGCCGCAGTGTCGGCGGTAGAACGCTGTCACGGCCATGAAGATCAAAATCACAAATAATGCTCATTCACATAATTAATTTAACTTACAATATTCACAAGTTTTACATTTGTAGAAAAATATAAACTTGTACAAATATTGAAATGACTACAACTCAGCTATCTAGCTAGTCTCTAGGCTTTGTTTGTAAGTACACCCGTCACTCCCAAGCTAAGTGAATCCACGGCTAACCTAAAAAATATTGGTTTCCAGTCAGGAATGGAACGAGCACAATTCACTGAATGCAGTTTCAATATATGAAAATGACTATATCACAGAGGTTAGCTTCTAGACATATGATTTATAAAAATGAAGAAAGACAATAAAACTGAATAATAAGAACAGAAAATGAAATACAATAAAATACTCACCAACTGACCCACTGAAGTACCTTTGATATGTAATCGATCTCGGGACAATTATGTGACACGGTCTACACGGTCTAAAGTTACACGGTCTAAAGTTACACGGTCTACAGTTAATATTGAAATAAAAAAATACTGTCTACAAAATAATAATTACGAACTACACAGTTTTAAATGCAATAATAATCATGATCTACATGGTCTAAAGTTATATTGTCTACAAGAAATAAATGCAATAATAAAAACGGTCTACACGATCTACACGGACTAAGGTCAGATCACACATCGTTGGTACTTCACCTCCCAACACAACAAGGAACAAAATCAACAGAAAACTGAAATTACATATCTATCGACTAAACACTGATGTATAGTAAAGATCAATACTGAAAACAAATAATAAACTGTACTCGTCTGTGGTCCTTTGCTGGTAAAACCGGTAATCCAAACCACTCAGTATGCCACAATAGTCAAAACTCGTACAACAGTCCCCAGAAGCTGAAATAAACATCACTAATGTTCTCAGAATAGTCCAATTAGCTAGAATTGCCTGTCCTTAAGTCCAATTCTGAACACATGGGCAAAACGATAATTTTGGGCCAAAACAGTGTCCGCCGTTGGACCCGCTTTGCACCGAAAAGCGTGCCAAATTTAACGATATCTAAAGTCGTCAAACTATATGTCTACAGATCCAATTTTCCGATACGAACCCAACCGTATGTCCAGAGTTGGATTCCGGTGGGCTGTGCACGAAATCGTCCGTTGAGTTAGACCGTAGGGCCCGCAAAATGGCAATCCAATAAACTGTCTTAGAATCGAACCAAACTTGGCATACAGGACCAGAAAAACGATACGGTCCTGTTGGCATAAGTTTCGTCTAGATCTGACGAGCGTGCACAAAATAATTGAGAAATTTGCAAAGAGGCCGATACGGTGAATTTCGACGGATACGCATCAAATTTGTCGCGCACACGCGACCAATTTAAATTCCGTCAAAGCCCACACGACCACGAAGTCGATACGCAGCTTTCGATGCTTTCGGTTCGCGACCACGTCACCCGGATTGGCGGGACGTACGTCGTATCGAGAGATTTTATTGATTTTTAAACATGTTTTTCTTGGTTTTGGGAATCTGATTTCTCGACGCTCAGTCGACGAAATCCAATTCTACGAAAAGGGTTATGAAGTCCTATAGGGTGTCTAAGAATTTGTTCAATTAGAATTTCTAATACGATATTAGATCGATCGAAATCGATCTTCAAACATGGATGGTTGGACTGCACTAATGTTCTATTTTTACAGGTTTTTGACCAACTTCGGGTCAATCTCATGGACTGGTCGTGCATCCTATACAAAATCTAATTGCTAGGGTTTCGAGGCGGTCATGTTGGCTTTCCAACCCAATTTACGGTTCACGAAATGATGGAGTAACGAGGTCAAAATCTTACCATTAAGTTGGTAGTTGCGATTACCTTTGTGTCGCCCCTCCGTTTATGTGCACGCGGTCTGCCGTTCCAGGCGGCGCTCCTCGGCGGCGGCGCATCTAGGGTGGCCGCCCAGAGTCGGGGGGTCGTCCAGGGAAGGAGGTGGTGGCGTTAGGGTTTCAGAGTTGATCGAAAACTCCTCCTCCTCTCGCGTTCTGTATTGGGGGGTCGGCATCGACAGTTCGGCCTAGGTGTATTATATGCGTAGGTTTTGGGCTGGGTGTTCTCGGGTCGAGTCCGGCTAAAATGGTATAACCGGTTTTTCTAAAACTCAATAATATAAGTAATAAATAAATAAACCTTCGGTAAGGGTTAAGTCGCAACTTGGCTTGGTTTTCCTAGTTAGGACATCACTATGGCTCGACCTTCCCTATAAGGGCTAACACACTAGTCAAAGCGCGCCATTGCACTATCCGTGCCACGATTCCTAGTCGCCTTGTACTCCAAAACTCCATCATGGCTAAAATTATCTACCGTAATAATTAACTAAATAATTATTTATAAAAATCTAAAAATCACCATTTAATTCAAATAAATAAATAAAATATAATTTAAAATTTCGGGAGGAGAGGTTACATTTCTTTTAAATTCTTTGTTTGTAATATATGGAATGAATGAACATTTTATGTTGTGCACCCATATCTGAACTACCTTAGCATTCATTCACTGATTGCAATGTGCATGTATCTATCTTACAGAATTATCCTCAATTGGATATGGATATGAATTACTACTTACAGAATCGTTCGTGGATGTACAACCGTCATCCTGATGACATGTGCGGTATGCGGAATAAATTCATAGAGGGTGTACAGCAGTTCCTGCAGTTTGCCAAGGCGTTCCCTCAGTACATGGACGGTACCAAAATTAAGTGTCCGTGTGTGAGATGTCGCAACTTGAAATATCATCCAGAAGTGGAAGTCACGTATCATTTATACTCGAAGGATTTCACGCCGAATTACTATCAGTGGCGCGCACACGAAGAACTTGTGTCTTTAGCATCGGAGTATGAGCCTTATGTGGATGTCCACAACAACGCTGCTTACGACGATGGGTTGGTGAACATGATTTTTGACACGGCGGGGCCTAGTTTCGATCTGGACGATCATGATGCACCTGAGGAGGCACCGAATGCCGATGTTGCACAGTTCATAGAGTTGCTGGAGAATGCAAGGACTCCATTATATCATGGTTGTGAGGATCATTCACCGTTGGAGGTGGTTACAAGATTGTTGAGCATCAAGTCCGATTTTAACATGTTGCAAGATTGCTACAACCGTCTTATGGAGTTGCTTATAGAAATATTGCCTGAGGGTGCTAAGTTGCCTAAAGACTTCTACCGGTCTAAGAGGATGGTGAGATCGCTCTGGATGTGATACAAGAAAATCGATACATGTCGCAATGGGTGCATGTTGTACTACAAAGACGACAAGGATGAAGACGCCTGCAGATTTTGTGGTGCCGATCGCTACAAGGGCTATGGTAGAGAAAAGTCTGTCGGTGCCAGGAAGCCTACCGATTCGATACACTACTTGCCGTTGACACCGCGGTTGCAGCGGTTGTTTATGGTGAAGGAAACTACAAAAAATATGAGTTGGCATAAGCGGGAGCAGACCGAAGGAGTGTTGGATCACCCATCTGATGGAGAAGCATGGAAGCACTTTGATCGAGAGTATCCAGATTTTGCTTCTGATCCGCGTAATGTCAGATTGGGTCTATGCTCCGACGATTTTACCCTATTCGGACTTTCGGGATCCCATTATTCGTGTTGGCCTGTGATCGTCACTCCGTACAATCTACCGCCTTGGATGTGCATGAAGACTTCGTATATGTTCCTCACCGTTATTATCCCAGGTCCGAATAATCCGAAGAGGAACATCGATGTATATTTACAGCCATTGATTGATGAGTTGAATCAGCTGTGGAAAGTAAGTTCCAACACGTACGATGTATCTAGAAAATAAAATTTTCAGATGCGGGCAACACTTATGTGGACCATCAACGACTTTTCGGCCTATGGTATGTTATCTGGATGGAGCACGCATGGTCGTCTTTCATGTCTGTATTGCATGGACCGCACCAAGGCTTTCCGTTTGAAACACGGAGGCAAATCGTGCTTCTTCGATTGTCATCGACAATTTCTGCCGAAGGATCATCCGTACTGGAGGAACATGAATGCTTTTCGTGTTGGCGTTGTGGAGAAGGCTAATCCTCCGCCAAGGTGGCCCGGATGCACGATATGGAAAGAGGTAAAAGATTTACCAAGAGCTATTGAAGAGCCTGCTACGGGCTACAAGTGTGACGGATTTGGTCGCACTCATAACTAGACGAAGAAGAATATATTCTGGGATCTGCCATATTGGAGCACCAATCTGATTAGACATAACCTTGATGTCATGCATATCGAGAAGAATGTGTTTGACAACATAATTAATACTGTAATGGATGTAAAGGGGAAGACGAAAGACAATCCAAAGGCTAGATTGGACTTGGAAGAAATATGTAGACGTCCTGCATTGCATTTGATAGAGGACGGGAATGGGAAGTTGAAGCAGCCTAAGGCAATTTTCTCACTGGAGAAGGAGGATAAATTGAGACTTTGTAGGTGGATTCAAGGTCTGAAATTTCCAAACGGGTATGTTTCGAACTTGAGAAGATGCGTCGACCTCAAGGAGAACAAACTGATAGGTATGAAGAGCCATGATTGTCACGTATTCATGTAGAGGTTAATTTCGATTGCATTTCGAGAATTCTTACCCCGGTTGTTTGGGATCCAATGACCGTGCTTAGCATATTCTCCAGAGATCTTTGTTCTAGTAAGTTGCTCGTCGATCGTCTAGAAAAGTAGGAGAACGATATTGCGGTAACACTGTGCAAGCTCGAGAAGGTATTTTCTTCTGGATTCTTCGACTCCATGGAGCATTTGCCAATTCATCTTTCCTACGAGACACGTGTTGGTGGGCCCGTTGGTTATCGGTGGATGTACCCGTTTGAGCGGCATTTGAACCACCTAAAGAGGAAGGTAAAAAACAAGGCTCAGGTCGAGGGTTCTATTTGTGAAGCCTATATTCTCGAAGAGATTACAAACTTCTGCTCGACGTATTTCAAACCTGATATTGCTGCGAATAGAACGAGGGCTCCGAGAAACGATAATAGTTATCAAGAATCTAATGATAGAATACTGAAAGTATTCAATATGTCCGGAAAGCCTTTGGGAAAAATGAAGAAGAGATATTTGAATGACGAAGAGCTAAGGGCTGCTCAGTTGTATGTATTACTCAATTGCGACGAGGATGAAGTGGAGAAGCTAGAGGGGTAAGTAATTAATGATGAGTTTACGTCATCTCAATGTAATAGTATAAGCTAATATTATTGTACTAATCGGCGGTTGCTTTGTTGTTTTTAGCACATATAATGCTGAGTTGAGGTCGGTTAGACCCTACCTAACAAACGAAGTATTAGAACAAGAAATGAGACGTCATTTTCCTTCTTGGTTGAGCGACTATGTAAGCAGCCCGATAATTACTGGCCTCTTTTAATGTAACTGTACAATAAATAACTTACTATCTCTTCTTTGGTATTCAGGTCGATCGTCTAATTTCATTCGAGATTGAATTAATTAGAACTCTTGCCAAGGGACCAATTACTTTTGTTAAAATATGGCCAAGTTACTGTGTCAATGGCTTTCGGTTCAAGTCGATAAATGTTTCGATCAGAGACAGCTTCCTGGATCTTGATTCCATGAAAAATAGTTGTTTGTGTATCAAATCTTCGAACTACAAAGACGTCGATCCAGGAAATAATTTCTTTGGTATCTTACGAGAGATTGTGGAGTTGACGTATAATTATGGCAGAGAACCTGCAAAGATCGTGTTGTTCAAGTGTGAATGGTTCGATCCGACTGAAAATCAAGATTGGAAAATTGACAAGCATGGTCTTGTAGATATAAACTACAAGCGTAGATATCAAGACTACGAACTATTTGTTCTAGCAACTCAAGCTCAGCTCGTGTAATTCACAGCTTATCCGAGACCGAGAGCAACAAAGTCTGAATGGTAGGCAGTATGCAGGACTAAAGCTAGAGATACTTTTGATGTTGACGAAAAAGCTTATCAGGAGGACGAGCTACCTCTTGTAACCAATATTGTTGATGTGGACTCCACGAAAGTTACGCATTACACGACACATAATGTAGAAGATGTAGAATTATCCGAAGAGGAAGACGAAGCCGACGAAGGCGAAGATGAAAGTGAAGATGAGGAGGAAGATGAGGTCGAGGAAGACAAACAAGATGATTATTCTGAAGATGATTGAGAGAGGTGTACTTTCATTTTCTTATTATGTAGAGTTGGTTATTATCTAGTCTTGGTTATTATCTGAATGTACTATCTGGACTTAGATGTTTCTTGTAGAATGTACTATCTGAACTTAGATGTTTCTTATAAAATATACTATCTGGACTTAGATTTTTTTTGTAAAATGTATCATCATATGTACTCTTGGTTATTATCTTATCTTTGTTGCACTTTCATATTTCTAGTCTCTATTATTTGTTGTCTTTGTTGTATCTCATCATATGTTGTTATCAGGCATGACAGGTCATCGCGGATCGTTCCGCATTTTTGGCCGACATGGGGCACGGGGTACTGATACTGGCAGAGGACAGGGTACTCCTTCGGTACCTACTGGTGGTACTGCTAGAGGATGGGGTTCTTCTTCGGTACCTCCTACTGGTACCGGCTCTGGATCCTCGTCGCCCAGTACTCATGTGTATCGGACAGTAGCTCCGCCCGCCATGATGCTACGGGATATATCTCCTGGGACGAGTAGTTCCAGGCCTGAGACTGCTCTCGAGAGTAGCATTCCTCCTGCTGATACGACGATGGAGGAAGATGAGCAGATGGAGGAGGCTGCGTTGGCGGCCGACCAGTATCAGGCAGATGATGCCTGCGCACCCCTAGAGGAGACGAGAACGGAGATCTGGGCCAACGGTACAAAGTAAGTATTTTGGTTTATTATTTTTTCTGTGTTTATCATAAATTAAATTTTCTTATTAATATAATATGTCTGTATAGATATCGTCCCCCGTTGGTACAGAGACGCCTAGGCCAGCTCCTGAGGCAAAATTATGGGGGTCCTTGGATAAACTTATCGGACGCTCCGGACGATAGGAAGGCCTACTGGTTTGCGCGCTTCAAGGTTAAAATAGATTTGTTTTTAACATAAATCATTTGACTTATGTATATTATATATTACTGAAAAATATTTGGTTTGCGTACTCTTCTAGGATATGTTTTTCTATCTACCGCACTGGGCCGAGCTGATCGAGGGGATGTTTCCTACTGTCGCTGCTAAGCTGATCCATGACGCTATCAATGATCAGAAGGCTCGTGATCGTGCCAAAAAGCCGATCCAAGGTTGGATCACCCCTGATCAGTGGGATGCGATGAAGGCTCGATTCAACGAGCCAAGGTACAAGAAAAAGTCTGAGAAGGCCAAGGCGGCTAGGCAGCATGCCTCGAAGTGGTACGGTGGGTCGATTCCAATGACGAAATATTTTCGTCGTTTGGTACGTATTTTTCTTTCAGAAATATTATTTTAATGCAAATCTGATAAATTATTACTAAGATAATATATTTAATTACAGATAAGGAAGGTCGGTAACGCCGACATGGTGACCGTCTTCCTGGCCACCCATCGGAAGGGCGAAGCCCTTATTGACGAGAGAGCCGTGCAAGCCTATGTAAGTATTACAATACTATTTGTTAGTTATAATACTTCGTGTTAGTTTTAATATAACTTAGTAAATATGCATGCAAATAAATATTCATGTAGTTAGTAATAATAAGTAATTAATTAGAAACTAGAAATCATAGAGTACTATCCATACTTTCTAGGCCGAATATCAGAGGCTTCGGGACCGGGCGGCTGCTAGTGCACCTATTGCGGGAGAGGCCGATACTTCCTCGCAGCCCACTCAAGCTCCGTCGGCGGACGAGCTGTGGATGACCGCTGCTGGTAGCCTCCGTAGGGGTACGTACTACGGTACGGGATCCTATGGCGCCCTAGTTACGAGCCAGCCCTCTAGGGCATCCCCCGCTAGTGTGCATGGTCCACAGCCATCCCAGAAGTCTGCCCGAGTCCACCAGATGATGGAGACTCTCCGGGACGAGCTGCTACGACGGATTCAGGACCAGTCTCAGCACCAGTCGGATAAGCCTGCGCTTATAGCACGATTGGATGCACTCGACCACAGCATTATGGAGCTCCGGCATGTGACTGAGCGGTCAGAGCGGAGCGTCACCGATCTTAGAGCGTCGACGGAGCACAGCGTATCGGATCTGCATGAATCACAGATGACCATGGACGAGAGGCTGAGATTGGTACAGGATTCGGTGGCTGATAGCAGTGGTAGAATGTTATCTACCATGGATTCATACCATGAGCGAGTTGCAGCGTTGGAGCGTTATCGTCCTCCGGGTGCGCCTTCATCGTCGTCGACTCCGCCGGTGCCACTGCCTTCTTCATTGACACCGACTCCACCGACTTCACTACCTTCTTCATCGATGTCGATTTCACAGGAGGACTATGAGCTTTTCTTATCCCTTCGTCGCGGCGCACCCCCTACTGATCTAGATTCCCAGTAGTCCGAGTTAGGACTGTTTGTATTGAGTGTTTCAGTAATTGTTTTTTTTCTGTATTTGTTTGTGACACTTGTTTGTTGGTTGCATAGATACATTGGTTATTGGTTGTGTAGACCCATGATGATTTGGATATTGGTTTATATATGTTGTGTGGACTATGGTTATTTTATGTTATTCGTTTCATTTGGATGTTAATTTATCGGTGTTGAGTGTTCCACCGAAGGGGTCGGCGAACCCAGGGATAAAATTGCTTGTGTATTGTGTTTCAGATTAAACTGCAGGAAGAAAATGATTATGTGGAGAAAACTACATACTATAATTTATTTTTTTATTTTTTTCAAATTTAGTGACGTCTACCGACGTTTACCGATACTTTTTGACGGCAAATTGCGTCGGTAGACGTCGCTAAAATGACATATATTTCCAATCTACCGGCGTATAGCGACGTTAGTTTCGTCGGTATGCGTCGGTCAACGTTGGTAGACGTCGCTAAATATCCCAAGATTTTGCCTCATTTTACCAGGATATACCGACGTACAGCGACATCACAAAACGTCGGTACTATATACCGACGCATAGCGACATCAGAAAACATCAGTAATTTTCCCAGGGAATACCGACGTATAGCGACATCATAAACGTCGCCAGTTCATTGATGAAACGACGGCAAACGTCGGTATATTACCGACGTATCTTTGCGTCGGTAAACGTCAGTGTTGGCGACGATCAGCGACGTCTTTCCAAACAGCGACTAAGGTTTTCGCAACAAGAGGAAGACGTCGCTAAATACGTCGCTACAATGGTTTAGCGACGTCTTTTGGCGTTTTAGCGACGTCTTTAGGCGTCGCTAAAGTGCCTTATTCTGGTAGTATGTTATTCTCTTTTTTCATAACTTTAATTTAGTCTTTGTCGATTATAATTTTTATAAATCAACAAAAATTTCCTACCAAGTAAGTTACCTTACTCAAGTGAGCTCTTTTATTTTATAACATATTTCTTGTGAATTATTTTATTTTATTTCTCATAATATCAAACAGTTCATCATTAGACTAGCATCGATCTTCCTTTATGGATTGTCCGCAATTGTCGAGTCAAAACCCCCAAATTTGCTATTTTCTAAACTATTTATATCATAAATGATTGATTATGATATTGCAATCGATTTTACTATATTTTTTAGAGTTTTAAAATAAATAAAAATGTGTCGCACTCAATCAGACACACGCCATGCCATGCGCCTTGCATCTCGAACATTCTATGTATCTTGTGTCTCGCTATGCGCCTTTCTCCATGGCAATACTGGCATGTTGTTAATGTTAGTAGTATGCTAGCAAAAGCTCAAAAATCATGTTCTTTGTCCATTACATATTCCAACGGATACTTCCCTTTCAATGTCCAAACGGCCACATTCAATTTGCAAACGGTTCATCTAAAATTTTCAGCTATCAATGTCTCATTTAATCCCATTCATTTTATTGTGTATAGGGTTGCCTATATAATGCATTGTTTTCTTCTTCTAAGGATATTGAAAATCCTACGGCACGAACCTCCTCCGTTCTTCATATTTGCTCTGGGCAGAGCTAAGTCGAGGGTCACTCTCTCCACGTCGTGTGTGGTAAAAAGATTCCGGTGGAGCAAAAATTTTACCACTAGGAGCGTTCGGATACAGTCTGCACATAGACCCGGACTAACTCTTAGGACAGTGCTACGTGCACGACTTCCCCGGAAGCCGGTAATATTTACATATTTTATTTTGTTTGCAGAATTTTAATCGAAAAATATTGAAGAATTTCCAACAATCTAAGAGTTAGTTCATGTTATATATATATATATATATATATATATATATATATATATATATATATATATATATATATTTTTTTTTTTTTTTTTTTTTTTTTTTTTTATATATATATATATATATATTGGAAACCACCATTTTATTCAATAAGGCCGAACGGCCGAACCTTTACAAAAGGCGTAAAATGCCGAAGCCTAAATACGTATACAGACAAAAGAAGAGGCGAACAGAAGCAAAACGGCTAAGCCGAGGAAAGGAAATATATATATATAACAGTATTCCGTTGGTAAGATAAATCAGTATTACATTTGTGTCCTTTGTTAATATATTTTTCATGCGGTCATATAGCTACATGTCCTACATAATTTGTGGTGAAACTTAGAAAACAGTACTAGGTGATGCAAGTTTTTGTAAATATCCAAAAACGGACATGCAAATCTTGTTCGTCTATGCTATTTGTTTGTATGTTTTAGCAAGCATAAATAGCATTGAAACACCTTGCATGGATTGAAAGGCCTTGCATGGATGTCTTCTGTATGGTTGAGAACTGAGAAGCCAATACATAAATGTTTGGTTGAGAACTGAGATGCTGTGAATGAGCTTGGGTCGATGTGCTTACAGGCCGATAACCACTTGGGCTATTGGCTCATAGGCCAGTCTGAATGAGTTGAAATCTTCCTCGGCTTACTATCGATATGGTAGGCCTATAGTAGGTAATAACAGACTCTATCCATTTTTATTTCAGTCAGTGTCATACTATTTTATTCTAAAGGAGATTCTTACATTTGCTGCATATATTTGAGTCGTCATGTTTGATTGCTTCATTTTCTGGATTCACTTTGGTTTTTGGATAATTGTTTGATTATATAATTTTTCAAGAAATTTTACTCTCATTTGACATTAAAGTCATATATGCATTTTTCAGTCTAATATGCTATTATGAATACACAATCTTGTGCAATAAGACATCACATTTGTATTGAAAGTTTCTCTCTCAAGTATAATGGACATATTCCTCCATTTACAAATATAATTTAATGTGGTATTAATTAACATTTAATTGGCCGAGTAATGCTTTGATAAATCTTGAATACAATTAATATCCAGATCTAATCCTATTTACAAGCAGTCATTTCTATTTTGAAATCTGTCAGCAATTATTAAATGTATATTCTGTTAAATCTAGTTTAGTAAGAATTGTAGACTTTTTTGTCATATATATATATATATATATATATATATATATATATATATATACTGTGGGTATATTGAGTGTTATATATGTAATATGCAATTTGGCGATGGTTTTTTGACCTTGACTCAGCCTGAATTGGACTGAGCAATATCCAGGCCAACTTTAGTAATCTACAGTACCAAGCTGTGCTTGGAAGCAAAGAAGTTTTAGCATGGGCTATTGTCTTATTGATACTATATATATATATATATATATATATATATATATATATATATATATATATATATATATTGAAATGCAATTTATTGAAATAAAGGGGTTGCTCGAAAAGAGCTTTACAGAAAGTACCATAGGCAGAAACACAAAAAGGCCTTGGTCAACTAAGTAAAAAACACAAAAGATTAAAAAGTAAAAATTCCAAATTTCGAAAATTCAAAATTTTGAATTCTGGAAGTTTCTAGGGCGTTCAGCCCTGTGAAGGTTTGGGCGCGTAACCCGAAGGGACCCAGGGCACGCAATCCTAGGAGCAGGCGCACGCGGACCGAGGGTGGGTCGCGTGCCACGGGGGGGTGAGCACGCGGACCGGGGGGGTGGGTGGGGGCGTGGCCCGAGGCGGGGCGCACTCCACGAGGGGGCGCGGGCTCCTCTCCAGCGTGCGGGTCAAGGCGCGAGCCGCACCGACGAGGCCGCGACCGGCAGACGTGGGGCGGAGAGGACTGCCGGGGAGAGGAGAGAAAGAGGGGAAGAGAGCGATGGGCACGACCGGCGGGGACGCGGAGGAACCTCGGACAAGGGTGGTCCGGTGAGGAGGCAGCTGTAGGGGCCCAGGCGCGACGTCGAGTCAGCCGGAGGGGGCCGGGCGATGCGGTGGGGGAGTGGGGCACGACTCATTGGGGAGTGCGGCGACGCGAACCCGGTGGGGACCGCACGGGAGAGAACGCCGCGTGAAGGGGGAGGGAGAGCACGGGGCCCGAGGGTGCGCGGCTCGAGGGCACTCTGCCCGAGCGGGGATGGGGGGCTCTGCCCGAGGCGGGTGCGCGAGTCACGAGGACCCCCTCCAGCGCACAGCCTGACGCAGAGCACCGCAGGGAATTCAAGAGGAGGGCGGGGAGCGAGGGCTCCGGTGAAGTGGCGGAGGCGGCCGAGGGCGCCGATAGCGGCGCGAACGGAAGGAGACGACTCCGCGGGGAGGGAGGAAGAACCGGCGGGGGACGAGCGACCGGAGGGGGAAGACGAGGACGGGGGGGAGCCGTCGGGAACTAGCAGGAGAAGGTGAGGAACGGGATGGGGGGATGGGAACGGTGGAGGGATCGCCGGAGGCCCGAGCGGGCGTCGCGGGGCGGGGACAGCTGCACCGCCTACGACACGACCACCGCCAGAGACGCCGCACGACCCGGAGGGGGATCACGACCCGAGGGGGAGACCACCACCGACGTCGGAGAAGCCGGCGTGGAGGACTGGACGGGAGGAGGGGGAGGGGCCTCCGGGGGACCCGAGACGGGGCCGGGGGAGAGGAGGGTGACCGCGCCTGCAGCGAGAGGGGGCCACGGCGGGGGGGGGGCAGCACACCGAGAGGAGAGACGGAGGGAGAGGGGGCCGG
The DNA here is from genome assembly GCA_029216955.1 of Iris pallida. Lineage (NCBI taxonomy): Eukaryota > Viridiplantae > Streptophyta > Magnoliopsida > Asparagales > Iridaceae > Iris > Iris pallida. The sequence goes on along the minus strand of JANAVB010024999.1, from coordinate 1,426,963 downwards.
ATCGGGGGGAGGCTCGCCAGGCGAAGCCTCTCCGGTTGGAGGGACCTGCCTTGGTCGAGTGCGGGGATGAGGACGGCGCCGAGGGAGAAGGGGGGCGGAGCCCCCACGGCGAGAAGAAAACGCCCACCAGGGCGAGGCCCCCCCACTGGAGCGACGGCCAGGCGGCCGGCCAACCAATAAAGGGGGGAAACGGGGAGGGAGACCGGGGGCCGGACCGAGGAGGCCAGCCGACCCGGCCAGCCAGCCGAAGGCGACGAGCTCCGGAGGAGACCGGAGCCGTCCCTTCAAGACCCAGAGCTGTCGTCCCATATATATATATATATATATATATATATATATCGGTCTTTAGTAGAAGTCTATCGTATGATCTCTGACACAATTATCAAATGAGTTAAAGTAATTAGATTTAGTGTAACTAAGTCTATGCAAATATCTATAATTAAAAGTTGGGTCGCTGTGATCACAATTCCTAGCTCTGTGATTCCAAAATTATAGTGTTGAAGAATATTAACAGGAATAGAGATGAATATATGTTAGGAACAAACAATAAGGATGTTTTTCTTTTTCTTTTTGGTTTTTGGTTTTTGTTTTTTTTATTGTCATGGAGGAAGAAAACTGCAAGGACTGAACCCGAGCAATAAGCATATAAGCTTCGTACTACCTCAAGAGTTAGAGAAATATGAAAGACAAAAGGAGAATATTTTTCCCCCTTTTGTAATTTTTCTCCTATACATTTTTTCTTTTCCATGGCAATATTAATGTTAATAGTATTAATTGAGTACATGGTGGGTCATTTAGAATGTTGTTAATACCTACTTGTGCAAAATCCATGCCCCACGGTTTTGAAACATTGATGGACCGAATGTTCCATGAACTCATTCTACTTGAATAAGTTCATTTAATTTCGTGTGTAAGTAGTGAAGGCCGGAGGTCAGCTCTTTTGAAGCATAGATCAAGTACTCTAGAATTTTTTTTGTTGATATAATTTTTTCTTCTTTTCTTAAATTTTATTGTGCATAATATGACTGCGGCATCTACAATATAATATTAACGGTTAGACTAGATCATCTATTTGTTTCTGTTGACCTTGTTGAAAATCAAGTGTTAAAAATATAAGTGTCAATGTCTTTTTTCCTTAGACGTTGCCAACACTTGAGATCTTTGCTATCCGATTGCACCTTTTGTTCAAGATGTTTTTATTTTCTAAATATCCATGTCTATATGCATTCTAGAAAATAAATGTTCTGGAATCCTTAAATTTATGGACTAATTACACACAGAATATGTACAGTTGTAATCCATAAATATGACATGTTATTAGTCATAAATAGAAATTTTATATTATGTCTTTTATATTTTTGTCTAATTAATAAGACTTTATATTATGTATTTAGTACAAACCAAAAGAATAGTGTCCATGTGAATATCTACCTGTTGAGAATTTTTTTAAAAATAAATTGATTAATATGTTGTTGATTAAGTGAATAACTTGTTGTTTGAACGTGGCTAAATTTTGCCAACGTGCCATCTCTTATTGGTAAAAAAAAAGGGATTTTCTGTTAAGATTGGTCAATACTTGGAGTAACTTCTCTACTATCCTTGATTTGTTAGAGTATTTGATATGAATATGGTTTGGCACCTCATTACTATATTCTGATAAGATCTTCACTACTAACATTTGTTATCTTGAAGGTAGAGTCATTAGAGATTTTTTTTAACAACATTTTAACGGTGACGGTAATATAAATTGTTTTTGTACTCACTAATTCTTAACATGATCATTGTAAAGTTATTTTTCAAATCAGAAGCATTAGAGATTGTGACTTGTTAGTCCAACTCAAACAAGTCAAGGGTGATGCGGGAATAACGAAAATATCTAAATTATTGATGTACAAAATGATATCTTCTGAAGAGCTACTGCTAAGTCTAAATCAAGAGGTACTAAATACTCTGATCATCAAGAAAGATATTTTTCATATTTACCTACATATTCTATTACTTTTCATTTTCAAGTTTAGTTGGACAAATATATATTGTGGAATGTGTCAGCCAATTTTCTTGGCTTATGTATATAGATTATGGTGGTGTTGTAAGTTTATTTTTTTGGTTCACATGTTTGAATCTTAAACGACTATGTTCACAATATTAAAATTTTCAATCAGAAAGAAATCACAATATTGTTCGGTCACAATATTTAGACAAACTTTGTTTTTCTTATATTTTGTGATGCTATAATTCTTTGATTCATCAGACAATTTAGTCACAAGAAAATAGTGTAGTGATTTTTGCAAATCCCTATAAATATAAAGTTTTAAAGGCTGAGATTATTTTGGGTACAAGCCGAAAGGGTCCTCCTGTCAACCAAGCGTAAATAGCCCTAAACGACACGGTACTTAATCGTCCCCATGTGGACTTTCGCTAGCTGGGAACCGGCCCCTACAGCTAACCCAAGTTAATCAACACTTGAGAGACTAAAGATTTTTAAGGTTGAGTAGCAAATCACCTAAACTATTATTCTAGTACTTTATACTGTAAATATGGCCAGTAAAGATAAATCTTTAGAGCCGTGTGTCTTAATTTAAGATGTGACAGTCAGATGATTTTTGACTCACTATCCTAAGGCTAAGGCTAGTGGAAACATACATTTTTTTAATGAATTTTGATGACACAGAGTATGATTTAGGAGTAATACAAACATATGTCTTAGTCAAACCAAAAGTTCCTAAAGAAATGGATTACAATTGGTTTCACAAAAAAGTTTTAAGTGTTTTTCGGGTCATTATATGACAATTTTTCGGATATAAAATACTAAAGATCACAAAGAACTAGTGTAAAGTTTCACTTGTGGAACAACTTAGATACTCATACATTGATAAGTTCTTATGACAAACTAGCATAGCTAGGAGTATTAAAGAATTTAAAATAGTATATTTAAACATAGCATGTGCTGAAACTGAATGGCTCTTACAATGTATATATTAAATAGATCCAAGTCAAATTTTCACACTTGCTCTGACTTCATGAAGTATTGAAATTGAATAGATCAAGCATCTTATTATGCATATACATGATCTATATATTTCTGTACCTGTCATTTTTTATAAATTATGCTAAAGAACTCCTAAATGCATAATCTTGTGAATTCTAAGATGAACAGGTACCTGCAGCTGCATTTCAAGAATTAAAAGAGCCTAAAAGGCAAAAAAAATATTATTCTTGACTATAAAGTCATAAAAGAACTTACAGATCTCTTGACGAAGAGTTTTTTTACTCTTGACGAAGAGTTTGTCTAGGATATTGATCCTAGAATCATCGAGGGGGATGGGGTTAAGCCCATAGTATAGTCACCAGCAGTGGCAACCCAACCGAGTCTGACTGGAGATCCCAAGAAGCCGGTTCAATGGATAGAAACAAGCTGGATTAGGTGACTATTATGGAACACTGACCCTGAGATTAAATTCTTTTTAAAATAAAAGCCCATGAGGCTGTACATGTGTACATTTAATACCCCATCCCTATGGTGACAGTGTTCTTTGTGTGATATGGATAAGGTGAGTTTAAACTCTCAATAAGTCCAAGCATGACATGCAGGGTTGATTCCTATCACCAACCCTTGAGGACTTACCTATATGAGAGGTCGTGAGGGCCACGACTATAGGACAGGGCGATCCTAGACAACTTTCATGAATATGTAAAAGTACACATGGCCAACCAAATGTGCCACCCGATAGACCCAAGTACCTCTAGCATACTATGTGTGTTTTTGTTTGAATCTGGTTCATGAAGACTGATTCAAGGCGTAGTCCATCAAGCTCTTCTTCAGACAAAGACAATAGTCACTACGTGAGATTCAAGGCTGTAGTCCATCTCATTTATGCATAGTATACAACTGTCCAGAAATTCTTCTATTTATTCTCTTATTTTCCTTTTCTCTATTATCTTGGATTTTGACCTTTGGGGGGGGATTGTTAGTTGTATGCTAGCAAAAGCTCAAAAATCATGTTCTTTGTCCATTACATATTCCAACGGCTACTTCCCTTCCAATGTCCAAACGGCCACATTCAATTTGTAAACGGTTCATCTTAAATTTTCAGCTATCAATGTCTCATTTAATCCCATTCATTTCATTGGGTATAGGGTTGCCTATATAATGCATTGTTTTCTTCTTCTAAGGATATTGAAACTCCTACGGCACGAACCTCCTCCGTTCTTCATATTTGCTCTGGGCAGAGCTAAGTCGAGGGTCACTCTCTCCACGTCGTGTGCGGTAAGGAGATTCCGGTAGAGCGGAGATTTTATCACTAGGAGCGTTCGGATACAGTCTGCACATAGACCCGGACTAACTCTTAGGGCAGTGCTACGTGCACGACTTCCCCGGAGGCCGATAACATTTACATATTTTATTTTGTTTGCAGAATTTTAATCGAAGAATATTAAAGAATTTCCAACAGTTAAAGCTTTCAAACAATCCAGATGCAACATGAAATAGGTGAAATAATCAACATATGATTGATAAAATAATCAGATGTTAAACGTACATAACAATGACATCCTTGCATATTGTAATATTGATAACATCTCTATGTTTCTAATCAATGTGTATATAATTTAATCACCAAACTGATCATCTATGCATTGTATATAATTCCATTCTTTCTTATATTACCTAGGTCTAAATTTTGCTCATATGTAGTATTATAAATTTTTATCATACATGTATAGTATCCATTGTTGAACAGAACTAGCTAGAAGCATCAAGATAATGCGAAACTATAAAAGAAATCAATTGCACAGTAGAAAAAGTGTTAGGTCGTCTCATCATCATTGCCAAATGTTAAGGGGAGGGACCTCCATATGGCTACTCCATGTTGCTAATTTTAACCTCGTCTAGCCATTGCTAAGTTCAGACTGCAAATTTTAGTCTCGTCTAATCATTGCCAGAATGCTAAGTGTAGCCTTACATATGCATCAAATCGATGCTCTTTTCCGTGCTTTCCATTTCTTCAAACATCCTACTGACACCCCCCTTACCCTTTTTACTGCTACCTATTTCTTCCAACACCCTACCGACGTTGCTTATTTTAGTATACTATTAGATACCATTTATCTTCTGTGAAACTCAAAATTAATTAATAGATAACACAAATAAAGGACCTCAAGAATGTACTGATTAAATGCGTAACACATGTATATGCACCAAACATTCAGACCATATTTCTTTAATGTATGTATGAACCAATTAACCTATAAACCTAATCAACTTCCAATTCTAATATCCTTTATTTATTTATAAATTTTGTTTTTTGGCAAAGGGTATTGTTGCTTTGGGGTGAGAATGACAATATATTCCACTTTGAGCTTACAAAGAAGATGTCATGGTAAATTCAGTTCTACCCATATGGATGATGAACTAACATCTCGAGGAAGAGGAATGGAATTAGCATAAGAAAAGGATAACATACAATTATATTATTTCATTGCTATTTCAATTAATTCAAAACATAACAGGGGTAGGGACTTATCTACGTCAGAGGAGAGGGATATGCTAGGGCAGCGGTGGTGGTCATGGCCGGAGGGGGCTAGGATGTCGGAGGCGGAGTGCTAGAGAAGTGGTAGTGGAGCGCTGGAGGGGGGAACAAGGACTAGTGCAACAAAGAGCCATCGGTGTCCTGAGGAAAGAGTCAAAGAAGAGGGGTGGGGTGGCATTGGAGGAGAGGGGTGGCACCGAGGAGAGGGGAGTCGAAGCAAATAAGGGTATGGGAGAGGGGTTGTCAAATTTGGGGGAAATGAAATTTTCGAGAGTGAGAGAGAAAAACGAGAGAGGTCGAGTTCTGATATTAAATAATTAGCTATGCTTAAGGGAAGACGTCAATATACATTGTTGCTAACTATGTGTACTGCAATATGCAAGAAATAACGTCGTAGTGACATTGTTGTTATTAAAATATTAGCGACATTCAAAGACTCCTAGCGGCATCTATTTCGATAATACCTAACAATAGTCACAATTCGTAGTAATCCATCGCTATCAGTGATGTATTATGACATATTTGTTTCGAGTCGTTAGATATGCGGAATTTAGCGACATATGGTATCAGAGTCACTGAAAATGTTGCTAATATGTCTTATTTTGATAGTGAACAATCGCGCTACGATGACCCGTATTTCACCATAGTTGCATAACAAACTATTATTATGTATCCCGACCCACCGTATTTTGGGAGAAGCTTGTGGAAAGTATAAAGCTATATTAATTGCTTAGAAATTTAATACTCATCGAAAACTTGAATTAGACTGTAACGATACATATGCACATGTAGCAAAATCACTACTATGGGAGCTTTAAATGCTTTAACTTCCTTTCATGTTCATACATTGTTAGTCCCGGGGCTTGATCAAAGATGGTAGACTCGATGTCGAGATCAGAGGTTCAAACAAACGTTCACCTTCTGATTATTCTCGAGATCCACGAGGAACACTATAATACAAATCTGATTACAAAAACAACAATAATCAGAAAATAAATCTCACATTCTTTCTCGCAATCGCAGTTGCTGACGGACAGAACTGAGTTACAACTCAGATAAAGGAGAAGAAAGAAGAAAGAAGAAGAGGAAAGGTTCTTGCTGGGGTGATTAAGATCACCGTTTCTCAAAGCAAGATTCGTCCCACCACGTTCTGCTTCCAGGAACCAGCAAGTTCACGAAGAACTTCTGAAATGCTCGTAAGTCAATATTTGAGACTTGAACGGGCTTCCTGGACTTTACGGACTCCCTTAACTCTCTTCTTGGTGCATCTTTCAAAGGAGACCAAGGAGCTCTATTTATAGAGTGGAGTGAGACTTCATCTCTTTTCCTATCCGATTTGGGACTAAAATACCAATACTCAAAAATAGAGTTTGATATTTTAGATCATCCCACAATCAGCATAGAAGTGCGCCAGTCCACGCCTACCCCCCGAATACTCCCATTCATGCACGAGACATCCTGGAGTCCGTATCCGCGTCCGAGTCCACACAACAAAAATCAACTTATATATTTATTGGAATTAATTCTTTTTCTTCTAGGAAAATACTCCCATATGGCACACACTTGTGCCCCACTATACCTCATGTGCACATCTCAACACAAGCAATACATTATATTGAGATACTCACCATTTGTTGTAGCCGATATGGGACTATCTTTCCTAGTCCAAAGGCAAAAACACCAATAATCCCCCACATATCTCAATATATGGGTTGAGCGTTCCCCACAGTTACTGTCTATCATGCATTATGAGAGATGTCGCTATGACTTGAATCTTTCCGTATAGGTTAAATAATAGCATGATACAAGAATGGACTAAGCCTTGAATTCTGTACCATAACTGCAATTCTTTCTACTCACATAATGACATCAACTGTGCTTCTAGCTGCACATTAAAGGCCTTGTGCCAGCCTGGTTTCAGTATATAATTTTTGGGCGTCTACAAGTTTACCCTCAAGAGACGGCCTGATATCTCTGTCCATACACTATAGGTGAGTTCTTTATAAAGAGTCATGGCATGAAGCATTGCGCTTCTTTATGGTGCTACGCCACTATGACATGGCTTAAAGCCGAGGCTTTACCCTACCTGGGTACCTCATCGTAGTGTCATACTACTGTAGCATGAGGTCACAAGCCTCTTTGTAGTGCCAAACTACCTAGCATGAATCCTTGCACTTCCGTGCGGTATTACGCCGCTATGACATGGCTTGCGAAGCCGATGCTTTACCCTACTTGGTACCTCTTCGTGGTGTCATGCCACTGTAACATGAGGACATCGTCCTCTTTGTAGTGCTGTCTATCTCTCTTTATTACGATTATCATACAGCATTAGGCTACCTGCCTATTTGCGGTGCTACTCCGCTGTGACTTGGCTCACAAAGCTGAGGCATTACCCTTAACCGGAAATCTCATGGTGGAGTCACCCCACTATAGCATGGAGTTACACTCCTTGTAGTGCTGTGCTACCGTACTTCCTATAAAGCACTTCAAGCATTCACTCTGCCTGAGAACTCATTAAGACATTTAAGCCAACCTTCCCACAGGATCCATTTTTCGCAGAAAACAACAGTAGACAACAGTGGTTGTAGGTCCGTAACCTCTCCATGCTAAAAAGGTCAAGTACCCACCGTTCCTGATATTCTTCCGGTTAATAGTCCTCCCTTGAACCAAAACCTAGATGCCTAGTAGATTTCTCTTTGGACTAATAGCATAAAACTTTATGGTAGAAATGTAATAACACAATATCAGAATGCCTTCAAGCCCATTTTACAAGCTGTGTCATCGATGAGCTGGCGCTTGAGGCCTTAGGTGAACGGATCCGCCAGGTTCTCCTGACTCCGAACATCAATCATTTCAATGACACCTCTCTTGATGAGATCATTCACTGCTATGTGCTTTAACCGTACATTTCTCTTCTTCCCGTTGAAGAGATCATTTGATGCCACCGCCGCAGTCGCCTGGTTGTCGCAGTATATCGAAATTGTCGGTATCTGTGCCCCAACCATTGGAAGATCATACATGAGCTCCTGAAGCCACTCTGCTTCATCTGCTGCGATATCAAGTACAAAGAACTCAGATTCTATAGATGACCGCGAGAGCATAGTCTACTTTTTCGAATTCTACGATAAAGCAGCTCCATACATTTTGAAAATGAATCTACCTGTGGACCTCTCGCTCTCCAACTCTGAGCACCAGCTAGCATCACAGAAGCCTTCTACTACCGGCGGCTCTCCGCTGAAGTGCAGTGCATATGTCTGAGTCTTCTTGAGATATCTCATAACCCGTTTCACAGCTTTCCAGTGCTCAATGCCTGGGTTGCTCGTGAAATGACTCAGCATTCCCATAACGAAAGCTATGTCAGGCCTTGTGGTAGTAGTAGCATACATCAAACTCCCGATGACGCTAGCGTACTCCAACAGCCTGACGCTTTCCTTCGAGTTTGGCTCCAGCTTCTGATCACCCCGGTATGACGTATCAATTAAAGGAAGATCATGATACTCGTATCGAGTGAGCATCTTCTCAATGTAATGAGATTGTGACAACGCTAATCCAGTGTCTGACCGGATGATCTTGAGTCCCAAGATAACATCAGCATCCTCCAAGTCCTTCATACTGAACTTTATCGAGAGGAACTTCTTTGTCTCCGTGACACAACTTATATTCGTACCTAGGATTAGCATGTCGTCCACGTATAGACAAACGATGACTCCTCTTTCGTCAGTAAATTCGTATAGACTCACTTGTCTGTTTCACTGACCCTGTAGCCATTTGATCTTATGACTTTGTCAAACTTTTCATGTCACATTTTGGGAGCTTGCTTTAAACCGTACAGAAATTTTACCAACTTGCAGACTTTGTCTTCAAGACCTTTGACGACAAACCCTTCTGGCTGTTGCATGTAGATCTCTTCGGTCAGCTCGCCATTCAGGAATGTCATTTTTATATCCATCTGATGTATCACTATTTTATGTATCGTTGCGAGAGCAATCAATATTCTGATGGTGGTTGTAATGCCTGTGGTTTGTATTACGTATTCTGGTATATGTGTAGGTATCTTGACTCGTATTTTATGTCTCTTGGCTGGGTTCGGTTAGGTTCGGCTTGATTTGGTTCAGTTTGGGTTGGAGTGCAAACTCCCACCTACCACTTTCCCCTTCCTTTATTAGCCGCCCACTTTTCTCTCTCTTCTCATTACTTCTCCTTCCCCCACCATTACTCTTCTTCACCTACCAGGAAGAGAGCTAGGCATGTGCACCTTGCTTCATGGAGGAACCCAAGTCTTATTGTTCTATTTTCTTCTCCACAAGATTTCAACATACTTTAATACTTAGCAATTTTGAGTTTCATGGTTCCTACCTTGTAGATCTGAGTTTTTAGTATTTTCGATCTTCTTGGTTTCGATCTATTAAAATAGCTTATTTTTGAAAACTAAGAGCTCCTTGCAGTAGGCCTCATGATTTTATACAAGTTTGGTTTTGGGATGACCATGTGGAGAAGATATAGTTTTTACGCCCACGTCTTAACGTGTTAGCGTAGTTCCCTTTTACGCACACGTATCGCGTGCCAGCGTACTTCGTTTTACGTTGAGCTGTTCAATTTTACTCTCGGGACTCTCTCGCTCGCGTAAAATCAAGCTCGCGTAAAATCCCTAGCTCGAGCAGACCTTCACGAGCGTAAAGTTGCCCGAGTTTTCTCGCGTAAAGTTTTACTCGCGTAAAATCTGCTCGAGGGTTCGCGCGCGCAAAATTTTACGCACGTACAATCTTGCTAGCGTAAAGCCTGGCTAGCGTAAATCCCAGCCGTATGCTTCCTTACTCGCGTAGAGCTTGCTAGCGTAAAGCTCACGCGTAAAGTTTTACTAGCGTAATCGGTGGTACGTGCGTAGAAACTTGAGTTCCTATGGCGTACACCTTTACCTTTTATATATATATTTTACGCCCATTTTATATCCTTACGCCTTTTGTCATGAACTTGAAAATCACGAATTTATTTAACATGTTTGGAAATGATAATTGAACATGGCATAGTATGACAAGTATACCTGACATGATCATCTCGAATTGCTGTTGTGACGGCTAACATGACATGACACGACCTGACAAGAATGATTGACCTGGACACAGTGGACGATTGTGTTTGTACATATAAACAAGTACTGTCTTGCGTCATGTCTAGGACGGGGACCCCTGAATACCACGGTCAGGGGCACCTACTGAAATTGACTAAGGCTAATTAACTAGAATAATTCAGTAGACATGAAGAGATTCTCCGCTACAGGCAATCCCGTTATCTGGACGCATTCAGTGGACTTGTAGCCTACCGACGAGTAGGGCACATTTCCAGCACACAGTCATGTGGTGCACCACTAATAAACGGACATTCGACCTAGATAACCGGATGGTCTGCAGGGCTTGTGGCTGTTGGGATAATCTTATTGCATCTTGCTACTAACTAGGCCTGTGATAACCCTAGTTAGTTAATGTATCAAGCCGTACTCATTGCTTGGCCGTGATTGATTGGATGGAGTCTAGCCCTGTCTAGTTGTCATGATCCTGTACAAGATTGTATCATGACCTGATTTCTTGTATCGATAAATGTTGAGATACCAAGTTCTGTTCAGATGAAGGGTTACAACCCCGGTCCTTGTTTGGTTTAAGGGTTGTAACTTGGCTATCTGAATAGTTCTATGGTTATCTTATCATATATCGTCCTGATTATGTGTGCTTATCTTAACAATAAGGATCAGGGGTCCAGTTCTGTTCAGGCGAAGGGTTACAACCCTGGTCCTTGTTTGGTTTAAGAGTTGTAACCTGGCTCACAGAGTAGTTCTGTGTCCTCTCTTCGTTTATTGTCTTATTGCTCTCCAAGCCATGTTCGTCTTATTTCGCCTTACTCCAATAACATGATTATTTATACCAGCCTTCACAATAAAGATCAGGGGCAAGGTTCTATTCAGGCGAAGGGTTACAACTCCGGTCCTTGTTTGGTTTAAGAGTTATAACCTGGCTTCCGGAGCAGTTCCTTATCCTCTTTTCGTTTATTGTTTTATTTTTATCCTATGCCAAGACTAATCATGTTTTACTTACAAATAGTATTTGACGGGTTTCTATTCAGGTGAAGGGTTACAACCCCGGTCCTTGTTTGGTTTAAGGGTTGCGACCTGGCTACTTGAATGGTTTCTTCGTACTCAGTTTACTGTTGTTATCTCTATTATTATCAGTTCTTTATTTATTATTTATTATTTATCTTTAATACTCTATTGTGATATGCTGGTTTTAGTTCCTAAGTGAAGCCTCCTTTGTGGTACTTGCTCTTTCTGGGGTCTGACCCAGCTGGTTTTGTGTGGCCAGATATCGGAGCAGCTCCAGAGGTTCTACCTACCTTCCAGCCAGATGGTGGCCACCAGACGTAACCCTGGCAACGAGTGGGTTTCTTTTGTTCTTCCACTTCATTGTAAATTATTCTTTTGAGGCGTTTAGCCAACGAGCACGTGTTAGCTCGGTTGCACCTTTATTTACGGTCTGCCTATGGGCTATAACATGATTGACAAATCCTAGGGTTGATCATGTATGACTAAACTCTTGCTAGTCTTCATATTTTGTACGACTAGCTTCATGATCATCCAATATGTAATGTATGGGACGCCTTACTATTGTATATTTGATGTTCTGACATCTTGTAACTATTATTGCTTGTTTGAGATTGAGACAATAGGCTTGTTCATGACCATAGGAGACTGTTGGCTTGTAGTTAAACCCTCATGTATCTAGACAGCCGTGACCGTATAGCGAGGTGGGTTGTACTTCAATATACGTAGCTGGCTATGTACGCCCCCGCTCTCCAGTATTCTGGTTCTGGGGCGTTACAGTGGTCATCCGGGCTACTGGAGCATACATGTCAAAGTAGTCAATCTCCTGCTTCTGAGAAAACCCCTTTGCCACTAGCCTAGCCTTGAACTTGTTAATGGTTCCATCAGCTTTCATCTTCTTCTTGAAGATACACTTGCATCTGATAGGTTTTGCTCCTTCAGGTAGATCAACCAACACCCAAGTGTTATTGGAGGTGATTGATTCAATTTTATTGTCTATCACCTCCTTCCAGAAAATAGCATCTCTGGTCTTCATCGCCTCATCATAGGTAAGCGGATCTGTTTCCACATGATAGGTGATGAAGTCATCTCCGAAGTACTTCGGCCTCCTTGCTCACTTCGACGACGACTCAGCGAGTTCTAGTTCAATCGTTGTCTCCTCAGCAACAAATTTATCTTGGACAACTGGCTCATTGAAGATCTCAGTCTCCTCTGCACCTTCATCATTCTCCGGAATGTCCTTTAGAATAATGTTCTTATACTTTGCAAACTTGTCTTCAAAATATTTAGCATCGCGAGATTCGATGATATGATTTGACTCAATATCAAGAAATCTTCGAGCATCACTCTTCTCGACATACCCCAAGAAGATCGTCTTCGTAGTCCTTGTCCCCAGCTTCGGAATCTTCAGATCTGGGAGCTTAACATAAGCCAAACACCCCCACAGTCGAATGACATTCAAGTTAGGTCTGACTCTGAACCAGAGTTCATGAGGAGTTACGTTCAAAGTTGCATATAGCACTCTATTTAGAATAAAAGTGGCCGTCAATGCAGCTTCTCCCCAGTAGCATTTAGGAAGACCCACAGTTAGCAGCATTGAGTTCATCATTTCTGTCAACGTCCTGTTCTTTCTCTCCGCTACTCCGTTAGATTGAGGAGAATGCGGAGCAGTAGTCTCGTTTATGATTCCATGTTCTTTGCAGAATGATGTGAATTCATGAGACCGATACTCTTCGCCTCGATCACTCCTTAGCCTTTTGAGTTGTTGTCCAGTTTGTCGTTCAGCCTCGGTCCTGAACTCCTTGATCTTCTCGAACGCTTCGTCTTTAGACTTGAGCAAGTAGACGAACGCGTACTTTGAGAAGTCATCGATGAAGGTTATGAAATACTTTATTCTGACTTTTGTAGAGAATTGCTTGAAGTTACAGATATTGGAGTGCACCAACTCCATAAGATCTGTGCTTCGATTGACCCGATGAAAGGGTTTCCTTGTGATCTTTGTCTGAGCACATACTTCACACTTCTCTACCTTACCCCCACATTTGGAGATAAGTTCTAGACTGGACATTTTGTTAATTCTTTTATAGTGAACATGTCCTAGCTTATTATGCCATAACTCAAAAGAATAATCAGAATGAGCGATTGCATTAATATTATCAAACTAGTTTATAAGCTGAATTTTGAACATCCCTTCGGTTTGAAAAGCTTTTCCGAAGTATGTTCCCTTCTTGGACATCACCATCTGGCCAGCATTGATGTCCATCCTCAAGCCTGCGTTGCTAAGCAGGCTTCCGGAGATCAGGTTCTTTGTAATCACTGGAACGTGCTTCACAGCTTGAAGTGTCAGAGTGTTCCCGGATGTGAGTTTCAGCTCCACAGTTCCGACCCCCAGAACTTCAGCTTGGGCTTGGTCCGCCATGATAACTTTCACAGAAGTTGGCTGGTATGTGACGAACCATTCCTTGCCAGAGCAGACATGATAGGTCGTACCAGTGTCTATCCACCAGTCAGAGTCAGCCCCCACAGCTGTGACCCGAGCAATCATAGCAACAATGTTAAAAACCATGGAAACCTTGCTAGGCTCAGCTTTTTTGGGCTTAGATTTGCATTCACTCTTGTAGTTGCCCTTCTTGCCATAGTTGAAGAAAGTCACGTGGGACTTGGACTTCTGTTGCTTGAATGAAGGACCCTTCACTTTCAGATTAGTAGAGTCATTCTTCTTGTGATGAGAAGCCACCTACTTTCCCTTGAACTCTCTTGTCTGCACCAAGTTGGCCTTAGCCAGTTGGTTGGACAGAGAGTCTATCTTCTGTTGAGATCGCATTTTGTCCTCAACGTGGATCTCTTGTAGAAGATCTTCCAAGCTAATATCCAGCTTCTTTTGATGCATTCTAGCATAGAAGTTGCTCCAACCAGCAGGAAGTTTTAAGACTATCCCTCCAACGACAAACTTTTCGACGAGGGACATCTTCTCGTCATCTAATTTCTGGCACAACTTCAGGAATTCCTTCACTTGAGGTAGCATCAACATCTCGTCTTTGAAGAGCCACTTGTGGTACTTCTCGATGATAAAAATTTTGGACCTGTTCTCATCATCTTCATATAGCTTACCCAAAGAATCCTAAATCTCTTTGGCCTTCACCTTTTTGGAATATGACTCTGTCCAAGAGTCTTCCATAGAATTGAGAATCAGCAGTTTACAGATGTTGTTTTCTCTCTTCCATTTGCTCTGCTTGACGAGTGCAGCAACAATAGCATCGGTTGTTCCTCCTTCTGGAATTATCGGTTCATCCTCAATCAACACATGGTCTACGTCTACGAGTTGAAGATTAAAGGTGACCTTCCTCTTCCAGATTTGGAAATATTCTCCGTCGAACTTCTCCAACTTGTTAATGCTGGTATCGATGAGAGAAGCACGAGAGTTTTCCATCTACAAGGATCTTGCTTTGAGATTATTAGTCCCGGAGCTTGATCAAAGATGGTAGACTTGATGTCAAGATCAGAGGTTCAAACAAACGTTCACCTTCTGATTATTCTCGAGATCCACGAGGAACACTATAATACAAATCTGATTACATAATCAACAATAATCAGAAAATAAATTAATCTCACGTTCTTCCTCGCAATCGCAGTTGCTGACGGACAGAACTGAGTTACAACTCAGATAAAGGAGAAAGAAGAAGAAAGAAGAAGAGAAAAGGTTCTTGCTAGGGTGATTAAGATCACCGTTGCTCAAAGCAAGATTCGCCCCACCACAATCTGCTTCCAGGAACGAGCAAGTTCACAAAAAACTTTTGGAACGCTCGTAAGTCAATATTTGAGACTTGAACGGGCTTCCTGGACTTTACGGACTCCCTTAACTCTCTTCTTGGTGCATCTTTCAAAGGAGACCAAGGGGCTCTATTTATAGAGTGGAGTGAGACTTCACCTCTTTTCCTATCCGATGTGGGACTAAAATACCAATACTCAAAAATAGAGTTTGATATTTTAGATCATCCCACAATCAGCATAGAAGTGCGCCAATCCATGCCTACCCCCCCCCCCCCCCCGAACACTCCCGTGCATGCACGAGACATCTTGGAGTCCGTGTCCGAGTCCGAGTCCGAGTCCGCACAACAAAAATCAACTTACATCTTTGTTGGAATTAATCCTTTTTCTTTCTAGGAAAATACTCCCACATGGCACACACTTGTGCCCCACTACACCTCATGTGCACACCTCAACACAAGCTATGCATTATATTGAGATACTCACCATTTGGTGTAGCCGATGTGGGACTATCTTTCATAGTCCAAAGGCAAAAACACCAACATACATCATATGAATGCTGACATCGTCTTCGTGAATGGCGCTTTTTTGTATGTAATACTTGTGATAGGCCTTTATATCATGCTAAGAAATGAAAGTTGGATGGTGTCATATCCCGATCAAACAAAGCCAAAAATCGCCATCGGACATGATATCGTTCAAGTCTAAATTGTACTTGTACAAGATAAGCACCAAACACAGTCAATAGAATACCAAATAATGGGTCTTCCAAAAGATGGATCACTTGCTACCCATTTCTTCAAACACCCTACCGACGCTGGTTTTTTAGTATTCTATTAGATATCATTTCTCCTATGTGGAATGCAAAATTAATTATGTCACGACCCGCACCCTTTTTTTTTAAAACGGATACGAGACGTGTCTAAGCCAGCCTACGCCGCAGTGTCGGCGGTAGAACGTTGTCACGGCCATGAAGATCAAAATCACAAATAATGCTCATTCACATAATTAATTTAACTTACAATGATCACAAGTTTTACATTTGTAGAAAAATATAAACTTGTACAAACAAATGAATGACTACAACTCAACTATCTAGCTAGTCTCTAGGCTTTTGTCTACAAGTATTTCCGTCACTCCCCAAGCTAAGTGAATCCATGGCTAACCTAAAAATGTTGGTTTCCAGTCAGGAATGGAACGAGCACAATTCACTGAATGCAATTTCAAATAAAGAAAATGACTATAAAACAAAGGTTGGACATCAATTACATGTTTTTGAAAATAAACAGGAAATACGAAAACCAATAGCAATTAAATAGACACAAAATACTTTCCCCAACTGTTAGAAGTACCTTTGATATGTGATCAGTCTGGGCCACTACACCGCACGGTCTACGATGTCTACTTGCAGAAAATAAACACGCTCTA
Source organism: Iris pallida (assembly GCA_029216955.1). Classification (NCBI taxonomy): domain Eukaryota; kingdom Viridiplantae; phylum Streptophyta; class Magnoliopsida; order Asparagales; family Iridaceae; genus Iris; species Iris pallida. The sequence goes on along the minus strand of JANAVB010024999.1, from coordinate 1,410,151 downwards.
CAATGTCTACTTGCAGAAAATAAACACGGTCTACAATGTCTACTTGCAGAAAATAAACACGGTCTACAATGTCTACTTGCAGAAAATAAGCACGGTCTACAATGTCTACTTGCAGAAAATAAGCACGGTCTACGATCGGATCACACATCCTTGGTACTTCTCATTCCCGACTCAACAATTTATAATAGAGTATAAAAATCACATAACCAATGACTAATCAATGAAATATAGTAAAGATCAATATCGAAATATAAACAATAAACTGTACTCGTCTGTGGTCCTCTGCTGGTAAAACTGACAGTCTGAACTACTCAATGTGCCACAATAGTCAAAACCCATACAACAGTCTCCGAAAGCTGAAATAAATATTACCAATGTTCTCAGAATAGTCAAAATAGCTAGGATTGCCTGTCCATAAGTCCAATTCTGGCCACAGGGGCAAAATGGTAATTTTGGGCCAAAACGGTGTCCGTCGTTGGATCCGCTTTGTACCGGAAAGTATGCCAGAGTCAACGATCTCTAAAGTCATCAAACTATATGTTTACGGATCCAGTTTTTCGATACGAACCCAACCGTATGTCCTAAGTTGGATTCCGGCAGGCCGTGCACAAAATCGCCCGTTGAGTTGGACCGTGGGGCCCACAAAACGGCAATTTTATCAACTGTCTCAGAATCGGACCAAACTTGGCATACAAGACCAGAAAAATGATACGGTCCTGCTGGCGCAAGTTTCATCTCGATCTGACGAGCGTGCATAAAGTAATTGAAAAACTTGCACAGGGGCCGATACGGTAAATTTCGACGGATACGCATCAAATTCGTCGCGCACACGCGACAAAGTTGAATTCCGTCAAATCCCACACGACCACGAAGCCATTAAGCAGCTTTCGATACTTTTGGTTCGCGACCACGTCGCCCGGAATGGCGGAACGCACGTCGTGTGGAAGGATTTTTCAAGTTTTCAAAAACAGTTTTTTAATGATAAAACCTCGATTTCGAAATATGTTTTCTCTGCGTATACTTCATGAAAATTAAATCTACAAAATAGGTTAGGAAGCCCTATATGTTGTCTAAAAAGTTGTTCAAATATAATTTCTAATACGATACAGGATCGATCGGGATCGATCTCCGAACGTGGATGATTGAACTGAATTAGTGTTCTGTTTTTATAGGTTTTCGACCAACTTTGGGTCGATCTCGTGGACTGGTCGTGCATCCTATACGAAATCAATTTACTGGGGTGTCGAGACAGTTAGGTTGTAGCATACCTGAACAATTGACTCGACAAACCGTCGAGCGATCGGGGAGAACATTCCGTGCGAAGTCGGCCTTTCCAACCCGTCGCTGCTGCTGTTGGTTCTCTGTTACGACGCGTACGTGCGCATGCTGCCTCCGCGTCTGTGCACGCGGCGGCGCACGGCCGCGGGGTGGTTCGCCCAGGCTAGGGTGTCGGTGTAGTATCTGGATGTTAGGGTTTATATCGATTTCTCTCGATCGTTCTACTGCATAGTTATAATCGGACTACTATATAAGTGAATATAAGTGTATATTTACACAGCCGATGGGCAGAGATCGGCTTATGGCACGTTGGGCTGGGCCTGGGGTTTTGCACACTCGGGACTTCTCCTTTTGCTGTTACGCTTGGCACAGAAGCCAGATTCATTTAGTTATGAGGAAGCATCCATTATTCTTGTGTTGTAGGGACTGGGCCGGGGAAGCTTTGGAAAACAGGGCTGGGTTTATTAGCTAAAGAGGAGGGGGCTCGGCCTGGCTTTTGCCTGGGCTCGGGCTGGGCTCCTTATTCTATTTCTCTATATTAATACCATATGTATATATGTATATACATATATTTATACATATATATATCTATATATATATATATATACACACACACGTATTTACCTTTATATATATACGTATACATATAATTTTCTATATATATACTTATTTCTATATATATTATTAATATATATATTTACACACATATAACAAGTTAATATCTATATACACACAAATATATTTATGTATTTATATATATATATATATATATATATATATATATATATATATATATATATATATATATATATATATATATATATATATATATATATATATATATATATATATATATATATATATATATATTATTAATATATATATATACACAAAAAAAATATATATATATATATATTTTTTAATTACACCTACACTCATATACATATATATATTTATATATAAATACACATAAACACGTATATGTAATATATATATATATATATATATATATATATATATATATATATATATATATATATATATATATATATATATATATATATATATATATATATAATATATATATATATTATATATATTATATTATTTTTTTATATATATTATATATTATATATATATATATATATATATATATATATATATATATATATATAAACACGTATATATAAACACGAAAAAAAAAATATATATATATATATAAACACGTATATGTAATATATATATATATATATATATATATATATATATATATATATATATATATATATATATATATATATATATATATATATATATATATATATATATAAACGTTTATTATATTAATATTTGTATTTACAAACACATACACGTATATGGTATATATATTTATATATACATGCACATACACATATATACACATATATATTTATGCATATATTTATGTACACAAACACACATATATAATAACAAATATATTCATAGTATCTAACTAATATAACCAATATATTCATAGTATCTAAACTAATAATTCAGCCATATTAATATACACTTATATATAATCTTTATAAACTCGAATAAACCCCAATAACAATTATTTGACTAAAATAATATAACCAATATTATTTTTATTATATTATAATCACCTCGATAACTTTATTAATAATAAATAACAATAATCAAATGCCATAAATCTATAATGATGTATATACCTTTTATGTACAGTCTAAAAAATCACCATTTAAATAAAATGAATTAATAATAAAAAAGAATATTTTATAATTTTTGGGAAGGGGAGCTACAAATCTATCCACCTTAAAATAATTTTGTCCTCGAAATTCCAATTCATGACTATCCCTTAAAATTCAAAGTCTACTATCACCTTGATCTCCTCAATTTTAATTTCTCAAAAATATTCTATAACTCTCTCTAGCCACTTTATAACTCCGAATACTTGAAGACTTCTACCCACATTTGGTCACCCTACTCCTCAAAACAAAAATCTTAAAATCTTCTAACTGGTGGCTAATAACTCTTCCAAAAATATCTAGGATATATGGTATTTATAATCCTCTCGTATCTATCAAACGACCCAATATTTAACAAGCAACAAATTTACCAACTAGCTAAGAAATATTGATAAACTCTAATAAGCATTCATAGCTCCGAAGTAGGAAAGACAGGAAGATAAGGCAGAATAATCGGGAGCAACTGTGAAGTTTCAAGAGCAGTGGAGAGTATCCAATGTTACAGATAGAAAGGGAGTTTATGAACCACTGCCTTATAATTTGCCAGATTGGGCTACTCTAGTTCAGTCACTTGCTACGTCGAAGAGCCCTTCGTTACTTAGAGTAGCCTGTAATTCGTACAATACAGAAGTCTCGTTCTCAAAATTCTAATTCAAATAAGGTTCCATAATGGAACGGAATTTGAGAAATCAAGATTGTGGTCTTAATGGGTTCTCTATTTGGGTATCAGTCGTTGGTCGGATGAACATTGGGTTTCAATCTATATGGACTAGACAAGATCCCAATGATAAAACTCTTCCTACTAGATTAGGGTATCATAGAATAGGTTTCTATCCAAGGTTGAGCTAGGTCCCTTAAGCCCAAATTGCACCTTCAGTGACTTTTGTATTTAAGTAGCACATGAGGCCTCAATTGGACGGTATACTAGTGGCAGGTGCATAGTGGGCTTCGAGTAGGTCACAACCATATATTGGGTCGAGAGAATTGAGTCGGGGTTGAGGCTCTAATAGAAGTCGGGAAGTATACCGGTATTACGGTAAGGGTTATGGCTAATCCTTTTATCCTGAAAGTCGTACCCCAAAAATAGAGTACAAGGGGACGAGTTTGAGTGGGACATGATATAATTAGATGAAGGTGGACTCGTCTAGATCTTGTATATAAAATTTGTTGGAAGTTAATCGCTGGTCTCGTGCTCCGAATATTATTGACACGACCGGGGACACAAAATGATCTAGGTGAAAAGTGAGAGTCTATGGGGCACTAATTATCATCCTAATGGAAATTATTCTAATCAATCGGTAATCTTGGTATATTCTAAAATTTTAAAAGGCTTACAGTCTACCCGCCTTAGAATCTAGGATATGGTTTTAGGAGTGGTGAGTTTTAGAAGGATTCCAAAGTCCAGATATTTACCTCGACTCTTGTTAATAAAGAATGAGGCACGACGTATCAGGATACGGTAGACATAAGTCAATTCAAGGATCGTTCCTCCATAATTGAAAAACGAGTGTGTACAATGACACATGGTTGATAAAATATAATGACCTACTCGTCCATAGTATACAAAGGTTATCGACGGGGTAACCAACTCTAAGGCACATCGCATGAAGAGAATTCTATCAACTGAGTTGTGAATCTCTATTGGTGTCAACCTGCCATACTATTGTCACAATAGTTGTAGTGATCATGTATTGTTGTTGACAACTGGTAGGTCATAATATGACAGAGTATTTAAGCTATGGTATTGGGTAAGCTAGTGACTGTGGGGTTCCCATACTAGTTAGGCTTTAATAATAAAATTTACGTGACTAGGGTAATACTTGTTGGAAATTAATCTCGGGATAAGTGCCTAACATAGTCACGGTAAATTATTGTCCTTACCTTTGTCTATCCATCTCATGTCTAAACTGTAGGCTTGGTCGAAGAAAGGTTGAGTCAAGGCTTAAGGGTTGCTAATTAAAGCAAGCTTCAAGCAAAATAATTAGGGACTCACGACATTTGGTTTCATGAGAATAGATAGTCTCCTAGGTCGGCATTTCGACTAAGGGTAAAACTCTAATCATTCGAATGGCTAGAAGGTCTCAATAGTAGTTTGAGGGTCGGAAGGAGAATGAGTAACTCAAGGCAAGGTTCTAGTCACATGGCTGGCCAATGGTAGCTACACTTGCGTATACAACTATCGTAGCCATAGGAAAAACGTATATCTATCTATCAAATACGAACATTCGTCTTTCCAATTAGTGAAAGACAAAAGCAATAAGGAGTTCAGAAAAGATGTCATCGAATACAATTACGTAATTCAAGGGCGAATGTATAATTCAAAAGCAATTGTCAAAGCAGTTGTGGATGAGATCCTAGATACCTATATATCTCCATCCACGTGGTGTAATTAAACGAAGAGCGAACCAAATGTATCATGGTTGATCAGACCATAATACACTGATTCTGATTTGACAATAAGTTAGCAGACGTCCCTACTAAACGTATGCCTCGAATCAAGCTCGAGAACAGAATGAGCATGCAAAACTAAGCTGTAACAACAGCGTTTGTTAAGATAGTCGAATACAATTATGCAAGATTTTTGAAAGAAGGCACAAGTAGTTCGAGTTTTGCGAGAATCAAACCTTACCCGGTGTTCTTGCTTATACAGTCTTCCTACTATCTTCTTATCCACAAGAACTTGGTCGACTAATGGGTTATGACCTCTAACTTCTGTATTCTAGGTAAACCTATTAGTGTCAATCAATTTCCTCGTCAATAAGTCACAAAGACTACGGAATGCTAGGTCGGGAGGCAAGCTACCCAACTTATAAAACTTCTACTAATATCAGCTTTGGATCTTATGGGACATGCATGGCATTGTCCTATCCTCTATGATATTTTAAACTTGTAATCATGTTTGAAGTCATTTCACCGCAGATTACGTCTCACCCTGTAATGCCTGTTGTTCGTATTACGTATTTTTGGAATACGTGTACGTATTTATTCTTATATTTGCATGATCCCTGGCTTAGTTTTATTCCCGACTTGGTTTATTTCTTAGTTTGGGTTGGCTTGGTTCGGTTTGAGGATTGCCATTGGTTCATCATGAACCAAGGGGTGAACCCTTACCTACCACTACCACTACCATTTATTAATCCCACTTCCTTCTCTCTTTTTATTACTCTTCTTCTTTCCTCCATTATTTCTTTACCTACCAGAGAGAGAGAGGGGTCTAGGCAAGTGCAACTTGCTTCATGAAGAAACTCCAATTTTATTACTTCATTCTCTTCCTTACAGCATTTTAACTTACTTTAGTACTTGGTATTTTCACTTTCCATGGCTAGATTCTTGTAGATCTAAGTTTATACTATTTTTGGATTTTTTGGGTTTTGATCTACTTAATCTTGTAATTTCTGAGTTTTGATGGTTCCATGTTGTAGAGCATTTCATTCTGTCCCATTTTAACCTATGGAAGTTCGGATTTGGGCTCCGAATGATGGAGTTATGGTGCTTGAGAACTTGGCTCTCATGGTATTCTTCTTCTCAGAATTTTGGAGAAGATAAACTGTGCTTGACTTGACCGCATAAATATTTCATGCGACAAGTGTTCTATTCAGCCGCATGACTGGAAGTACTAGAGCCGCATGAGGGCCGAACTCATCTAGCCGCATAAGTCTACTTCCTTCCTTGGCCGCATAGGCTGAGTCTCATTCTAGCCGCATAAGATTCATTCTCTTCTAACCGCATGAACCCGGGTCTGTGCCAGCCGCATGGACTGACTTTTTATTAGCCGCATGAGGGCCGAACTTATCTAGCCGCATATGCACCCGTATCCCCAGCCGCATGAGGCCGAGTCCATCCTCAACCGCATAGGGTCCACCCCTTTCCGTTAACCGCACCTGACCCTCTTTCTAGCTCAGCCGCATGCACGCTCATCCTTCCCCAGCCGCATATGCTCGTGATCATTCAGCCGCATGGAACTCAGTCCATTCCTAGCCGCATGAGAATCCACTTCTCAGCCGCATGAATGCTACGAATTAGTCGCATGTGCCCCTCCCCCTTCCTGGCCGCATATACCTGATTGATGGCCTGTCGTATACGCACAGCTTCTCCGCTAGCCGCATGAGCTGCTCTTGTTCCGAGCCGTATGGGCTCTTAACCCCGACCCGCATGGACTCCTTTTTGCCAGCCGCATGAAGCTTACTTCCCTCTGGCCGCATGATACTCCGCTGCATGACCCTGAACTCCCCTAAGCCGCATGCATTCCCTTAGACCCGAGTCTCCTCCAGCCGCATGGGCTACTCCCTCCTCCGCCGCATGAGGTTATTCTTGGCCGCCTAAGCTCGAGCCGCATGGCTCTTTTCCTGGCTTGTATTTTATTATTTAATGATCGTTATTAACCCGTACTTGTAACGCCCTGTGTAACTTGAGTTTCTATAGCATTCACCTAACCCTATTTGATTGACATGATTGAGTTTTCGAACTTGATAATCCCGATTTGATTGACATGATTGAAATGACAATTGTACATGGCATGGTTTGACCAAAAACTGACATGCTTGATAGTGGCCCACCGTGGTGCACTCCTGACATGATAACTTGACCTGCTATACATGACACGACAGTGACCCGTAGTGGTACACTCTTGACAAGTACCCTGACAATGCTTGATAGTGGCCCGTCGTGGCGCACTCTTGATAAGTAATAATAATAATGATAGTGGCCCGTCGTGGCGCACTCTTGACAATTCAATTCATTGGCCTGGACACCGTGGATGATTGTGCTTGTATAAACTACTAGTCCGGTTGTGTCTTGCATCATGTCTAGGGCATGATCCCTGAGTACCACGGTCAGGGATTCATACTGAATCTGGCTAGGTTAATGACTAGATTGATCAAATAGTTCATGGAAAATTTTCTTGTTACCTGTTGCCCCTTTGATCCCGGCCTTATTGTAGGTCCTAAAAAATCAAGTTGCATCAATCAACAAAGTCAAGAAATCAAGAAACCCATCATTTGGATGAATTACGCAGACAACAGATTGCGCAGCAATCCGATTGCGCATACTGCTTTGCGCACACTTCCAACTGCGCAGACTGACGTGGCAGAAGTCATCATTACCAAATCAAATCAAATCTTTTTCTGACAACTGACAGCACGAATAACAAGGAGTTTATTCGTTTCCTGCGCCACACAGTGCTCGAGGGCGGCTGACAGCTGGCAGCGCAAACCAATCCTGCGCAGTTTGAGTCTGCGCAAACCATGTATGCGCAATTCAACTCTGCGCACTCCATCAATATAACTGATAAGTTACACGTGGCATTCATGCCATCGATTGCTCATTACGTGGCAACTGTTTATGCACGATCATGCGCATTTCTATCAAATGATGCCATGTGTCCATGATAGTTGGCCCACGATCCAGTAACTGTCTGCGCAAATCAATGCTGCGCAAACCAATGCTGCGCAAATCATCCCGCGCAGTCCCAAAATAACTGAAAGTTAGTTATTTCTAGAACTCTATAAATAGAGTTTCAAGTCTTCATTTCAAGGGGGATCAAAGATCAGAGATCAGAAATCAGAGAGTTCAGGAGTTCTTGCCAAAGTGCTACTGCATTCTTCCGAGACTTTTGTCTTCAACTTCAGAGGCTTTTGCCTTCAGTTTCCAGAGTTGTTTTCAACTTCAGAGGCTTCGTCTTCACAGTTCACATCGTCTAAGGGATAAAGCAATCATTATCAAGATTGGATTCCTATAGTTGTAATTTTCCCAGAATTCTTGTAATCTTTATTACAGTTTGTATCAATAAAGTTTTATACTTTTGTTTTTGCAAACAAAATGGCGACTCTGCTGGGGAAAACTTTCTCCTCCGACGAGGAAGTAGCAACTCAATGTGACGTAGCGTCTATCGGGAAGACGCAGAAGACGCTGGTTGTTAAGGTCAACCAGACAGCCTACGAGGCGATGCTCAACTCCAAGACCACTCCCCGTACTGTAGCCACTTCTTCTAAGAGCAAAGTGCGCTCAGTTTGGGTCTCCAAGTCTGCACAATCTGGCAGTTTTGCCACCAAGGATGCTGTACCAATTGCTGCACAATCTGCTAGTCAGACTGCTGCACAAACTGCTGTGCCAACTGTTGCACAGTCTGTCTCAGCAACTGCTGCACAATCTATTACAGTCAAGGCTGCGCAATCTGTTGCAACTGTTGTACAGGCTACTTCATATGCTGCCTTGTCAAAATAGAAGACTCCTATGACTCTGGCGCAATTGGCAGTGGCTTTTCCTGCGCAAAATAGCACTCTTGTAACTAAGGTGCATCCCAAGCACTCTAAGACAAGAACTCCTGATGCACTTCCTACCAAAGCTTCTAATGCACAAATGACTAGTGCACCTTCCACCCATGCACAAACCAAGTCTGCGCAATCCAAGAAAAACAGCCTTTTGGCTAAATTTCCTTCTTCTCATAATAAAAGAAGAGATTCTACTCCTCTTCCCAAACACCCTATTGCCCCTGCGCAATCCATTGAGGGTAGTCCTTTGACTATTCCTCCTTCTCTTCAAAGCAAAGGAAAAGGTCCATTGGTCTTTTCTCAAACTTCCTTGTCTCATGACTTAGAATATAACAGAGGGAAACGCTCTTTAGCTAACCCTTCATCTCAAAACAAAGGAAAAGGCCCTTTAGTCTTTTCTCAGTCTTCTTCAGTCTTTACTGAAGAAGATCCATCTCAATGTGTCTCGGCTCCAATCAATTCAAGAACTCTGGCAAACAAGAATTCTTCTTTCCTTTATAACAAGAGTACTTGTACTAATCAAAGAGGTATTCTGCCTACTCCGATAGCAGAATTCCAGGACCTCCCGACTCTCCAAATTTGTCGTTCCAGACAGGGAAAACTGTTAGTGTCTCAAACAGAAACTCCTGAGGGTGAATTTGCTGACCTCAGAACTTATCTTAATCGACCCACTTCGGTAAAACGCAAACAGCCAATGCCGAAGGTTAAACATCATCAGAAACAAATCTCCAAAGTCAGAAATCCTGACACTTATGCCAATAAAGTGAGTACTTCCCTGTATACTCAAGGGACTAATGTTATCAAAAAATAGATCCCTCGGAACTTTCCTCGTCCTGTTGTTGATCTTCGAGAACAGCTAAGACAAAAACAGGATAATGTCTCAATATCTCCATCTCAACCATCTGATCATCACTGTAATCATAAAGTCATCATCCAATGCTGTTGTCAAACGACAAAACGATCTGTCTTCGATCGTTTAACTTTTGCTAAATCTGAACCTATGTCAGAAGAAGACGAAGTTTTGTATGCTTCTGTTAACATGACTTCCCGAGACACTGGGGGTAAAAGATGCTCTAAGCATGGTAGACTCCGTAAGCCAAGCCAACGGTATTTGGAATTACTTCAAGAAACTTCTGAAGGAGTATTTCAACATACCCGTTCCCGAAGCCGAGATACAATCGGTCAAAGAAATCTTCCTCAAAATCCTTCAAGTCATCTCCCTGTTTCCCAGTCAGGAGATGATTCGTTTTCTGATTATGATGCATACAGTGAAAGTTCTGAACAAACAATATCTTCCACTGTGCCAAGAGAAGTGACGGCTTATGTTGTCACCGATGATCCAGATGCTTCAACCTCCGCAAATCAGGAACAACGAATTGCTGCACTCGAAGACAAATTAAAAAAAAAAACTATGGCTGAGATGGTTGCTAGTATGCATTCCATCATTGTAGCACAGCATGTTACACCACCAACTGCACCTATTACTAGTCCAGAGATCATAGCGTCTTCAATACCTGCTAATACTGGGCTGGGGGTAGTGCCTCCTCAAATACCTCCTGTACAAGTGCAAGCACAAACTACGCCCAGTCATTCAGGAGCTGGGGGTAGTGCTTACAACGCTGTTCCTCCTCCTACCACTACAACTCAATCTGCTCCTTCTTCTTTATCAGAAGACGCCAATGAAGCTGTCAAACTCTTACGAACCCAGTTTGAAGCATTTAAAGAGAAAGACAATCTACAAAGGTTGGGGATTAAACAACCCTATCCGGTTGAATGGAAGGACGTCCCGTTTCCCCCAAAGTACAAAATCCCTACAATCTCTCTGTTCGATGGCAGTACTTCCCCAAGTCAATTCATCAATCATTTTGAGGTAATGACTGTTCAACTTCAGCCAAATGACGCTCTTCTTACCAGAGTGTTTGTCGGTTGTTTAGCCGGCGTAGCATACGACTGGTACAGAAGTTTGCCCGATGGTTGCATCACATCCTTTTCAGGTCTCAAACAAATCTTTCTGGAACGGTTCTATGAAGGATTTAATGATATGACTATGTCAGCTCTCAACAAAATCAAACAAAAATATAATAAAACTGCTGAGAGCTTTATTGAACGGTTCCGCCGTAAAGCTTTGAAAATGCCTCCAGGAACTCCAGCTGCTGTCACTATTGATACTTGTAAGGCAAATCTTTTACCTATTATCAGTATGTGGACGGGATCTACCCAATTCCAAGATTGGCCCTCATTCATCGTCAACGCCAAAGCTGCTGAAGTAAGTGCCGACAAGTTCAAACAATTGGGGGTACAAATGTCTAATCCTGATCGCGATGAGCATAAGAATTCAGGTGGTGGCAATCGCCAGAACAATCGTAAAGCGAAAGAGACTTTAAACATTAACTTGAACAAAAATAAAGAATCTTTGGCTGTCAATGTGGCCTCACCTACATCTACTCCTACTCCTTCTGCACCTCCACCGAGGGAACCTCGTCCGAAGGTAGAATATTCCTTTGACGAAAATGACACGGCAAGTATCTTTGAGTGTTTACTCAAAAGCAATAAAATTCAACTCCCTGATCCAAAGAAACCTGATGAAGTCAATAAGACTGATCATCCCAAATATTGTGTCTATCACCGATTCATTGGACATCCTACTCGAGCATGCTATGTGCTCAAAGGTAAGATTCAAGAGCTTGTCAATGCAGGTGTAGTCACTTTGCAACAAGATGAGAAGACTGTTACGGCAAATATGGTTTCAGTCCAATTTGGAGATTTCCCTCCGCAGACAATACAGCATGGTGTCATTCCGATTCCTAAAGTAACTCTTGAGATTGAGAATCTCCCGCTTCCATCCAATGAAGGTCTTATTCCCTTGTCTCTTGACAACGGTGAAATTATGTGGATCCATCCTGATCTTGCTCCAGAATTCGAGATATCTTCCAAGAAGAAAACTCGTTCTAAAGGCAAAACCAAAATCTGCAACATGGTATCTTTTGATCCCATTATTGACGAAGAGATTCTGTTAGGCACCAGATCAGGAAAAGCTTATTTGAAAGATCATTCTGAAGGTCAAAGGGATCCTGCTTCTTCTTCCGAACCTACTCCGGCACAACCTGCATCTGCTGAAGAGGTCCCTTCTACATCTTCACCAGTTGTAGTGTCAATTTCTCCTAAGCCAACAACGGCTGACAAAGGCAAGCAACAAGTTCGATTTGACAAACCTCTAAAGAAGTCATCTCCTACTGGGCTTGAGAAGCCATACAATTTTGATATATTGGCTCAATTAGCCAATACACCAGCCAGGTTGTCAATCTTTGAACTCTTGCGTCTTTCCAAAGAGACACGAGAAACTCTACGTGAAGCTCATGATGGCGTCTGTGGAGCACATCAACCTGGTCCTAAATTACAGGATCGCATTAGACGTATGGGTTATTATTGGCCCTCTATGGTATCAGATGCTATTGAATATGCAAGGAAATGTCGTGCTTGTCAAATCCATGCAGACTTCATTCATCAACCCTCAAAATTCTTACACCCGACTGCTGCTTCATGGCCTTTTGAAGCTTGGGGTATGGACATCATAGGTCCTATTAATCCTCCTTTTTCTAGAGGACATCGGTTCATATTGGCGATAACCGATTACTTCTCCAAGTGGGCCGAAGCTATACCTCTGGCTGAAGTCAAGACTAGCAGTGTCATCAATTTTGTTAAACACCATGTCATCTATAGATTCGGTGTACCTCGCAGAATCATTCATGACAATGGACCTCAATTCATTAGTCAGAAGTTTACTAGATTCTGCGATGATCATCGGATTAACAATATTGCTTCGACGGCGTACAATCCTGCCGCTAATGGTTTAGCTGAAGCCTTTAACAAAACCATTATTAAGCTCCTTAAGAAGTTTGTATCCACTAACAAACGAAATTGGAGCGAGAAACTTGGCGAATGTCTTTGGGCCTATCGAACTACAGTCCGCAATCCCACAGGCTTTACACCTTTCTCTTTGGTGTATGGCTGTGAAGCTGTCCTTCCTTTGGAGTTACAAATTCCTTCTTTAAGGATTGCTATTGCCAATGAGCTTACCACAGAAAATAATGACCTTCTTCGACTTCAAGAGTTAGAAGCATTGGATGAAAAGCGGTTAATGGCTCAACAGCATATTGAGTTATACCAAGCCCGCATCTCAAAGACATTTAATCGTAAAGTGAAGGTCAGAGCCTTTCAGCAAGGAGAACTTGTTCTAACGGTCAGACGTCCTATGACTATGACTCATATGAGCAAAGGGAAATTCGATGCGAAATGGGAAGGTCCCTATGTTGTGAGCAAAGTCTTCTCAAACGGAGCTTATCAACTTTCAGAACTTGATGGTCGAGTTGCTATGATGCCTATCAATGGCAAATTCTTAAAGAAGTATTATGTATAAATGTAAATATTTGTAAATTATCAGACAGAATCAAGTTCATAAATAAAATTCAAATTTTATTTCATTATATGATAGTACATATCAAAGGTCACTATCATCCTTTTCTACATTTGGACGAGGGCCACTGCCGTCCTTCTCAAAAATACGGTCAGCAAAAGAGTCGAGAACCTCCTTGCTGGATCCCACAAGAAACTTGCAGGCGGCCATCCTCATGGATTCTTCTTCTTTAGTCCTTCCAGGTTCAAGCAGGATGTCCAGAATGTCTCGTGGTGGCTGAGGTACAGACGGACCTTCGCCCGCTTTTGCCTCCTTCGGCTGGATTGGATCGGCAGGGCGTTCTTCAGTGTCCTTCTCAACCTTTGAGACGATTTCGGCCATCTTAGATGCTTCTCCAGACGACATTTTTATGTTGAAGAGCAGAAGTGTTTATTCCTGTCAGATTTCTGCTATATTTATAGACAGAAGTTCCTCAAATAATGAAACGACGGTTTATCCGTTCATTTATTACATTCATCAGACGGTTCATCCGTTCATTAACTTCCGACGGTTCATCCGTTCATTTATCACATTCATCCGACGGTTCATCCGTTCATTACTACCCGACGGTTCATCCGTTCATTCATCATCACCTGATGGGTTATCCATTCATTTCCATTTAACGGTTCATCCATTCATTAATCACCACTTGACGGTTCACCCGTTCATTGTCATCTATTATTTGACGGTCGTCCCGTTCATTCATCTCACAAACATTAACGATTCGTCATCGTTCATTATTTACATCAGCAACTTGTCGTTTTTGATTAAGTTGTCAAATCGAAATAATTATACTCAATATATTCTGCCACGTCCATATTACCTCTGAGTAGATATAATGAATATAATTATTTTCTATAAAATTATCAAGAAATATATCATGTCTTGCACCTCTGAATATATTTTCTATCTCTATTATTTATATCTGAATAAAATAAGCAATAAATAATAGAATTACAACAAAATGTCTTTTATTTAATCAGAATATAAGACAGTACAAAAATGCTTCCACAGCAACAAAAACAAAGATACAAAAGAGTTCTATTAAGAAGGAGGAATGATCAAATTGTCGATCTGCTGTTTCAGAGTCTGCAGCTCTTCTTCATGAGTGGATGTCACCCTCCTTCTAACCTCTTCCATCCCAGTTTTTTCATTAAAGACGAGAATCTCTACAGTCCGGGAGTGATCTCTGCACCATGAGTTGCATCGTACTCAGCCTTCTCTTGAATCAAGGCATTGAATTGTTCAATCACAAGTTGATGATTAGCAGTTTCCTCTTCTAATTCTTGCTGGAGACGAACAATCTCTGCTTTCAGTTCAGCAGTTCTCTGTCCTTTTCTTTCAGCCATCAAAGTTACTGATTCTAGCTTGGAATTGTATTCAGCAGACTTTGTGGAATAAGCCTCCAAAAGATTTTGAAGATTCATCCTTTTCATATCAGACTGCACGAACAAACAGCCATCAGTTTGCGCTGACTATCTCGCACAAAGCAGCAGATTGTGCTGACATCTGCCAGCGCAATTCAACCGATTGCGCAGAAAGTCTCTCTTCATAAAAATGAAGAGTTAACTGATTTGTGCAACCAAAACCCTAAAAAGGGTGGCGCAGTATGATCGTATCTCTAAAAAGAGATAGATTTTGAAGAACGGTAAGATCAAAACCCTAAAATGGGTTTTTGATTCAAAAGTTCTCTACCTGACATTGCGGGGTGTGCGGATTCATGACGAGAAGCTCGTCGTGCAACTCTGTCTGATGACTCGGCCGGGGCCTTGCCCTTATCGGCTGTGGAGGATCGTCGGGGCGCCATGGCAAAGTCGTTGGAGTTGGAAGACAGTAAGGGCTCAGAGGAGATTTTTCGAGATTGTAAAGTAAAGAATTGAAAATAAAAGGACGGCTATTTATAGCCTTTGAAATACGAAACGACTGCCTTGGATTGCGCCTAAAATTTGGGGGCACTTCACTTTGCGCAGACAGCTCATCATCATGCGCAACTTGATTCAAAATTCAAAAATTCAAAGTATTTCGAAACTTTGAATCAAATCAACTTTCGAAAACTTTGAAGGGGGTCTTGTAGGTCCTAAAAAATCAAGTTGCATCAATCAACAAAGTCAAGAAATCAAGAAACCCATCATTTGGATGAATTGTGCAGACAACAGATTGTGCAGCAATCCGATTGTGCATACTGCTTTGTGCACACTTCCAACTGCGCAGACTGACGTGGCAGAAGTCATCATTACCAAATCAAATCAAATCTTTTTCTGACAACTGACAGCACGAATAACAAGGAGTTTGTTCGTTTCCTGCGCCGCACAGTGCTCGAGGGCGGCTGACAGTTGGCAGCGCAAACCAATCCTGCGCAGTTTGAGTCTGCACAAACCATGTATACGCAATTCAACTCTGCGCACTCCATCAATATAACTGATAAGTTACACGTGGTATTCATGCCATCGATTGCTCATTACGTGGCAACTGTTTATGCACGATCATATGCATTTCTATCAAATGATGCCATGTGTCCATGATAGTTGGCCCACGATCCAGTAACTGTCTGCGCAAATCAATGCTGCGCAAATCATCCCGTACAGTCCCAAAATAATTGAAAGTTAGTTATTTCTAGAACTCTATAAATAGAGTTTCAAGTCTTCATTTCAAGGGGGATCAAAGATCAGAGATCAGAAATCAGAGAGTTCAGGAGTTCTTGCCAAAGTGCTGCTGCATTCTTCCGAGACTTTTGTCTTCAACTTCAGAGGCTTTTGCCTTCAGTTTCCAGAGTTTTCAACTTCAGAGGCTTCGTCTTCACAGTTCACATCGTCTAAGGGATAAAGCAATCGTTATCAAGATTGGATTCCTATAGTTGTAATTTTCCCAGAATTCTTGTAATCTTTATTACAGTTTGTATCAATAAAGTTTTATACTTTTGTTTTTGCAAACACTTATATATATATACATGGGATTTGTTGCTATCCGTCGAGATGAGCGCACTTCCAGCCCGCCGTCGAGTGTGGTACCTTAGGACACATGTATCTTACTACAGTGTGTCTGCTATATCATGCTATCTTTTCCTTTTCTTGCTGGGATTACTCAGGTAGTAACAAACAGGTAACCGGACTTGGAATTTTCATTACATCTTGCTAGTAACTAAGGCTTGTGATAACCCTAGTTAGTTAAAGTATCAAGCCGTACTTATTGCTTGGCCGTGAATAATTGGATGGAGTCTAGTCTTGTCTTGATCCTGTACAAGATTGTTATATGACCTGTCTTCTTATATTACCTTGCCGATAAATGGTGGAAGAAGCCAATTTATGTTCAGACGAAGGGTTACAACCCTGATCCTTGTTTGGTTTACGGGTTGTAACCTGGTTATCTGAATAGTCCTATGGCTATCTCATCGTATATCACCTGTCATGCTTGATACGTTTTACCTTATCAATAGTAATTGAGGCGGGTTTCTATTCAGGCAAAGGGTGACAACCCCGGTCCTTGTTTGGTTTAAGGGTTGTGACTTGGCTACTTGAATGGTTCCCTTGTACTCTATTATGACTGTTGTTATTCTTTTAATATCAAGCCCATTTATTACCATCTTTTATGTAATTATATTCTTGTGCTAATTGCTGGTTTTAGTCCCTAAGTGAAGCCTCCTTTATGGCACTTGCTCTTTCTGAGGTCTGACCCAGCTGGTTTTGTATGGCCAGATACCGGAGTAGCACTAGAGGATCTACCGACCTTCTAGCCATATGGTGACCACTAGAGGAAATCCTGACAACGAGCGGATTATTTTGGCTCTTCCACTCTATTGTAAATTATTCTTTTGAGGCGTTTAGCCGCCGAACAAGTGTTAGCTCGTGTACATTTTTACTTACTGTCTGCCTACGGGCTGTAACATGATTGGCAACCTAGGGTTGATCATGTATGACTGAAACTCTCGCTAGTTTTCACATTTTGTAACGACTAGTTTCATGATCAGCTGAATATGTAATGTTTGGGACGCCTTACTATTGTATATTTGGTGATCTTACATCTTGTAACATCTACTTACTTGCTTATGATTGAGACACTAGGCTTGTTATTGACCATCAGAGACTGATGGATTGTAGATAAACCCTCACATATCTAGACAGCCGTGACCGTATAGTGGAGTGGATCCCATTTTATTATACGTAGCTGGCTATATCTGCCCCCGCTCTCCAGTGTTCTGGTTCTGGGACGTGACATGGTTTAAGTGGTGGCCCATGCAGGTCTTGTCAATCAAGAAATGTGAGGGTTTACCGGATAGATGTCTCAATCTGTACTCGCCTTTGATCTCCACTCGTATCTTCGTATCTCCTTGGATCCCTGACTTGATAATATGCTTGCATCATTGTTCTATCCTGGTCCTTCTTTAATATTCCTGATGTCATTACTTCAGTGGCATCGTTTCTGTTGATCAGCCAGAAGAAGTTCGGCCGGCAGCCCAGCAACAGCAAGAAGATCAAGATCAGTCCTTAGCAGCCACCTCCCGAGCCATGCCTTCTGGAGAACCAGTGCCCCCATTCCAGCCAGTTCAGCCAGCAGGGTCAGAGGATGGGGTCTTGATAGGGCTCATTCGTGAGTTGCTTGCGTCTCAGGACCGTCGAGGTGATACCTTACAGCAAGCAGTACAAGATGCTGTGAGCGGAAGTGGTCCTCGAGGGAATAGTACGGTCAACAATTTCAAGCGCCTGAACCCTCCCTTCTTCGATGGCAGCGAGGATGCTATTGCTGCAGATGCCTGGCTACAGGACATTAAAGTTATCTTGGAGGCGGCCAGGACCCCTGAAGCAGAGAAGGTGGCGGTGGTGCGCCTGCAGTTACTAGATCTAGCCCGCAGCTGGTAGGCTATGCAAGCAGCGAGTTTGGGTACGCCTGTCATGTGGGCGATATTCAGTGATATGTTCCAGACCAAGTACTTCGACGCAATTGCTAGATATGACCTGCAGGCCAGGTTTAGTAATTTCAGGCAGATGAGCAGGACGGTCGACGGATATGCGGCCGAGTTTTCAAGGTTGAGTCTGTTTGCTCCTACCTTGGTGGCAACCGAGCTAGACAGAGCACATCAATTTCAGCAGGGGCTCCACTTGGAGATCATATTGGCAGTAGAGCAGTTCGAGCACAGAACTTTTGATGTCGTCTTGCGAGCAGCGAGGAGGCATGAGTATACTTCCCGAAGGATAGCGGACCGGACCGGAGATCGGAAGCGGTCTCACGACCAGATGAACCAATCCTCAGCACCGGCCCCAGCAGCTAGGGCCCTGACCATTGGAGCTACGAGGACAGGTTCGGTTACCTCCTTACAGCATTCTGTCCCGACCTATCCCCAGCAGCAGAAACAGAAGCGGTCTTTTGCAACCGGTTGTTCTCATTGCGGAAAGCCCGGGCATGTTGTTACTGAGTGCCACTGAGCACAGGAATTGTGCTTGGTTTATGGTTCGCCGGACCACATGATAGGTTCTTATCCGTTCAGAAATAGATCATCATCGACAGTAACTAGTCCTTCGGTTATGGGACCAGCACCAGAACCAGAACCAGCTCCAGTTCACCAACCGTACCAGCTCCCGTTCCCGGGTCCATTGCCGTCTCAGGCCCAGGCCTTCCAGCAACAGAGGCCTCAGCAGTTCGCCCTGGCCCAGGCCTAAATCCAGAATCGACAGAGAGGTATCTGTGTCCTATTGTCTTGTTTTCCGCCGTCGTTATGCGGAACACATGTCATGTTTCATGTATCCTAAATTACAACGGTATATCCCGGGCCCGAGCCATATCCTAGATCATTCAAAAACGGTTATTGGTACCAACCTTTTCGTATGAGGAGAGTCCCTGTTTGACCAAAGAGAGAGACCTCAAGCGCAAGACTATTAGTTTAGTTCGTGTTTGCTTGAGTTTATCGCTCCTTGGGAGAGTCAAACGTAGGAGTGTGAGGATGATATCCGATCACGTTATCTCAATCGGCTTGGCTCGTGAGGTGTAATATCGTCCTTATGCCTTGCACTTCGATTCCTTGATTGCATGTATGATTGTATGATTGATTGGTAACGTAGATTGCTTGCGATAGTATAGCTTGTTCTTGTCCCTCTAGCCTCTTAATTAAATTCTGAGGACAAAATTGTTTTAAGGTGGGTAGAGTTGTAATACATGTTGTTCGTATTACATATTTTTGGAATACGTGTACGTATTTATTCTTATATTTGTATGATCCCTGGCTTAGTTTTATTCTCGACTTGGTTTATTTCTTGGTTTGTGTTGGCTTGGTTCGGTTTGAGGATTACGATTGGTTCATCATGAACCAAGGGGTGAACCCTTACCTACCACCACCACTACCATTTATTAACCCCACTTCCTTCTCTCTCTTCATTACTCTTCTTCTTTCCTCCATTATTTCTTTACCTATCAGAGAGAGAGAGGAGTCTAGGCAAGTGCAACTTGCTTCATGAAGGAACTCCAATTTTATTGCTTTATTCTCTTCCTTACAGCATTTTAACTTACTTTAGTACTTGGCATTTCCACTTTCCATGGCTAGATTCTTGTAGATCTAAGTTTATACTATTTTCAAATTTTTTGGGTTTTGATCTACTTAATCTTGTTATTTCTGAGTTTTGATGGTTCCATGTTGTAGAGCATTTTATTCTGCCCTATTTTGACCTATGGAAGTTCGGATTTGGGCTCCGGATGATGGAGTTATGGTGCTTGAGAACTTGGCTCTCATGGTGTTCTTCTTCTCAGAATTTTAGAGAAGATGAACTGTGCTTGACTTGACCGCATAAATATTTCATGCGGCAAGTGTTCTATTCAGCCGCATGACTGAAAGTACTAGAGCCGCATGAGGGCCGAACTCATCTAGCCGCATAAGTCTACTTCCTTCCTTGGCCGCATAGGCTGAGTCTCATTCTAGCCGCATAAGATTCATTCTCTTCTAACCGCATGAACCCGGGTCTGTGCCAGCCGCATGGACTTACTTTCTGTTAGCCGCATGAGGGACGAACTTATCTAGCCGCATATGCACCCGCATCCCCGGCCGTATGAGGCCGAGTCCATCCTCAACCGCATAGGGTCCACCCCTTCCCGTTAACCACACCTGACCCTCTTTCTAGCTCAGCCGCATGCACGCTCATCCTTCCCCAGCCGCATATGCTCGTGATCATTCAGCCGCATGGAACTCAGTCCATTCCTAGCCGCATGAAAATCCACTTCTCAGCCGCATAAATGCTATGAATTAGTCGCATGTGCCCCTCCCCCTTCCTGGCCGCATATACCTGATTGATGGCCTGTCGTATACGCACAGCTTCTCCGCTAGCCGCATGAGCTGCTCTTGTTCCGAGCCGCATGGGCTCTTAACCCCGACCCGCATGGACTTCTTTTCCCCAGCCGCATGAAGCTTACTTCCCTCTGGCCGCATGATACTCCGCTGCATGACCCTGAACTCCCCTAAGCCGCATGCATTCCCTTAGACCCGAGTCTCCTCCAGCCGCATGGGCTACTCCCTCCTCGGCCACATGAGGTCATTCTTGGCCGCCTATGCTCGAGCCGCATGGCTCTTTCCCTGGCTTGTATTTTATTATTTAATGATCGTTATTAACCCGTACTTGTAACGCCCTGTGTAACTTGAGTTCCTATAGCATTCTCCTAACCCTATTATATGTATTTTTACGCCTATTTTATATCCTTACGCCTTTTTCCCGAACTTGATAATCCCGATTTGATTGACATGATTGAAATGACAATTGTACCTGGCATGGTGTGACCAAGAACTGACATGCTTGATAGTGGCCCGCCGTGGTGCACTCCTGACATGATAACTTGACCTGATAACTTGACCTACTATACATGACACGACAGTGACCCGTAGTGGTGCACTCTTGACAAGTACCCTGACAATGCTTGATAGTGGCCCGTCGTGGCGCACTCTTGATAAGTAATAATGATAATGATAGTGGCCCGTCGTGGCGCACTCTTGACAATTCAATTCATTGGCCTGGACACCGTGGATGATTGTGGTTATATATACTACTAGTCCGGTTGTGTCTTGCATCATGTCTAGGGCATGATCCCTGAGTACCACGGTCAGGGATTCATACTGAATCTGGCTAGGTTAATGACTAGATTGATCAAATAGTTCATGGAGAATTTCTCAGTTACCTGTTGCCCCTTTGATCCCGGCCTTATATATATAAACATGGGATTTGTTGCTATCCGTCGAGATGAGCGCACTTCCAGCCCGCCGTCGAGTGTGGTACCTTAGGACACATGTATCTTACTACAATGTGTCTGCTATATCATGCTATCTTTTCCTTTTCTTGCTGGGATTACTCAGGTAGTAACAAACAGGTAACCGGATTTGGAATTCTCATTGTATCTTGCTAGTAACTAAGGCTTGTGATAATCCTAGTTAGTTAAAGTATCAAGCCATACTTATTGCTTGGCCGTGAATAATTGGATGGAGTCTAGTCTTGTCTTGATCCTGTACAAGATTGTTATATGACCTGTCTTCTTATATTACCTTGTCGATAAATGGTGGAAGAAGCCAAGTTCTGTTCAGACGAAGGGTTACAACCCCGATCCTTGTTTGGTTTACGGGTTGTAACCTGGTTATCTGAATAGTCCCATGGTTATCTCATCGTATATCACCTGTCATGCTTGATACGTTTTACCTTATCAATAGTAATTGAGACGGGTTTCTATTCAGGCAAAGGGTGACAACCCCGGTCCTTGTTTGGTTTAAAGGTTGTGACCTGGCTACTTGAATGGTTCCCTTGTACTCTATTATGACTGTTGTTATTCTTTTAATATCAAGCCCATTTATTACCATCTTTTATGTAATTATATTCTTGTGCTAATTGCTGGTTTTAGTTCCTAAGTGAAGCCTCCTTTGTGGCACTTGCTCTTTCTGGGGTCTGACCCAGCTGGTTTTGTATGGCCAGATACCGGAGTAGCACCAGAGGATCTACCGACCTTCCAGCCACATGGTGACCACTAGAGGGAATCCTGGCAACGAGTGGGTTATTTTGGCTCTCCCACTCTATTGTAAATTATTCTTTTGAGGCGTTTAGCCGCCGAGCAAGTGTTAGCTCGTGTACATTTTTACTTACTGTCTGCCTACGGGCTGTAACATGATTGGCAACCTAGGGTTGATCATGTATTACTAAAACTCTCGCTAGTCTTCATATTTTGTAACGACTAGTTTCATGATCATCTGAATATATAATGTTTGGGACACCTTACTATTGTATATTTGGTGATCTTACATCTTGTAACATCTACTTACTTGCTTATGATTGAGACACTAGGCTTGTTATTGACCATAAGAGACTGATGGATTATAGATAAACCCTCACATATCTAGACAGCCGTGACCGTATAGTGGAGTGGATCCCATTTCATTATACGTAGCTGGCTATGTCTGCCCCCGCTCTCCAGTGTTCTGGTTCTGGGGCGTGACACACCCGTATACTCTGGCTGTGGTAAACCCTTGGTTTCGTAACTCACATGATACAAAATCGAACCCTTCTTAACTCTATCCAATATTGGCTCATGGGTATCTACGATCAAGAGAGGACCACTAGCCATAGTTTTGGCAATATCCCATCACCTATATTTTCTTAAACTAATTTTACCTCTAGGGGTTGTGTCTCGCCAGTGCGCTGCTGGCTGCAGTGTATCCATAGTCTCCAAAATTCAATTAAATGGCGACAGTGCGCTGCTGTCCTGCCATTATGAGTTAACTAACATTCCTTTAACTATATCTGAAAATATTCATGAGCTTCTAGAGAATCGAACAAGTTGACCATGAACTAGAGCATAAGCATTTGTCCTATCAATCACAACCTTTAAAATAAAGGATTGTACAGGAAAGAAATATCTGAGGACAAAAGAAATACAACATTCTAATATATATTCCATGTGTGTCCAAGCCTTTGAGGCAAAATTTGAATCGAAACTAACTCGAGGTTCGTATGGGGATAATAATAATCAGAATTTATACAAAATAATAATTTCTAGGGCAAATAGAAACTACACAAGTAATTCGAATAAGATATGAGGATGATATCTAAGAGGCAAGGAGAAGGACTTGCACAATTCATCAAGGTTAGACCAATAATTCTTATGAAGCCCTGTCTCACCAAGTGAATAATCTATCCACATTGGATCGTGTCGTCATATCAAGAGATAATAGTGTACCTATGGGGATCTGACAAGCTATCAAAATTAACAACCCTCATCCTAAATTGCATGGCCTAGACTACCCATCGGTAAATTTGTACAAGGGACTCCTAGTCCTAGTCATTCTCTTAAATTAAATTAATTCTTGTTCGTGAATGAGCATGTTCTAGTCGCAGGCTCGCAATAGTACAACAAACTTAAGTACTATCACGAGTTCGCATGATTTGCAAACACTGACCTGCATGGGCCACCACAAAAACTTGTCACGACCCGCACCCTTTTTTTTAAAAACGGATACGAAACGTGTCTAAGCCAGCCTACGTCGCAGTGTCGGCGGTAGAACGCTGTCACGGCATGAAGATCAAAATCACAAATACTGCTCATTCACATAATTAATTTAACTTACAATGATCACAAGTTTTACATTTGTAAAAAAATATAAACTTGTACAAACAAATGAATGACTACAACTCAACTATCTAGCTAGTCTCTAGGCTTTTGTCTGCAAGTATTCCCGTCACTCCCCAAGTTAAGTGAATCCATGGCTAACCTGAAAATGTTGGTTTCCAGTCAGGAATGGAACGAGCACAATTCACTGAATGCAATTTCAAATAAAGAAAATGACTATAAAACAAAGGTTGGACATCAATTACATGTTTTTGAAAATAAACAGGAAATATGAAAACCAATAGCAATTAAATAGACACAAAATACTTTTCCCAACTGTTAGAAGTACCTTTGATATGTGATCAGTCTGGGCCACTACACCGCACGGTCTACGATGTCTACTTGCAGAAAATAAACACGGTTTACAATGTCTACTTGCAGAAAATAAACACGGTCTACAATGTCTACTTGCAGAAAATAAGCACGGTCTACAATGTCTACTTGCAAAAAATAAGCACGGTCTACGATCGGATCACACATCCTTGGTACTTCTCATTCCCGACTCAACAATTTATAATAGAGTATAAAAATCACATAATCAATGACTAATTAATAAAATATAGTAAAGATCAATATCGAAATGCAAACAATAAACTGTACTCGCCTGTGGTCCACTGCTGGTGAAACTGACAGTCTGAACTACTCAATGTGCCACAATAGTCAAAACCCATACAACAGTCTCCGGAATCTGAAATAAACATTACCAATGTTCTCAGAATAGTCAAAATAGCTAGGATTGCCTGTCCTTAAGTCCAATTCTGGACACAGGGGCAAAATGGTAATTTTGGGTCAAAACGGTGTCCGTCGTTGGACTGCACCGAAAAGCGTGCCAGAGTCAACGGTCTCTACAGTCGTCAAACTATATGTCTATGGATCCAGTTTTTCGATACGAACCCAACCGTATGTTCTAAGTTGGATTCCGGCAGGTCGTGCACAAAATCGTCCGTTGAGTTGGACCGTGGGGCCCACAAAATGATAATTTTATCAACTATCTCAGAATCGGACCAAACTTGGCATACAGGACCAAAAAAATGATACGGTCCTGCTGGCGCAAGTTTCCTCTCGATCTGATGAGCGTGCACAAAGTAATTGAGAAACTTGCATAGGGGCCGATACGGTGAATTTCGACGGATACGCATCAAATTCGTCGCGCACACGCGACCAATTTGAATTTCTTCAAAGCCCACACGACCACGATACCGTTACATAGCTTTCGATACTTTCGGTTTGCGACCACGTCGTCCGGAATGGCGGGACGTACGTCGTGTGGAAGAATTTTTCAGGTTTTCAAAAACAGTTTTTTAATGATAAAACCTCGATTTCGAAATATGTTTTCTCTGCATATACTTCATGAAAATTAAATCTACAAAATAGGTTAGGAAGCCCTACATGTTGTCTAAAAAGTTGTTCAAATATAATTTCTAATACGGTACAGGATCGATCGGGATCGATCTCCGAACGTGGATGATTGAACTGAATTAGTGTTCTATTTTTATAGGTTTTCGACCAACTTCGGGTCGATCTCGTGGACTGGTCGTGCATCCTATACGAAATCAATTTACTGGGGTGTCGAGACGTTAGGTTGGTAGCATACCTGAACAATCGGCTCGACAAACCGTCGAGCGATCGGGGAGAACTTTTCGCGCGAAGTCGGCCTTTCCAACCCGTCGCTGCTGCTGTTGGTTCTCTGTTACGACGCGTACGTGCGCGCGCTGCCTCCGCGGCTGTGCACGCGGCGGCTCCGGCCTGGTGCGGCGGCGCACGGCCGCGGGGTGGTTCGCCCAGGCTAGGGTGTCGGCGTAGTATCTGGATGTTAGGGTTTATATCGATTTCTCTCGATCGTTCTACTGCATAGTTATAATCGGGCTACTATATAAGTGAAATATAAGTGTATATTTACACAGCCGTTGGGCAGAGATCGGCTTATGGCACGTTGGGCTGGGCTTGGGGTTTTGCACACTCGGGACTTCTCCTTTTGCTGTTACGCTTGGCACAGAAGCCAGATTCATTTAGTTATGAGGAAGCATCCATTATTCTTGTGTTGTGGGGACTGGGCCGGGGAAGCTTAGGAAAACAGGGCTGGGTTTATTAGCTAAAGAGGAGGGGGTTCGGCCTGGCTTTTGCCTGGGCTCGGGATGGGCTCCTTATTCTATTTCTCTATATTAATACCATATGTATATATGTATATACATATTTTTATACATATATATCTATATATATTTATAGACACACGTATTTACCTTTATATATATACGTATACATATAATTTTCTATATATATCCATATTTCTATATATATTACTTATATATATATTTACACACATGTAACAAATTAATATCTATATACACACAAATACATTTATGTATTTATATATATATATAATTACACCTACACTCATATACATATATATATTTATATATAAATACACATAAACACGTATATGTAATATATATATATATATATATATATATATATATATATATATATATATATATATATATATATATATGTGTGTGTGTGTGTGTGTGTGTGTGTGTGTGTGTTTATATATATATATATATATATATATATATATATATATATATATATATATATATATATATAAACACACACACACACACACACACACACACACACATATATATATATATATATATATATATATATATATATATATATATATATATATATATATATATATATATATATATATATATATATATATATATATATATATATATACACATTTATTATATATATATATATATATATATATATATAAAAAAAAAATATATATATATATATATATATATACACATTTATTATATTAATATTTGTATTTACAAACACATACACGTATATGGTATATATATTTATATATACATGCACATACACATATATACACATATATATTTATGCATATATTTATGTACACAAACACACATATATAATAACAAATATATTCATAGTATCTAACTAATATAACCAATATATTCATAGTATCTAAACTAATAATTCAGCCATATTAATAACATACACTTATATATAATCTTTATAAACTCGAATAAACCCCAATAACAATTATTTGACCAAAATAACTCGATAACTTAATTAATAATAAATAATAATAATCAAATACCATAAATCTATAATGATGTATATACCTTTTATGTACAGTCTAAAAAAATCATCATTTAAATAAAATGAATTAATAATAGAAAAGAATATTTTACAATTTTCGGAAAGGGAAGCTACAAATTAATAGATAGCACAAACAAAGGACCTCAAGAATGTACTGATTAAATGCGTAACACATGTATATGCACCAAACATTCAAACCACATTTCTTTAATGTATGTATGAACCAATTAACATATAAACCTATGACACAATCAACTTCCAGTTATAATATTCTTTATTTATTTATAAAATTTGTTTATTGGCATAGGGTGCAGGGGCGGCCCTGGCCCAGGGCAGGCCGGGCGACGGCCCAGGGCCCCCTGACGAAAGGGGGCACCAACATAGAATTGTCTATAGTAAAACTAGTATGTATCATGTGCTTATTTTTTAACAAAAAGTATTGTGGTGTGGTGGTTACAATGCTAGACTTGTATTTAAGAGGTCATTGGTTCAATTCTTGACTACAACAAATTTTTGTTTTATTTATACTTGTTTTTACATTATGTATGGGGCCCATTTAGAAAATTTTGCCTAGGGCCCCCAATTGCTCAGGGCCGGCCATGATGGGGTGTTGTTGCTTTGGGGTGAGCATGACAATATATTCCACTTTGAGTTTGCAAAGAAGATGTCAGAGTAAGTTCAGTTCTACCCATATGGATGATGAACTAGCATCTCGAGGAAGAGGAAAGGAATTAGCATAGGAAGGGGATACCATAGGATTATATTATTTCATTGCTATTTCAATTAATTCAAAACATAACAGGGCTAGGGACTTATCTACGCCAGAGGAGAGAGATATGCTAGGGCATCGGTGGTGGTCGTGGCCGGAGGGGGCTAGGATGTCGGAGGTGGAGTGCTGGAGAAGTGTTGGTGGAGTGTTGAAGGGGGGAACTAGGACTAGCGTAACGGAGAGCGATCGGTGGCCTGAGGAAAGAGGCGAAGGAGAGGGGTAGGGTGGCACTGGAGGAGAGTCAGGTAGAGGGGAGTCGCAGAAATGGGGGAGGGAGAGGGGGAGGGGGAGAGGGGTTCTCAAATTTTAGGGAAATAAAATTTTCGAGAATGAGTGTCACGACCCGCACCCTCTATAGGGGCACGAGAAGTGGGTACGTCCAGCCTACGCCGCAGTGTCGACGGTAGAAAGCTGTCCTAGGTTGCTAACTAGTCTCATGCAGTGTATATAATGTACTTGTCCAGATATCAGCTCCGAATGGAGGACAAGTAAAGGATATGATATACTCAATCACAGTCTAAAGCACGATAAGATAACACAGAAGTTATACCTAAGGAGTTAAAGACAACAACAACTAACTACTAAAATAATACAACATTATCTCAAACAAACTTAATACAAACTCAATATCTTAACTTTAATACAACAAGTCAAAACATGAAAGCTAAAGTAGTCTACTAGCTAATCTCCTGAATCACTCCTGAGAGTCGGGACCAAAGGTAGCTAATCCCCCACCCAGGTCCATGGTAAGTAGGGCATGTGTCCTCAGGATTATCATCTGTAATATTTTCAACAGGTTCAATCAGGACAGGAACGAGTACAACTCATCTAGAAAACCCAAGTAAATGACAAAGAACTATAAAGCAGTTATAGACAGTTTTATTGATGAGCATGGCAGTTTTATACAGGTAATGATGGCATAGAGAAACAGTAAGATACAAGAAAAGAAAGATAACTAAAACAAGAGAAGAATCATGGCAATAAGACTGTAATAAAAGCTAACTGAACTAGAATAATATGTATGAGTCCAGACAGTACAATATAAGTCTAATGTAATCCCAGTGTGAGTCCAGTCCATATAATCCGATACCAGATGATTTTCGGTACAAGATGAGTCCAACAGTGATCAATGAATCCAGGGTGAGTCCAACTATGATCTAACAGTGTGTTTTAAAATACCGAGGTCGACATGTAAACGGCTGTAGGTATCAGGCACATCTCTCACTGATCAGGCAAGAGATGGCTATACTTCCGGTAGATTCCAGTTAGAGATTCCGAATTTGGGGTATGTCTACATGTCTTATTCAATATTTCCCCGACCAGCAAGTGAATCCAAAATCGACAAAAGAATCGAGATGAGTCCGGCCAATACATGATGATTCCAGAAATGATTCCGGAATGATTCCAATGACTCTAGTAATAGAGGCCAGCAAGTAAGGTATGTGTCGCATACATGAATCCAGAAATATCCATACGTGTTGATACAGAGAATCACATAGAACTAACTAGAACTGAAATACAGTAATTGACAAATAAATGAAAGAACTATCAGAGAATGTACTCGCCTGATACTCTGAAAAGAGTAGTGTAATATCATATGTCTGTACCAGGGTCACAATGTCCTAAAATAGAGCAATACAGTTATGACATATCCAAAATGAAGGTAAATGAAATCTACAATGCAATCTATATAAATTCTAAGCCAATCTAGGTCAAAGTCAAACTTGGTCAACACTACAGTCAAACTAAGTCAAATCAAGTCATATTAGGTCTCAAGAAGTTAAACTAAGTCATACAAGGTCAAACAAGGTTAAATAAGTCTAATCTAGGTTAAAGTCAACTCTAATCAAACATTCTAGCCAAACTAGTCAAGTTATCGAGGGTTTAGTTAATAATGGTCAGACTAGTCAAATACTAGTCAATATAGTCAAGCTAAGTCAAGTCTAGGTCAAACTTAGACTAACTAAGGTTTTGGTTAATCATAGACTAGTTAATAAGGTAATTAGGTCAAGGGTCAACTCTATAAGGCTAACTCAAACCAATCATAAGCTATCATGTCTTAGGATACCTAAGATTCTATACCACAAAGCTAAGGCATAACCAATTTCCCATACAAGTATATCATACAAAATATATATAGTACAATACCAACCTTTATCCTGTAATTAAGCTAATCATATTCTCCAATCCAATCATGACCTAACTCTAAAGTATCTCACTTAATCCCATACATATCTTAATCTATATAGGATTATCCACATAACCCAAGTCACAATAATACTCTTATATATAATGGTCAAACCAAATTAACTAGTCAATAGTCTATGTTTAGTCAACTTAGTCAAACTAGTCCCTTAAAGTCCATCCAAGCCATTTCTAGGTCAATTAGGTCAAGGTTTGACCTATAGTTGACTTTAGTCAACCATGGTCAACAAGGCTACCTAGGTCAACCATTCAAGAGCCAACTAGGCTAAGTATAGGGCAACCTCTTATTAGCCATAGACTAGTGTATCTAGGACACTACCATATGTATACAATATATATAGCCATTATATATACAATATTAATATGCATAACCTACTATATGTATATCAATACATATCCACCTATATATATATATATAAAGCATATATACTCACATTCATATATATATATAATACATATATACAATATATCTATATCAAATATATTTATACATAGGCCTATACCATATATATATATTTACTATTCATAAGTCATAAGGTATATATCCAATACCTATACATATATAACCAAATATATATATATATATATATATATATATATATATATATATATATATATATATATATATATATATATATATATATATATATATATATATATATATATATATAGCAATATATATATATATATATATATATATATATATATATATATATATATATAACCCACCATATATATACATACATATATAACCAAATATATCACATATATATATCATACACTAAATATATATATATATATATATATATATATATATATATATATATATATATATATATATATATATATATATATATATATATCATAACATGGATATATAGAGAGAGAGTAAAAGGGAGTGAAGGGTTAGGGTTAGGATTAGGGTTAGTAAGGGTTAAGGGGGTTTAGGGTTATGGGGGTAGTGGGCTGAACTGTGAAGGGGAGGGGTTCTCAGAAAACTGAGAACCCAAACTCACACACACACATACATAATATACATACATACATATATACATATATATATATGTTCACGTGCACCTACACCTATACCCACACACTCATATACATATATACATACATATATAGTATATATACACACAATTATACATATATATACATATCAAAATTTAGTTTGAAAACCATTTCTAAAATCTGAAAAATACCAGAAACTGGGTTACACTGTACATAGTGTAGGTAAAGGGGGAAAACCAAATTTAACACACAAAACCTAACTAATACCCAAACCTAAAGGTTGGTAATCGTGCCCCTAGGTATACTCGTGTCCCTCGTGTCCTTAAGTGTCCACCACGACGCGACACGACCTGTCCAAGTGTCTAAAAACCCAATCGGATAACACAGACTGTAACAGTGTCGCGCACGTGTTCACTTAGGTCTAGGACACGGCACACGTGTCCTCGTGTCTTGTGGTCACGTGTCTAGGTTCGCCTAGGGTTGGTCTACGTGTTAGGCAGCCTGTTCCGTGTCCAGGTGTCGTACAGTGTCGTGTCCAAGCTCGTATCAGAGCCCAAATTTCTCTTGTGCGCTGTCAGTATAAAATCGATGCACACACGAATTCGTGTCCGACACAACACTAGAAGCCACGAAACTTGGGGGGCATGTTCGCAGATATTGCCCCCTCGTGTCCACCAAGTGTCACCCCTCTACGTGTCGTGTCGTGTCCTACGTGAGCCCCGAGCAGCAGGGGACTGAACGCGAGCATGGTGCGGTCTCGTGCAGCGAGGACAGAGCCTCGTGGACACGACACACGCATGGATACGTGTCGTGCTTGTGTCAGGGTGTAGCCTAGGTCTAGGGCTAGGGTTTTGGTATGACACTTCGTGTCCACGTCGCGTCTAGATATGACACGAAGGCCGTGTCAGTAGCCAAAACTTGGCTGTGCACACTGTGTCGTGCAGCGTGCTCGTGTCCGTTTTAGACACGGATACAACTCAAAATTGAGGTCAGTCCTAGCGTTTTGGATTCAGGATGTCTAGGGCTACCCAAAAATGTATTTTGTTTTGCAAATTAACAACTTTCAAACCATAGTGATATTTCACCAAACACACTAATTTAAGCACAGATATGTATCCGATACGGACACAAAATGGACACGGGTTCCTACCAAACTTGACCCACAGCTAGGGTATACCTATATGCATGCAATTATGAAGAGAAAACATAATATTAACTAGGTTTGAGGGTGTTTACCTATGAGTGCAAAATCCTCAATAATAGGCCTTTTTGAATAAAAATCTCCTTCAACTCCCAATGTCCAAAGCTCCACAATTTCTTGCTAGCAAGCCACAATTGGTATCCTCTAGTGTAAGGGAGTCCAATGTAAAAGACTAGACCCAATTTGGTGTTGAAATGGTTAAATGGTGAAGGGTTGAAGTTGTAGGGAAAAACTAGAATTTAGGTGTAATGAAAGGAGGCTTTTGATGAGGGGGTGTGATTATATAGAGGGGGGCATGGTGGCCGGCCATGGGGGTATGGGGGTAGACTTTAGGGTTCCCTCCACCTTGCTAACTTAGTTCCTAAGGCTTTGACTAGGTAGATAGATATTTCTAGGTTTTCTAAATATGTAAGAAAGTAATATCTTAGATATTTCCAACCTAAGTTATTTACACATAAGCTAACATCTAACATTAGTCTTCTAGGTTAGTTGCTAACCTCTATATTAATGCTAAACTAGGTTAGGAGCTAACATGACACTTAACAACTAATTAAATAATAATAAATTACATAAATCCAAATAAATTCTAATAAATTATCAAAATACCCTTTTGACTAAAAAGTGGTAATTTGATATCCTAATCACATAGTTAGGCTCATATGGTCTTAGTTAGTCTCTAAGTCATATAATCTCTAGGGTTACACTAGTAGTTAACCAAAGTCATAAGCCATGACTTAGAAAATAGTTTTAAACTATCTAAAAATCACCAAAATTCATAACATGACTAAATCTCCATTATTTAATAATAAAAATAATAAATTTTCAAAATATACCAATTTCAGAAAATTGGGTGTTACAAGTCTACCCTCCTTAGAAAAATTTCGTCCTCAAAATTAAGATGGACGTACTCCTCCTAGGTCAAACCCCAGTCAATGAAAGTCAAAAGATAACATGCAATCATAGTCTTACTGGTCGTGATTCCACAGTCTTGAACCGGGTAACTACACTATCTAGTATATCACAAGCATATCCTGACAGGTACTAATGGAATCACACAACAAGATGGGAAAGGAAGGACAGAAAAGACAAACCTGCTAACCCGTCACCTGCAGCGTTGGTCTTCTCGACCGTCATCGCAAAGCTCCACCCCTCTGGTGCTGAGCTATAGGTGGCCTAGCACCCTTATAAGGAGGTACAACAGGACAATCCATCTTCTGGTGGGTATCAGACCCACAGGTATAGCAAACCCCTAGCCACTTCCTACACTGCTCCCTGGTGTGTCCCTGCTTCCTGCAGTATGAACAACTGATCGTCTTCCGGTCCTGACCCCGATACTGATGCTGCACCTGCTGAAATAGCCTCTGCTGCTGATGCTGAAAGTGTGGTCTCTTACAGTATACACACAAAGCTCCTTTCTGCTGCTGCCGGGGTCCCGGGGCTCTAACTGGCGGGGTCGAATGATGTGGTGTGGGAGGACGATATGTCTGCTGGTGTGGCATCGGCGCTTTCTGCTGGAAAGCCTGACGCTTGGAGGGTCCCTCAATGTGTACAGAAGCCGGCCTCTTGTAAGACAGAAGACGCTCATCGATACTCCGGTCTAACTCTAAGCTCTGGTAGTAGTCAGTCATACCGTTCGCCACTATAAGAATGCCAATGTCTGGAACTAGACCATGGCAAAACCTACGCGTCATCTCCTCAGGATCAGCAACCAGACTAGGAGTGAAATGGCTCAGGCAACTAAACTCTGCCGCATACTCGTCAACAGAACGGTTCTCCTGCTGGATGTTCTGGAATCGTAGTCCCATGGCTACCCTAGCGGTGGTCGAGAAGAATTTCTTCTTGAACTGGGTCTTGAACTGATCCCAAGTGGCCCTCCCTCTCGCGAATAGCGGCTCATTCCGGAACCAAACTCCTGCCAAGTCTATCTGCAGAAATCACGCTGCCTCGACCTGGAGGTCATCCGGCATCCTAACTCCAAGGAGCTTCCTCTCTACCGAGTCTAACCAGTCATTTGCTACTACTATGCCCTCAGTCCCTAAGAACTCCTTGGGGTTCAGACCCATGAAGTCCTTGATCGTCCCCGCTCTCTGCCGCGGCTCTACAGGTGGTGGGACCACGGTACGTTCCTCAGAACGCTCCATGCTCTGGCGGAGTAGGGTGGTCTGCTCCTGATGGGTTGTTAGGAACCCCTGGATCAGAGTGAGCAGTTGGTTCCCGTCGAGTGTGACGGAAGCCTGGGTAGGTATAGTGATAGGGGGTGGTGGAAGTATCGGGTCCTGCTGGGACTGTGAGGTAGAAGGTGGTGGAGGCTTCTGGGTTTGTGGATTTGTGGAGTAGAGGAATGTGGTAGGTGGAGGTGGAGGTATATCAGTCAACTGGTCAGCTGACTGGATGGAGAGTGTGCCATTCTCAGGTGTGACATACTGGGATGAACGAGTAAGCACCATCTAATTACAATAAAAAGGACTTATAAGGACTCTTTAAAGCAAAATAATCATAGACAAGAAAATCTAATTATAATAGCAAGCATGTGATGTATTTTCTATGTTGCAATCCTAGTATTCCTCTAGGTGTTCTAAGCGTCATTCCTAATGTTGTCTAATTACCTTAAGTTTCTAATTGCAGGCATGCTTGGTACAATAACGTAACCAAACAATTTAGTCTCGACCTACATGGGCCACCACTAAAAACGTGTCACGACCCGCACCCTCTATAGGGGCACGAGAAGTGGGTACGTCCAGCCTACGCCGTAGTGTCGGCGGTAGAAAGCTGTCCTAAGTTGCTAACTAATCTCATATAGTGTATATAATGTACTTGTCCAGATATCAGCTCCGAATGGAGGACAAGTAAAGGATATGATATACCCAATCACAGTCTAAAGCACGATAAGATAACACAGAAGTTATACCTAAGGAGTTAAAGACAACAACAACTAACTACTAAAATAATACAACATTATCTCAAACAAACTTAATACAAACTCAATATCTTAACTTTAATACAATAAGTCAAAACATGAAAGCTAAAGTAGTCTACTAGCTAATCTCCTGAATCACTCCTGAGAGTCGGGACCAAAGGTAGCTAATCCCCCGCCAGGTCCATGGTAAGTAGGGCATGTATCCTCAGGATTATCATCTATAATATTTTCAACAGGTCCAATCAGGACAGGAACGAGTACAACTCATCTAGAAAATCCAAGTAAATGATAAAGAACTATAAAGCAGTTATAGACAGTTTTATTGATGAGCATGGCAGTTTTATACAGGTAATGATGGCATAGAGAAACAATAAGATACAAGAAAAGAAAGGTAACTAAAACAAGAGAAGAATTATGGCAATAAAGACTGTAATAAAAGCTAACTGAACTAGAATAATATATATGAGTCCAGACAGTATAATATAAGTCTAATGTAATCCCAGTGCGAGTCCAGTCCATATAATCCGATACCAGATGATTTTCGGTACAAGATGAGTCCAACAGTGATCAATGAATCCAGGATGAGTCCAACTATGATCTAACAGTGTGTTTTAAAATACCGAGGTCGACATGTAAACGGTTGTAGGTATCAGGCACATCTCTTACTGTTCAGGCAAGAGATGGCTATGCTTCCGGTAGATTCCAGTTGGAGAATCCGAATTTGGGGTATGTCTACATGTCTTACTCAATATTTCCCCGCCCAGCAAGTGAATCCAAAATTGACAAAAGAATCGAGATGAGTCCGGCCAAAACATGATGATTCCAGAAATGATTCCGGAATGATTCCAATGACTCCAGTAATAGAGGCCAGCAAGTAAGGTATGTGTCGCATACATGAATCCAGAAATATCCATACATGTTGATACAGAGAATCACATAGAACTAACTAGAACTGAAATACAGTAATTAACAAATAAATGAGAGAACTATCAGAGAATGTATTCGCCTGATACTCTGAAAAGAGTAGTGTAATATCAGATGTCTGTACCAGGGTCACAATGTCCTAAAATAGAGCAATACTGTTATGACATGTCCAAAATGAAGGTAAATGAAATCTACAATGCAATCTATATGAATTCTAAGCCAATCTAGGTCAAAGTCAAACTTGGTCAACACTACTGTCAAACTAAGTCAAATCAAGTCATATTAGGTCACAAGAAGTTAAACTAAGTCATACAAGGTCAAACAAGGTTAAACAAGTCTAATCTAGGTTAAAGTCAACTCTAATCAAACATTCTAGCCAAACTAGTCAAGTTATCTAGGGTTTAGTCAATAATGGTCAGACTAGTCAAATACTAGTCAATATAGTCAAGCTAAGTCGAGTCTAGCTCAAACTTAGACTAACTAAGGTTTTGGTTAATCATAGACTAGTCAATAAGGTAATTAGGTCAAGGGTCAACTCTATAAGGCTAACTCAAACCAATCATAGGCTATCATATCGTAGGATACCTAAGATTCTATACCACAAAGCTAAGGCATAACCAATTTTCCATACAAGTATATCACACAAAATATATATAGTACAATACCAACCTTAATCCTGTAATTAAGCTAATCCTATTCTCCAATCCAATCATGACCTAACTCTAAAGTATCTCACTTAACCCCATACATATCTTAATCTATATAGGATTATCCACATAACCCAAGTCACAATAATACTCTTATATATAATGGTCAAACCAAATTAACTAGTCAATAGTCTAGGTTTAGTCAACTTAGTCAAACTAGTCCCTTAAAGTCCATCCAAGCCATTTCTAGGTCAATTAGGTCAAGGTTTGACCTATAGTTGACTTTAGTCAACCATGGTCAACAAGGCTACCTAGGTCAACCATTCAAGAGCCAATTAGGCCAAGTATAGGGCAACCTCTTATTAGCCATAGACTAGTGTATCTAGGACACTACCATATGTAAACAATATATATAGCCATTATATTTATACAATATTAATATGCATAACCTACTATATGTATACCAATACATATCCACCTATATATATATATATATATATATATATATATATATATATATAAAGCATATATACTCACATTCATATATATATAATACATATATAAAATATATCTATATCAAATATATTTATACATAGGCCTATACCATATATATATATTTACTATTCATAAATCATAAGGTATATATCCAATACCTATACATATATAACCAAATATATCACATATATATGTCATACACTATATATATATATATATATATATATATATATATATATATATATATATATATATATATATATATATATATATATATATATATATAGATTATTATTATTATTATTATTATTATTATTATTATATATATATATATATATATATATATATATATATATATATAATTTATAATAATAATAATAATCTATATGTAACATATATATATATATATATATATATATATATATATATATATATATATATATATATAAAAAATATATATATATATATATATATATATATATATATATATATATATATATATATATATATATATATATATATATCATAACATGGATATATAGAGAGAGAGTAAAAGGGAGTGAAGGGTTAGGGTTAGGATTAGGGTTAGTAAGGGTTAAGGGGGTTTAGGGTTATGGGGGGTAGTGGGCTGAACTGTGAAGGGGAGGGGTTCTCAGAAAACTGAGAACCCAAACTCACACAACCACATACATAATATACTACATACATATATACATATATATATGTTCACTTGCACCTACACCTATACCCACACACTCATATACATATATACATACATATATAGTATATATACACACAATTATACATATATATACATATCAAAATTTAGTTTGAAAACCATTTCTAAAATCTGAAAATACCAGAAACTGGATTACACTGTACCTAGTGTAGGTAAAGGGGGAAAACCAAATTTAACACACAAAACCTAACTAATACCCAAACCTAAATGTTGGTAATCGTGCCCCTAGGTATACTCATGTCCCTCGTGTCCTTAAGTGTCCACCACGACGCGACACGACGTGTCCAAATGTCTAAAAGCCCAATCGGGTAACACAGACTGTAACAGTGTCGCGCACGTGTTCACTTAGGTCTAGGACACGGCACACGTGTCCTCGTGTCTCGTGGTCACGTGTCTAGGTTCGCCTAGGGTTGGTCTACGTGTTAGGCAGCCTGTCCCGTGTCCAGGTGTCGTACAGTGTCGTGTCCAAGCCCGTATCAGAGCCCAAATTTCTCGTGTGCGCTGTCAGTGTAAAATTGATGCACACACGAATTCGTGTCCGACACAACACTAGAAGCCACGAAACTTGGATGGCATGTTCGCAGATATTGCCCCCTCGTGTCCACCAAGTGTCACCCCTCCATGTGTCGTGTCGTGTCCTACGTGAGCCCCGAGCAGCAGGGGACTGAACGCGAGCATGGTGCGGTCTTGTGCAGCGAGGACAGAGCCTCGTGGACACGACACACGCATGGATACGTGTCGTACTTGTGTCAGGGTGTAGCCTAGGTCTAGGGCTAGGGTTTTGGCATGACACTTCGTGTCCATGTCGCGTCTAGACATGACACGAAGGCCGTGTCAGTAGCCAAAACTTGGCTGTGCACACTGTGTCGTGCAGCGTGTTCGTGTCCGTTTTGGACACGAATACGACTCGAAATTGAGGTCAGTCCTAGGGTTTTGGATTCAGGATGTCTAGGGCTACCCAAAAATGTATTTTGTTTTGCAAATTAACAACTTTCAAACCATAGTGACATTTCACCAAACACACTAATTTAAGCACAGATACGTGTCCGATACGGACACAAAATAGACACAGATTCCTACCAAACTTGACCCACAGCTAGGGTATACCTATATGCATGCAATTATGAAGAGAAAACACAATATTAACTAGGTTTGAGGGTGTTTACCTATGAGTGCAAAATCCTCAATAATAGGCCTTTTTGAATGAAAACCTCCTTCAACTCCCAATGTCCAAAGCTCCACAATTTCTTGCTAGCAAGCCCCAATTGGTATCCTCTAGTGTAGATGAGTCCAATGTAAAAGACTAGACCCAATTTGGTGTTGAAATGGTTAAATGGTGAAGGGTTGAAGTTGTAGGGAAAAACTAGAATTTAGGTGTAATGAAAGGAGGCTTTTGATGAGGGGGTGTGATTATATAGAGGGGGGGCATGGTGGCCGGCCATGGGGGTATGGGGGTAGACTTTAGGGTTCCCTCCACCTTGCTAACTTAGTTCCTAAGGCTTTGAATAGGTAGATAGATATTTCTAGGTTTTCTAAATATCTAAGAAAGTAATATCTTAGATATTTCCAACCTAAGTTATTTACACATAAGCTAACATCTAACATTAGTCTTCTAGGTTAGTTGCTAACCTCTAGATTAGTGCTAAACTAGGTTAGGAGCTAACATGACACTTAACAACTAATTAAATAATAATAAATTACATAAATCCAAATAAATTCTAATAAATTACCAAAATACCCTTTTGACTAAAAAGTGGTAATTTGATATCCTAATCACATGGTTAGGCTCATATGGTCTTAGTTTGTCTCTAAGTCATATAATCTCTAGGGTTACACTAGTAGTTAACCAAAGTCATAAGCCATGACTTAGAAAATAGTTTTAAACTATCTAAAAATCACCAAAATTCATAACATGAATAAATCTCCATTATTTAATAATAAAAATAATAAATTTTCAAAATATTCCAATTTCAGAAAACTGGGTGTTACAATGAGAGAGAGAGAGAGAAATGAGAGAGGCCGAGTTCTGATAGCAAATAATTAGCTAGTTTTAAGGAAAGACGTCGATGCTAACTATGTATACTGCGACAAGCAAGAAATAACGTCGCAATGACGTCGTTGTGACTAAAATATTAGCGACATTCAACGACTCCTAGCTGTATCTGTTTCGATAATACCTAACAGTAGTCGCTATTCATCGTAATTCATTGTTATTAGTGATGTATTGCGATATATTTGTTTCGACTCGCTAAATTTGTGAATCTAGCGACATTATCAGAGTTGTTGAAAACGTTGCTAATATGTCTTATTTTGGTGACAATCGTGCTATGATGACCCGTATTTCACCATAGTTGCATAGCGAACTAGTATTATATATCCCGACTCACTGTATTTTGGAAGAAGCTTGTGGAAAGTATAAAGCTAGATTAATTGCTTAGGAATTTAATACTCAATGAAATATGAATTAGACTCTAACGATGCATATGCACATGTAGCAAAGTCACTAATGTGGGAGCTTTAAATGCTTTAGCATCCTTTCATATTGATACATCATATAAATGTCGATGTTGTCTTCGTGAATGGTGATTATGATGGAAAGATTTATATGGAGCAACTATTAGGTTTTGTGTGCAAGAGAAATAAATGCAAGTATGTAAAACTTGTGATATGCCTTTATATCATGCTAAGAAATGAAAGTTGGATGGTGTCACATCCGATCATACAAAGTCAATAATTGCCACCGGACATTTGAATACTAATTTAGATGATATATATTAGTTACTTTCTATTTGAAGGGAAACTAGAATTGTAGAATAGTATATTTCTTCTTCTCATTTTATCATATGGCAAGGGCCATATATATAGGTATAAGGGGCAACCCAAGGGTCATGAGTTACATAACCCAAGGGTCATGAGTTACATGATCCCAAGGGTCATGTGTAACTTATGACATAATGGTGAATAAATAAGGGTTTCATAACACTCGCCCTTATTCATCCATTTTCTTGGATCCACTTATGAAATACTTCAGGATTCAATAAGCTAATAGGGTGGATACTGCTGGATCCAGAGTAAATTTAGTTTGCCTCATTAAAACCTTGGCTGTGGAAAATCCAGTGGGAAAAACCATCAGTCCTAAGGAAAAAGAGTACAATCCTATAGTTTTACTTCCCCTGATCTATACAAGCTTCAGGCTTGCAGGTCTTTTAGTTGCCTCATCCCTATTCCTCTTACAAGTTTTACAAAAGTACATCGTGGCAGTGTTTTGGTAAACAAATCTGCTAAGTTATTACAAGATTGAATTTGTTGTATTTTGACTTGTTCCTTTTCTTGAAGGTCGTGCGTCCAGAAGAATTTGGGGAATATGTGCTTCGTCTTGTCATTCTTTATGTATCCTTTCTGAAGTTGAGCTACGCATGCTGCATTATCTTCAAAAATGATAGTAGGCTCAAGTTCACCAGTCTTCAGGCCAGTAGATGCCAAAGTGTGCTGAATGACGGAGTGAAGCCAAACACACTCCTTGCTTGTTTCATGGATTGCCAGGAGTTCAGAATGGTTGGATGAGATAGCCACACTGGTCTGTTTGACGGACCTCCAGGAGATAGCTGTACCACCGAAAGTAAATACAAATCCAGTTTGTGATTTCTCTGTGTGGGGATCTGATCTATAACCTGCATCTGAATAACCAAGTAAAGTAGAAGACCCACTATTCGGGTAATATAGTCCTAGGTCTATAGACCCTTGGAGGTAGCGCAGAAGATGCTTCACTCCATTCCAGTGGCGCTTTGTGGGTGCTGCACTGTATCTGGCTAATAAGTTAACTGAAAATGCTATATCAGGACGCGTACAGTTAGCTATATAGAGTAGTGCCCCAATGGTACTTAGGTAAGGTACTTCAGGACCTAATAATTCCTCCCCCTCTTCCAGTGGACGGAAAGGGTCATTCTTTACGTCCAATGATCGAACGACCATTGGTGTACTAAGGGGATGGCATTTATCCATATGGAATTGTTTAAGTAATCTTCGTGTATATGTAGATTGGTGTAACAGGATACCACCCTTTAGGTGTTTGATCTGTAAGCCAAGACAATACTTTGTTTTCCCTAGGTCTTTCATTTCAAAAGCTGTCTTAAGGCTTTCAGATATCTCAGTGATCTCTGCAGGAGATCCAATGAGATTTAAATCATCGACATAAACAGCGACTATAACAAATCCTGTTCCCGATCTTTTTATAAAGATACACGGGCAGACTTTATCATTAGTAAATCCTTGCGTAGCAAGAAACTCACTTAGTCTGTTATACCACATTTTTCCTGATTGTTTAAGACCGTACAATGATCTTTGTAACCTCACAGAATAGGTGTCCTGAGGTCTATCTGTTTTCTCTGGTGAAATTTTATATCCTTCAGGGAGTTTCATATAGATATCTTTATCTATATTGCCATAAAGATATGCAGTCACAACGTCCATGAGCTGCATTTCTAGACTTTTCAGAGAAGAGAGATCAGGAATCTGAAGGTATTTCCATCCATGACCGAAGAATATGTTTCTTCATAATCTATTCCCGGTTTCTGGGAGAAACCTTGTGCTACAAGGCGTGCTTTGTAGCGCACAACTATGTTGTGTTCATTTCTTTTTCTTGTGAAGATCCATTT
Source organism: Iris pallida (assembly GCA_029216955.1). Lineage (NCBI taxonomy): Eukaryota > Viridiplantae > Streptophyta > Magnoliopsida > Asparagales > Iridaceae > Iris > Iris pallida. The sequence continues at coordinate 1,367,085 of JANAVB010024999.1, read as the reverse complement.
ATATCCCACAGGTTTTACACCTTCAGGTGTTTGGACTACAGGTCCAAAGACTTCGCGTTTCAAGAGTAAGTCCAGCTCTACTCCTATTGCCTCGTTCCACTTTGGCCAATCGTCTCTGCATTTACATTCCGCTAGAGACCGTGGATCGATGTCATCGTCATTTTCAGTGACGTGAACGGCAATATTGAACAAAAAATTGTCGTCGACGACTGTGCTTTTTCTGTTCAGTACCTCTCCAGTACGTACATAATTTAATAATATTTCTCCTGTTTGTTCCTCTTTAGGGGAAACTAGGAGGGGAGAGGTAGCTGATCTGAGCTTAGCATCCTGTGTTGGGATCTTCTTAATTTCTTCAGGGTTTTTTCTTCTACGAGGGACTTTGTCTCTCGAACCTGGTGGGCGTCCTCTTTTTAATTGAGGTATTGCCATTTCTGCTGTCGGCGGATTGCATCCATCTTTGGGGATGTCAATCCTAGCTGGCGTGTTGGCAGCAGGGACGTGTGATCTGACAATCTTCTGGTTGTCAGTAAATGTATCCGGAAGTAGATGTACAGTATTCTGAAGATGTAATATCTTCAGGATCTCATCTTCACATTGACTTGTACGCGGATCAAAATGAGACAAAGTTTTTGTGTCCTAAGAAATTGTCTTAGAAGCTTCTGGCTTCTTAGACTGTGTGTCCAGTTTAGGAAATAATCCTTCATCAAACTCACAGTCATCGAGACGTGCCTTAAATACGTCACCCGTCAGGGGTTCTAGGTATCTAATTATAGAGGGTGAGTCAAACCCAGCATAGATACCTAACCGACGTTGTGGACCCATTTTGGTCCTCTGTGGGGGAGCAATGGGGACGTAAACAGCACAACCAAAAACTCTCAAATGAGAGATATTTGGAGGTGAACCATAAGCGAGCTGCATCGGAGATAGAATATGACCTCCAGAAGGTCGTATTCTAATAAGTGATGTGGCATGCAATATAGCATGACCCCAAGCTTCCACAGTCAACTGTGACTGCATCAACAATGGACGAGTAATCCATTGTAATCTCTTAATAAGAGATTCTGCTAACCCGTTCTGGGTGTGAACATGAGCTACAGGATGTTCAACTTCGATGCCAGTTGCTTGGCAATAGTCTTGAAAAACCTGTGAAGTAAATTCACCCGTATTATCAAGTCTTAATTTTTTAATATGGTTATCGGGGAAATGAGCCCGCAACTTAATTATTTGTGCCAATAGCTTAGAAAAAAGCTAAGTTGCGGGTGGACAAAAGGCACACATAAGACCATTTAGTAGATGCATCAATAAGTACCATAAAGTACCTAAATGGACCACTTGCGGGGTGTATAGGTCCGCAAATGTCTCCATGAATTCTCTCTAAGAAGCTAGAAGACTCTAGTCCCACTTTCAAAAGGGATGGTCTCGTTATAATTTTGCCTTGAAAATAAGGTAGACACGAGTAATCATACTTCTGAAGAATCTTCAGGTTCTGCAGGTTGTGTCCAGTGGATTGGCTTATGATTCGTTTCATCATAGCTGATCCTGGGTGACCCAGTCTATTATGCCAAAGTTTAAATTTTGGCGATGAATGACACTTCTGGTGCACAATCATGTTAGCTTCTGGTGATTGAATATGAGTATGATAGAGACCCGACGGGAGTCCCTTGAATCGTTCTAAGATAGTTTTTGAACCATCTTTTAGACGAGTAACATACAGATATTCTGCCTCATTTATTTCATTTGTTTCTAAGTGATATCCGTTTAAACGAATGTCCTTGAACTTATGAGGTTCCTATTTGATTTAGGAGAGAATAGTGCATCTTTTATTATTAGTCTTGTTTTATTTGGGAGCAATATAATTGCTTCACCAGATCCTTCTATTATGTTTGATAGTCCTGATATCGTAATAATGGGACCGTCATAATCATATAAGCTATAAAAATAGCTTTTTTCTTGAAGGATTGTGTGTGTCGAGGCGCTGTCCACAAGGCATTCACACTTCATCTATAGATCAATGAAAAAAAAAATTATCGATCGACGGGCCGATATAGAGAGGTCAATAAGTTGCTTGCAAAAATGCATAATTTATAAGGTGGTAAGCCAAAATTTTATCTGGCTCTGCCACCTCTTGAAATATGTGCCATTGAATTTTGCAGGCTTTGCAGAGAAAGTCTCTTCCTTGGAAGTCATATTTCTAAGGTCTGAAAAATTATATTTACTCAATAAGATGGTTTTAAGCTAAAATTAACAATTAAAATAATTTTAGTAATAAACCTTTAAATTTTTAGTTTTTCAAGTTTTGATAAAGTTGGGTTAGCTGTAGGGGCCGGATCCCAGCAAGCGGAGGTTCACTAGGAACTCTTAAGTACCGGTCGCTTAGACGATATTTCGCCTTGTTGACAGAAGGGCCCTTTCGGCTTGTTCCCAAACAAATCTTAACTTTAGAACTTAAAAACTAAAGGAATTTTTACTAAATTAATTAATTGGTTGATTTAGCCTAAATTAGAATATTGAATAAAAGAAGCTAGAATTTGGTACAACATTCATATGAAGAACTTGTTTTAGCCTAAATTTAGTGCTATCTCGTTCCAATCCACGGACTGTTGATACTGAATATTGGAACTTGTTTTAATATTCACATGTTTGTTTTAGGGTTGTTACAATTCTCCATAGAAACAAAATGTGGTTAAATGTATGGCCCAGTATTGGTGTCTCACAGTTTGCTGAATTTAGTTCTCAACAATATCTATCTTGTTCTATTTTATGTTTGCTTCACGTGATTGTTGTCATGCTAGTTCTCTTCATTGAAATAAAATTCAAACTTTCAAAGAGACTGAGCCTCCAAAATACCTGTGATTCAATTTCTAGATGAGACAGGTAAATCGGAGAACATGAAACTAATTAGGTCTAAAGAATGATGTGAATTGATAGCGTAAATGCCAATCGTCTATTTCTTTTTCTCTTGCTACAAGTAATTTGTAAAAAAAAAAAAATTTTAAGAAGTGTTACCAGCCTCTGGTCGGATCGACTAGAGAAAAAGGAAGGATGACGTCGAGATCTAGACGTCGATTCTCCTTGCTTCAGCAATCGTGCTGATAACATATTTGAAGGGAAACTAGAATTGTAGAATAGTATATTTCTTCTTCTCATTTCATCATATGGCAAGGACCATATATATAGGTATAAGGGACAACCCAAGGGTCATGAGTTACATAACCCAAGGGTCATGAGTTACATGATCCCAAGGGTCATGTGTAACTCATGACATAATGGTGAATAAATAAGGGTTTCATAACACTTTTCTTTTTTGTTTCATAAATTTTGGTCTTTCTTGTAACTGGCTGCAGTTTGCATCAGACTATAATTTCAGGCGATTCCTCTAGTTCATCTGGGTGTCTCAATATTTTCAAATTGTGCATGAATTTTAATGTTTGGGGTGAAATTTAAGGGATTGCACTTGTCATTTTGTCCTATTGCCTGCTAAGTACTTAAAGGATTGCATCTGCCTTCATTGAGCTGCATCATCGAAAGCACTCCAATTAGTTTCATTGCTCAATATCCTGAGATCTGGGAAGTTAGAATTACATGTACCTATCCTATTTTAATTACCATAGTTTTAAAGCCAACTCTACATGCCCAGACCTTCCGTGTCTTCCTTTTGTAACCAAAGAATTGAAGTCTCTTTTCTATTATTATCAAGACTGCTACTAATTAGCTTTATTTTTTATTTTACATGTTTTCAATATTCACAGTTGTTATTTGACTCTTTAGTTTGTAATATTCCTCTATATTTTTATTTCTCAGGTTGCACAGAGATGGGACAATGGAGATACTATCATCACTTAGAAATATTCTCTTTTGTTTGTTTTCGTCGTTGCTTAATTCATCTGAGTCTTAATATGTACTACTAATGTGCACTTGCATTGCACGTACGAAAAAATGTTAAAAAAATTAAATTATAAAAAACTGTCATTTCTAGAAATTGAACGCAAGCGACAAAGAGAAATGCATCACATCTTAACCACTTGAGTTAGATTTATTTAGTTATAAATAAATAAATCATGTTAGATAGGTAAATACTTAGTTAAATTTTTTAAATAATTAATAGAATATTTAGGTAGTTGTTTAGTTATTTTTTAATTTATTTAAATGGATGATGATATACATACGGCTTGGATGACTCACTTTTGAGCCGTTTTCAAGCCGCATTATATGGTAGAAGATGTTCAAGATTTTAGATATATTTCACTTTGGTTAACTGAAATATTCAAATATCCTCAGTCTCGGATATCGTTAATCATGACTACATATGATATCATATTTGGCTTAATCATAATAGAAGTTAGTTGACGACTTACCTATACTATCGACAAACTATATATAGGAGTTCAAAATTTGGTGGATGTTCTATAATGAGATAATACCTAGCCTATTTAGGACAACAAATAAGGAAGATAAGTCTCCATCTTAAGTACAAACTCACACAAGATATATAGAATCTCCTTATTTACTAGCTATCTTGTCATACCTATTACTTGTGACATTATAAAGTTGCTACTTGGACTCCAATTTGTCTTCTGAGGATTGCAAAAGGCAATGCAAGTAGGTTTTTTTCGTCTCTAGTTCAAAGACAGATAAATGTCGCATATGTAGAACAGAACACAAGACTTTCTACAACTTTGGATGCAATTGAAGCTATGGCTAGTGGTGGTTGGAGGCATTGATATCACTGATGAGATTTCCAACAAAGAAATCACTTGCTACCGTTCAAATGATATGCAAACGATTCCCGTTTGTTATCATCATTGATCTTCTATGATTTGGTATAGATTGTTGTTTATTTTGCATTGTTAATGTTTTGGATCAGAGTAGATGTTCATTTTCATGTTTGGGATTTTTTTATTGTTGCCTATTTGAATATTTTATTTTCGGTCATCCTTAGATAACAAAATTCAGAAACGTATTGGTCAAATACTATAACGAGTTGGGCTTGATCTTTGAAAAAAAAAATGTTCCACTGAAAATCTTGCAGAGACTCCAGTTGATGTGATTAAAGAGTCAACGAATCAATAGACCAATGATACAATGGGAACCTCCCAAATTCGTGTCCCTAAGTTCTCAAATTATTTCCAAATTTCTCTCTTGCTACGGAATCCAGATATCACTTTGAATTTTGTGAACTATATAGGAGCTATGTTTTTCATTATTAGTTATTTGTATCAAGCCTATGTTGGTGGTTTTGCCTTTAGATTAGGAAAGATAGTCCCACATCGGCTACACCAAATGGTGAGTATCTCAATATAATGCATTGCTTGTGTTGAGGTGTGCATATGAGGTGTGGTGGAGCACAATGTGTGCCATGTTGGAGTATTTTCTTAGAAGGAAAAAGGATTAATTCCAACAAGGATGCAAGTTGATTTTTGTTGTGCGGACTCGGACTCGGACACAGACTCCAGGTTGTCTCGTGCATGCACGGGAGTGTTCGGGGGGTAGGCGTGGACTGACACACTACTATGCTGATTGTGGGATGATCTAAAATATCAAACTCTATTTTTGAGTATTGGTATTTTAGTCCCACATCGGATAGGAGAAAAGGTGAAGTCTCACTCCACTCTATAAATAGAGCCCCTTAGCCTCCTTTGGAAGATGCACCAAGAAGAGAGTTAAGGGAGTCCGTAAAGTCCAGAAAGCCCGTTCAAGTCTCAAATATTGACTTACGAGCGTTCCAGAAGTTCTTCGTGAACTTGCTGGTTCCTGGAAGTAGATCGTGGTGGGGCGAATCTTGCTTTGAGCAACGGTGATCTTAATCACCCCAGCAAGAACCTTTCCTCTTCTTCTTTCTTCTCTTTTCTCTGAGTTGTAACTCAGTTCTGTCCGTCAGCAACTGCGATTGCGAGGAAGAACGTGAGATTTATTTTTTGATTATTGTTGCTTTTGTAATCAGATTTATATTATAATGTTCCTCGTGGATCTCGAGAATAATCAGAAGAAAAATATTTGTTTGAACCTCTGATCTCGACATCTAGTTCTACCATCTTTGATCAAGCTCCGGGATTAACAATCTCAAAGCAAGATCCTTGTAGATGGAGAATAGCCGTACGAAACTTCTGGATACAAGTTTCAATAAACTTGAGAAGTTCGACGGGGATCATTACAACTCTTGGAAGAGGAAGGTATGCATGAATCTGCAACTGGCAAAGGTGGACTACGTTCTGACAGAACCAAAAACGGAGATTCCAGACGAGGATGATGCTACTGTTCGGGCAGTTACGATTGCAACCGCAAAGCAGAACAAATGGAGGAGAGACAACAATCTCTGCAAGCTGATAATTTTGAACTCCATGGAGGATACTCTGGCGAAGTCATACAGCAAGACGGACCATGCTAAGGTCGTCTGGGAGTCTCTAGAGAAGCATTATCAGGCGGATGAGAACCGCAACAAGATCCATGTGACTGAGAAGGTCTGGAACATGCGATTTGAGGACGACAAGGCGATGTTGTCTCAAGTCAAGGAGTTCCTCAAGTTACGTCAAAAACTTGAGGACGATGGCATGCCACTTGTCGATGCTTTTGTCGTAGGGGGTATAGTTGCCAAGCTTCCGTCAGGATGGAGCAGTTTTATCTCGGACATGCACATGAAGAAGATGTAAAACAGCTTGGATCAACTACTTCACAACATCAATGTTAGAGATGAGTTGATGGCTAAAAACAAATCGGACACGTTGTCCAAAACAGTTGGCAGAGGCCAACTTGGTGTATACGGGGACTCCAAGGGGAAGCATAAGATTTCTCACAACCAGAAGAAGAAGGACTTCAACCATCTGAAGGTGAAGTCGGCTTCGTTCAAGTCAAAGCCAAAGCCCAAGTCAGATGTGACTTGCTTCAACTGTAGAAATAAGGGCCACTATTGTAGAGACTACAGATCAAAGTCCAAACAGATAGAGCAATGTGAGCCTAACAAGGTTGCCATGATTGCGCAGGTTGCCACAACTGGTGTTGACACCTACTGGTGGGTGGACACGGGTGCATCCTACCATGTTTGCTCTAATAAGGAGTTGTTCACCACATACAAGCCTACATCTGAGAAGGTTATGGTGGCGGACCAGACACAAGCTGAAGTACTTCCAAAGAAGATGCAGTCTAAGAAAAAAAAGGGATATTTAGACTTTGGATCTCAAATAAGTTTCAAAATTAGTGTTTGGGTCTCCATATTATACATAATTAATGTTTGGGTCTCAAAAGTGTCATCAAAAGTGTCATCAAAGTGCACCAAAAGTGTCACTAATTATTTTTGGTAACACGTTTGAGACCCAAACACTAATTATGTATAATATAGAGACCCAAACACTAATTTTGAAACTTATTTGAGATCCAAAGTCTAAATATCCCAAAAGAAATTGTCATACCAGAGACAATTGTTGAACCAAAACTCGCAGAACCCAGATCTAAGCGGGTGAGGAGACAGAAGGACTTCAGAGATGAGTTCGTCACCTATCATGTGGAAGCTGATCCGCTTACCTATGATGAGGCGATGAAGACCAGAGACGCTGTCTTCTAGAGGGAGGCTATCAATGATGAGTATGACTCTATAACCTCCAACAATACGTGGGTGTTGGTCGATCTGCCCGAAGGAGCTAAACCAATCGGATGCAAGTGGATCTTCAAGAAGAAGATAAAGGCCGATGGAACTATTGACAAGTTCAAAGCATGGCTGACAGCCAAAGGGTTTTCTCAGAAGCAGAGGATCGACTACTTCGACACATATGCTCCAGTAGCACGGATGACAACCATCAGGATGTTGATTTCTCTGAGTACAATTCACAAGCTCGTCATACATCATATGGATGTGAAGACAACATTCATGAATGAAGAGTTGACCGAAGAGATCTACATGCAACAGCCAGAAGGATTCATCGTCAAGGGCCTTGAAGACAAAGTCTGCAGGTTGGTGAGATCTCTATACGGTCTTAAGCAAGCTCCCAAGATGTGGCACGAGAAGTTTGATAAAGTCATTAGATAAAATGGTTACATGGTCAGTGAGACAGATAAATGTGTTTACACAAAGTTCGCTGACGGGAGAGGAGTCATCGTTTGTCTATACGTGGACTATATGCTGATCCTGGGTACGGATCTAGCACGTGTCACTGAGACAAAGAAGTTCCTCTCATCTAAGTTCAGTATGAAGGACTTAGGGGAAGCTGATGTTATCCTAGGGATAAAGATCATCCGGACAGACACTGGAGTGGCGCTGTCACAGTCTCATTACATTAAGAAGATGCTCATACGCTATGGATATCAGGATCTTCCAGGGATCGATACTCCATATAGGTGTGATAAGAAGCTGAAGCCAAATCCTAGGGAAAGCGTCAAGCAGCTGGAGTACTCAAGCGTCATCGAGAGTTTGATGTATGCAACTACTGCCACAAGGACTGACATAGCTTTCGTCGTGGGGATGCTGAGTCAATTCACGAGTAACCCAGGTGTGGAGCACTGAAAGGCCGTGAAGAGAGTTATAAGATATCTCAAGAGGACTCAGAAGTATGCACGGCACTACAGCGGATATCCGACAGTAGTGGAAGGCTTCAGTGATGCAAGCTGGTGTTCAGAAGCATAGAGCGAAAGGTCTACAGTGTCACGCCCCGCTCCCGTAGTAGCGATCGTCCTCGCTAAGGCGTAATGCCGCACGAGCCTAGATTGTGCTCGTACAAGGCGGGTTCCATAACGGCCGATTACAGCGGCTACGACGGGGTCGTCGTACAGAAGTCCCAAGCAGAGACATTGAATATGCTAGCGGAAATTTAGAACAAAACACAAGTCATTCAAAAGATGTATTTATTGATATTGAAATAAGGATTACAATGGCACACAAGGACAAGATTACAATCACTCAAGCTCACTCTTCTCACATTACAAGTCACTCAGCTCTCTCTCATCTCTCAATACATGTCTCGAGCCAGCGGATGCTTCAGATAGGCGACGTCCATACATTATGTCTCATATAAGTCCTGACTCCACGCGATCGCACGCCTCGAATCGCCAAGGAACTCCGTGCCTCAACGCATCTAAGCGAGCCCCGTGCCACAAGCTTCTACCTGTACCTGCATATAAATATTGTGTGGGTGTCAGTACTCAACTGTACTGGTGGTGTGAGCTCCTCGCCCATCCATACAAAACCAACACGTTAATTTACTTTGTGCAACATAGTCCCTTGGTATTGTCTTTCTACTCTTGCCTTAGAATCAGTTTTAGGACATAGACTCTCGGCCTATTTAGTGTCTCTAGACCGTCACTGTGCTATCGCACCGATAACTTCTTTACCCTTGCCTCTAGACCGTTCTCGTGCTTACAACGTCAACGCACCGACTCATACTTGTCTTTCGTGCCAAACTCTGGGACATAACGACTCGGTCGTGCCATGAAACTCGATTTGTGCTTCAATATCTCTGAGGCAGTACCTCCTCACTTAGTCTTGCCTATACTTGTGTTGTGACAACGCGACCGTGCCTCACATTTTGAGGTCGTGTCCTGCAACTCAACGTAACTTAACCAAACTTGTCCTACGGCCCTTCTCGACTTAACTCAAAATAACTCAAATCTTACTTATGCAACTCATATGTCAACAACTTAAGAATCGATGCCACATCTCGTGCCTTAGCACATCGCCTTCGTTGTAGCCAAATCTTAGGCCCAAACTTTGTGTTCTAATTTCATACACAGTCAACTAGACTCAATCCAAAGGCACACACGTGGATTTTTGCCATGCCGAATCATCTATATGAGGTCACTGGCATTAACTAGCCATCATGGACATAGCCTGGTAAACGGGGCCCTTGCGATACCAGTAGCTAACTCCGTTGCAAGTCTCCGAACTACCGGTTGCCTCTACTCAGCTCGGCTATAATCTATTTCTTCCTAGGCCGAGTCAGTCTCGTGGCCCCGGGTTGCCGCTCGAAGAAACAATCGTCCTTGTCGACAAGTTGTCCATGACCGTGTCGTTACTAAGGTATATTTTAGGATATCGTTGGGGCTTGTTATTAGATCGATTCATTTACTTCTTCTATTCTTCATACTTCTTTTATAGAGCCCAAACCAGGGTTGCCTCGGCGACTGACCTACAGTTCCGTCATATTTCTACTCGGCGACTGACCATCGCTCGAGCTTAACATTCGTTGAACTCAGGGAACGGTTACTGCATAGCCTTCCCACTTAACTTTAACATAACGTGTTTCTTAAGTACCATAGACCATGGCTAACTTTCCATAGTGCCGACCGTAGCCCGTGCCTTAAACCGACTTACATTCTACGCGACGCTATCTCCCAAGTCATACTTCATATGACGGGCCTTGAGATCGTAGGACTAACTAACTTGACGACCGCAGAAAGAGCGGGACAGTGCTTGCTATGACTTCGATAGCCCAACATTACCTTGCCTACTTAATCGAGCCTACAACTTAACCCGGGGGACGAGCAAAGGCTATGCCAAGCCTTGCGTAGTGGAAGCGTGTATGCTTTATCGAGCATTTACGGGTGACGCCTATGACTTAGGCAAATTCATAGTTTTGTGTCGAAGACCAACTTTCCTTCTCCCAAGCCACGAAATAAAGGACCAAGTGTCATTTTCAAAGCACGCCGTGCACCAACTCTAAGCCGACCGTTAGACCTTTCCATATTCTAACTCAATTTGACCCATCTTGGGATTATTCCCTTAGCTATGTGGATTCGTCTATTTTATTATCAAGCCTACTTATGCATTTGAAAACTTTCATTTTATTAGTGTGAAGGACAAGCTGAGGCAAGTTTATCGAAGCCATCCACCTGAGCGAGGAGTCGTCTCGACCGAGCGAGTCTTCGAGCAGCCGTTGCAAGGCTAAGTTCGAACGCCATCGACGTTCCAATTCCTCCGATTGACTGAGCGGGATGGGGCACTACATCATACACCACTCAGAAAATGTTTCGTCCTCGAAACTAACTAAGTACTTACTTATCGACTTATCACTTTATTCAACATTCAAGGACTCTTGTACACACTACTCCTATGCGTTCCCTCAATCCGAGCCACGCTCGTGCTACCCACAATATTTTCTTCAAAACTCACGATCTCAAAATCCTCGACACTTTTTCGTTCCTCAAGTCTCACTTGATTCAACGTATCACTTAGTTGGATCGTGCACATATTTTAGGCATCCCCAAAATACATGTATTTCAGCCAAGTCTCGTGATAGAGAATCCGCCATCACCACTCGAGTCGGATCGTGCACATATTCAAGCGTCCCTGATATACATACATGTCAACCGAGCCTCGTGAGTGGTGACTCCACAATTCCTATCTCTTCGTGCCGGAACGTCTGTCTAACCGCTAGGCTATGTCTTTAGGCTAAGGTCATCCGTCAGTATTGGAATCATAGTTTCCAAACAACAATATCAACACCGATCCCATCCTAAGGTCAAACCAAGTTGATAGTACGAAGTTTTCTACCCAAGCTCGCATCACTCCGATTTCTAAACATCGAGCATCGATTTCCTATACACATTCCGACATTCGTCGCACGGGGTCTGAGTCATTCAGCAAAGCCATCCTACGATAACTCACATTTTAACCAATTCTTCGACATATCAATATCACTCGTTCATCAAGCCATTTCGCATAGTCTATCTTTTCGAACACGTTCGACATAATCCACATATCAATCATTCTCAAGTCAAGCACGCTACGACGCGATTAATCGCTAAACCATAATTCATATTTCATACTTCCTAAGTCATTAATCCCAATTCACGTAATCGATCACAAGGTCGTCTGACTTAACAATATGCCATGCCCCGATCTCACGCGAGTCCGATTATCCACGATGGGCATGAAATCACCATGCAACGCTCAGGGCCGGACTTAGTAGGAAGCCTATGAGGCACTTGCCTCAGGCCCAAAAATTTTAGGGGCACCAAATTTTTTTATTTTAGCATATATATATATATATATATATATATATATATATATATATATATATATATATATATATATATATATATATATGGGAGCGGATCAAAAGCCCCCCTTAGAAAGCCCCCCAAAACCCCCCTCACACTAATTCGTAATATTAATGTTAATATTAATGTTAATATTAATGTTAATGTTAATGTTATATTAATGTTAATATTAATATTAATGTTAATATTAATTTTTTTTCAATTTTTTTTATATTAATGTTAATGTTAATGTTAATATTAATGTTAATGTTAATGTTAATGTAAATATTAATTTTAATGTTAAGTTTAATGTTAATTTTAGTATTTAATGTTAATATTAATATTAATATTAACATTAACATTAATATTAACATTAATATTAACATTAAATTACGGATTAGAGTGAGGGGGGTTTTTGGGGGGCTTTCTAAGGGGGGCTTTTGATCCGCTATATATATATATATATATATATATATATATATATATATATATATATATATATATATATATATATATATATATATATATATATAGCGGATCAAAAGCCCCCCTTAGAAAGCCCCCCCAAAACCCCCCTCACTCTAGTTCGTAATATTAATGTTAATATTAATGTTAATGTTAATGTTAATATTAATGTTAATATTAATTTTAATGTTAATATTAATTTTTTAAATTTTTTTTTATATTAATGTTAATGTTAATGTTAATATTAATGTAATGTTAATGTTAATGTTAATATTAATTTTAATGTTAAGTTTACTATTAATTTTAGTATTTAATGTTAATATTAACATTAATATTAACATTAAAATTAATATTAACATTAATATTAACATTAAATTACGGATTAGAGTGAGGGAGGTTTTTGGGGGGCTTTCTAAGGGGGGCTTTTGATCCGCTTCATATATATATATATATATATATATATATATATATAATATATATATATATATATATATATATATATATATATATATATATATGGGCTTTTGATCCGCTTATATATATATATATCTATATATATATTATATATATATATATATATATATATATATATATATATATATATATATAAAATATATATATATATATATATATATATATATATATATATATATATATAATATATATATATATATATTTTAGCATATATATATATATATATATATATATATATATATATATATATATATATATATGCTAAAATATATATATATATATATATATATAATATATATATATATATATATATATATATATATATATATATATATATATATATATGCTAATATATATATATATATATATATATATATATATATATAAATATATATATATATATATATATATATATATATATATATATATATATATATATAAAATATATATATATATATATATATATATATATATATATATATATATATATATATATATATATATATATATATATATATATATATATATATATATATATATATATAACATAGTCCATTGTAAATGGGTCCAATATAGTTGTCTGTGCAGCAAAGCAAACCAAGCCCTTTTAATTGAAATACTTTATTAGGTTTTGTAGTCCATTGTAAATGGGTCCAATATAGTTGTCTGTGCAGCAAAGCAAACCAAGCCCTTTTAATTGAAATACTTTATTAGGTTTTGTAGTTGCTAACTTGCTTGCTTCCGGCCGCCGGATGTACTTGAGGGACAAGTCACTTTTTTATACATTCAAAGAGGACAGGCAACTTTTTTCCCCTTCTCATTGGTGGCTCCAAGGACCAAGCACTTTTAATTGAAATACTTTCCTCCACCACCTTGATGATTTGTCAGGTGAGTTTTTGAATTTTTTAATATATTTTTTTGATAGTTTTTGATAAATTTGTTATACTATACACAGACCTTAGAAGTTCCCTCCATGCTTGCTTCTTAAGTTTTTAGCTAATAGCTATTAATATTATCATAAAAAATAAATAAGCAATAATATTACAAATTAACAGAGCAACCACTATTGGCTAATTTATATTTTTGTAGGTGAGTTTAATAATTTATTAATATATATTTTTGTAATGTTGATGATTAGGTGTGTTCTAATTATAATTTTTTTTGTAATTTATTAGTATTTTTTTCTCCACATGTATGTTCTAATTGTATTTTTTTTAGGTTTTTTTTAGACAGAATTATTGTATTTTAGATATTAAATTTTAGTTATTGTATTTATTTCTTGAATTTTGGGTTGAAAAATACTATTGTATCATTTTCGATGAAAATAATAATATAATATAAATATTAAGTTTTGAGGGCACCACTTTTAAAGTTCGCCTCAGGCTTCAAAATCGAAAGTACGGCACTGGCAACGCTCCCGCGGAATAATCATCTTCATCGGGACGTAACTCTTGTTTTGTGTCTAGACTAATTCATTCTCGATGCGTGGATTGTACCTACTCAATCCTCAAGTTTTATACAATCGTCAATCTCAAGTCCAACTAATCCTCGAATCCACCTTCGCATCAAACCGCAAGTTGAGACAATCCAAATTGCCACGTCCTGATTTTTTGAGTTCGATCATTCCCGCGACATGAATCACCATGTCAGCGCTCACGCGGAACGATCGCCCCAAATCCGACGTAAGGCATGTACGAGGCTAGAGTTGCGCTCGCACAAGACAAGATCATCAATGTTGTGGTTATCAATGCAACCATCAAGACAATTCTGTTTTCATCCCAACATCCATTTCAATCAAAATCCTAAGTATAGCATCCATCGAAACGATAACACTTGTACGATCGTCATCCGCCGAGTCAGAGTACCCCCGAGTTATCGCATATCGACCTTTGATACGCCTCAATACCACCGATGACATGCGTAGCCTGACGATCTTCCTTTGCAACAAATTTCAAGTCGTGCGACTGATGATATCGTCTAGCTGGATAATCTCTTCGACATTCAAAATCAATTTCGATCATTATCCCTCGAATTATTTACATCATCAATTTCCTCAAACCAAATTCACATATTGTTCATCTGTCTATCTTAAGTCGTCGACCAACGTATTTCCCCAATTCGCATCATTCCTTGCTAACTCAAATCATCGAGCAACATTCATTCCAATCCTTAGTGTCATTTTTAAACATTCGAATCAAACTTTTCATGCACGCTATCTTCCTGTCGTACTAACTTTTCGTATACGATCTGTATCAATTTTCTCGATCAAGTCATCCATTTGTACACCCTAACTCTTTTTTGATTCGATTTCACCTACTCAATCATTTTGCATTTTATACTTGCGCAATCACTATCCCGTGCGCGTCATCTCTAATTTGTTTGAATCGATTTGTCTTTATCTTCAAGACTACAACTTATTCAACGATACTCAATATACGGCTTTACATAACGCGACGCTTGCTGATAGACTCACCGACACCCCGCATCCTCAATCGATCGACATTCCTGAAGCTATCGCATACACCACTCAGGGATGAAGTCATTCGATAATCCTTAAACTATCATTCGAATCAAAATCGACTTCTTCAAATTTTCCGTTCGAACTATTTCTCGAATTCCAAGCACACTCATCTATATCGGATCGACGATAACATCGTCATTCGATAGCACCCCTATCAATAATCATCCCATTTACTCAATCAAGTCTAACTTATTCTTGTCCAACAGTATTCAAATCCTGCACTCGACTTTTGCTAAGGTCGACCCCAATTTTTGGTGTATATGTCCAGCCCGACTTAGCCAATCGTGCTTACGCGAACCATCTTTTGTTTCTTGTCAAAAACTATTTTCTTACGTTTTGCAAATTATATAGACTTATTGTATGGACATCCCGTGGGACATTTGAGAGAGAGCGCACCAACGATATCAACTTGCAGAAGCAACAGAGTTAAAGAATTCAATCGAAAGTCCAAGGACGTAAAGCCGTGCTCTGGTACCATTATGTCACGCCCCGCTCCCATAGTAGCGATTATCCTTGCTAAGGCGTGATACCGCACGAGCCTAGATTGCGCTCGTGTAAGACGGGTTCCATAACGGCCGATTACAGTGGCTGCGACGGGGTCGTAGTACAGAAGTCCCAAGCAGAGACATTGAATATGCCAGCGGAAATTTAGAACAAAACACAAGTCATTCAAAATATACATTTTATTGATATTGAAACAAGGATTACAATGGGGCGCAAGGCCAAGATTACAATCACTCAAGCTCACTCTTCTCACATTACAAGTCACTTAGCTCTCTCTTATCTCTCAATACATGTCTCGAGCCAGCGGATGCTTCAGATGGCGACGTCCATACATTATATCCCGTATAAGTCCTGACTCCACGCGATCGCACGCCTTGAATCGCCAAGGAACTCCATGCCTCGACGCATCCAAGCGAGCCCCGCGCTACGAGATTCTACCTGTTCCTGCACATAAACACTGTATGGGTGTCAGTACTCAACTGTACTGGTGGTGTGAGCTCCTCACCCACCCATACAAAACCAACACGTTAATTTACTTTGTGCAACATAGTCCCTTTCCATTGTCTTTCTACTCTTGCCTTAGAATCAGTTTTAGGATATAGATTCTCGGCCTATTTAGTATCTCTAGACCATCACCGTGTTATCACACCGATAACTTCCTTACCCTTGCCTCTAGACCGTTCTCGTGCTTGCAACGTCAACGTACCGACTCATACTTGTCTTTCGTGCCAAGCTCTGGGACGCAACGACTATGTCGTGCCATGAAACTCGATTCGTGCTTCAATATCTCTGAGGCAGTGCCTCCTCACTTAGTCTTACCTATACTTGTGTTGTGACAAAGCGACCGTGCCTCACATTTCGAGGTCGTGCCGTGCAACTCAACGTAACTTAACCAAACTTGCCCTACGGCCCTTCTCGATTTAACTCGAAACAACTCAAATCTTACTTATGCAACTCATATGTCAACAACTTAAGACTCGACGCCACATCTCGTGCCTTAGCATGTCGCCTTCGTTGTAGCCAAATCTTAGGCCCAAACTTTGTATTCTAATTTCACACACATTCAACTAGACTCAATCCAAAGGCACACATGCGGATGGCCGCCATGCCGACTCATCTATATGAGGTCACTGGCATTAACTAGCCATCTTGGACATAGCCTGGTAAACGAGGCCCTTGCAACACCAGTAGCTAACTCCGTTGCAAGTCCCCGAACTACCGGTTGCCTCTACTCATCTCGGCTATAATCTCTTTCTTCCTAGGCCGAGTCGGTCCCGTGGCCCCGGGTTGCCGCTCGAAGAAACAATCGCCCTTGTCGACAAGTTGTCCATGACCGCGTCGTTACTAAGGTATATTTTAGGGTATCGTTGGGGCTTGTTATTAGATCGATTAATTTACTTCTTCTATTCTTCATACTTCTTTTGTAAAGCCCAAACCAGGGTTGCCTCGGCGACTGACCTACAGTCCCGTCACATTTCTATTCGGCGACTGACTATCGCTCGAGCTTAACATTTGTTGAACTCAGGGAACGGCTACTTCATAGCCTTCCCACTTAACTTGAACATAACGTATTTCTTAAGTACCATAGATCGTGGCTAACTTTCCATAGTGTCGACCGTAGCTCGTGCCTTAAATCGACTTACATTCTACGCGACGCTATCGCCCAAGTCATACTTCATATGACGGGCCTTGAGATCGTGGGACTAACTAACTTGAAGATCGCAGAAAGAGCGAGAAAGTGCTTGCTATGACTTCGATAGCCCAGCATTACCTTGCCTAACTTAATCGAGCCTACAACTTAACCCGGGGGACGAGCAAAGGCTATGCCAAGCCTTGCGCAGTGGAAGCGTGCATGCTTTATCGAGCATTTACGCGGGCGACGCCTATGACTTAGGCAAATTTATAGTTTTGTGTCGAAGACCAACTTTCCTTCTCCTAAGCCACGGGATGAAGGACCGAGTGTCATTTTCAAAGCACGCCGTGCACCAACTCTAAGCCGACCGTTGGACCTTTCCATATTCTAACTCAATTCGACCCGTCTTGGGATTATTCCCTTAGCTATGTGGATTCGTCTCTTTTATTATCAAACCTACTTGTGCATTTGAAAACTTTCGTTTTATTAGTGTGAAGGCCAAGTTGAGGCAAGTTCATCGAAGCCACCCACCTGAGCGAGGAGTTGCCTCGACTGAGCGAGTCTTCGAGCAGCCGTTGCAAGGCTAAGTTCGAACGCCGTCGACGTTCTGAATCCTCCGATTGACTGAGCGGGACGGGACACTACACACAGGAGGATACATCTTCTCCCTGGATGGAGCTGTTATATCGTGGAAGTCAAAGAAGCAGACAATGCTCTCTCATTCCTCAACAGAATCTGAGTTCTTTGCACTGGCTGCTGTAGCAGAAGAAGCAGAATGGATTTGGGAGCTCATGTATGATCTTCCAGTATTTGGTACGCAGATTTCGACGGTACCGATATACTGCGACAACCAGGCAGCTGTAGCAGTGGCATCAAATGATCTTTTCAATGGTAAGAAGAGGACTGTACGATTGAGGCACAAGGGCAGTGAATGATCCGATAAAGACTGGATTCATTACCGTGATTGATGTTCTTGAGTCAGGAAAATCTGGCCGATCCGTTCACCAAAGGTCTCAAGCGCCAGCTGGTCGAGGATACAGCAATTATGATGGGCTTGAAGACGATGTGATATTCTATCTTTGTAATTCTACCATAAAGTTTTATGCTATTAGTTCAAAAAGAAATCTACTAGACGTCTAACACTTGGTTCAAAGAAGGACCACTGACGGAGAGAATATCTAGAACAGTGGATAGTCCTTTGAGACACTGAGGGGTTACGGACCCATAATCACTGTTGTCTACTATTTGTTCTCTTAAAAGAACAAGACATGTGGGAGGATGGCTTAGACGCCTTAATGAGTTCTCAGGCATTTCGAATGTCTGGTGTGCTCTACAGGAAGCACGGTAGCACAACACTACAAAGGAACGTAAGGTCTCCATGCTACATTGGGGTGACACCACCAAGAGGTTCCTCGGTAAGGGTAATGCCTCGGCTTTGCGAGCCATGTCACAGCGGCGTAGCACCGCATATAGGCACGTAGCCTAATGTTGTAGAATGAAGAGTGGTAGTCAGCACTACAAAGAGGCCGGTGACCTCATGTTACAATGTTGTGACACCACCAAGAGGTACCTAGAGTGGGTAAAGCCTCGGCTACGCGAGCCATGTCACAGCAGCGTAACACCGAAAAGAAATACAAGGCTTCATGGTGGGTAGTTTGGCACTACAAAGAGGCTGGGACCTCATGCTACAGTGGCGTGACACCACGATAAGGTGTAGCCTCGGCTTTGGGCCATGTCATAGCGGGGTAGCACCGCAAGGAAGCGCAAGGCTTCATGCAAAAGGACTCTTTAAAAGAACTCACCTAGAATGTATAGAAAGAGATTCAGGCCGTCTCTTGAGGGTAAACTTGTAGACGTCCAAGATACATACACCGAAACTAGGCATGTAGAGGGCCTTTAATGTGCAACCGGAAGCACAGCTGATGTCATTATGTGAGTGGAAAAATTGCAGTCATGGTGCAGAATTCAAGGCTTAATCCATTCTTGTATCATACTGTTATTTGACCCATGCAGGAAGATTCAAGTCGTCAACTACATCTCTCCTAATGCATGATGGACAGTCACTGTGAGGAACGCTCAACCCATATATTGAGATATATGGGAGATTGTTGGTGTTTTTGCCTTTAGACTAGAAAAGATAGTCCCACATCGGCTACACCAAATGGTAAGTATCTCAATATAATGTATTCTTATGTTGAGGTGTGTACATGAGGTGTGGTGGGGCACAAGTGTGTGTCATGTGGGAGTATTTTCCTAGAAGGAAAAAATGATTAATTCCAACAAGGATACAAGTTGATTTTTGTTGTGTGGACTCGGACTCGGACACGGACTCCAGGTTGTCTCGTGCATGCACGGGAGTGTTCGGGGGGTAGGCGTGGACTGGCACATTACTATGTTGATTGTGGGATGATCTAAAATATCAAACTCTATTTTTGAGTATTAGTATTTTAGTCCCACATCGGATAGGAGAAAAGGTGAAGTCTCACTCCACTCTATAAATAGAGCCCCTTGGCCTCCTTTGGAAGATGTACTAAGAAGAGAGTTAAGGGAGTCCGTAAAGTCCAGGAAGTTCATTCAAGTCTCAAATATTGACTTACGAGCGTTCCAGAAGTTCTTCGTGAACTTGCTGGTTCCTGAAAGTAGATCGTCGTGGGGAGAATCTTGCTTTGAGCAACGGTGATCTTAATCACCCCAGCAAGAACCTTTCCTCTTCTTCTTTCTTCTCTTTTTTCTGAGTTGTAACTCAGTTCTGTCCGTCAGCAACTGCGATTGCGAGGAAGAATATGAGATTTATTTTCTGATTATTGTTGCTTTTGTAATCAGATTTATATTATAGTGTTCCTCGTGGATCTCGAGAATAATCAGAAGAAAAACGTTTGTTTGAACCTCTGATCTCGACATCTAGTTCTACAATCTTTGATCAAGCCCCGGGACTAATAGCCTAATCACTGTTATTAACATTCTTAGTAGAAGGAAAGGTTGATGGTTACTATATTACGCGACAGAAATTAATATTTCATAATTGCTTGTGAACTATATAGGAGCTATGTTGTTCATTATTAGTTATGTCAACATAATCATTGTTATTAACATTCTTAGGACATAGTTGGATTCAGGTAGCTGCATCGCAAGTGGCAATTTTTTTTTTCACTTTTACTGCAAGTGGTCATCAAATTTGACACTTTTTTGTTTGGTTCCTACTTCTTAAATGGGTTGCAATCGGAGAATCTCTGACAATTTTAGAGATTGTCCCCCCGCTCCT
The DNA here is from genome assembly GCA_029216955.1 of Iris pallida. Lineage (NCBI taxonomy): Eukaryota > Viridiplantae > Streptophyta > Magnoliopsida > Asparagales > Iridaceae > Iris > Iris pallida. Next base: position 1,346,265 of record JANAVB010024999.1, on the reverse strand, counting down.
TTCTTTTCCATTTTACTTCCACCAAAAAAACAGGCGTAAGTGGCTGAAACTCATTTTCTCTCTCTCTCTCTCTCTCTCTCCTCTGAGTTATTACATCTCTCTCTCTCTCTCTCTCTCTCTGTGGGAAGGCTCGTCGGCCAGGAAGACTCCTGGCCACAGGCAGATCTGCCTGCCATGCAGCCACCCGCGACGACTCAGTACACACTACACAGTTGGACGCCTCGTCCTCGTCAGATCCGGACGGAGGAGGGCGGAGAGGGACTCGTCTTCTTCCTCGATGCGTCTGTGCTGCCAATGTCTCAAGAATTCGTCGAGAGAGAGAAGAGAGATGAGGGGGAGGGGGAGGGGAAGGGGAAGGGGGACTGGTCCGGCGGAGGAGAGTGGTGGTGGAATGGAGAGAGAGTTTGAGAGAAGAATGGAGAGAAGGGTTCTTTGTGTGGAGGGAGAATGAGATCTGTTCTGTGCGTGGAGGGAGAATGGGTTGAGTAGAATAAATGTAAGGTTATTATTATTATTATTATTATTATTATTATTATTATGTAGAGAGAGAATATGTTATTATTATAACCATATCTCTAAATCCAATATCCACTTTCAACAACCATCCAAACTCTCTTTTTTTTCACTTGCAGGAGACAAAAAGTACTATATCCAAACACATTTTGGAAAGTGTCACTTGTTGCAAGTGTACGGTAACTCAACATGATGTAAGTGTCACTTTTACACTTTCAAAGAGTTACTTCTATCCAAACACCCAACCTCGTTTGGTTCGCGGAATGGAAGGGAAAGGAAATCAATTCCGTGACATTTCTTTTCCTTTGGGAAATTACAATTCCATTGATTTTCCTTTCCGATGTTTGCAAGTGCTAAGAAATTTGGAAAAGAAAGTAAATACTTCAATGTGGAAAAATGATTCCTTGCTTGGATGGATGGAATTACTTTTCTTCCTAATTTTTCTTCTATTGGCAATCACTTTCATTTCCTCCTCAATTCATTTGGCACCCAAACATAGGAAAGTAATCACTTTTTTTTTTTCAACCCGATGATTTCGCGAACCAAACGAGGCCGAAGTGCCAAGGAATTCGGAAAGGAAAATAAATACTTAAATGTGGGAAAGTGATTCCTTGCTTGGATGGATAAAATTAATTTTTTTCTAATTTTTCTTCTATTGGAAATTATTTTTTTTTTCTCGATTCCTTTGACACCAAAACATAAAAAATAACCACTTTCCTTTTTCAATTCAGTGATTCCGCGAACCAAACGAGGCCTAAGTAGAAGGAAAGGTACGATGTGGTTACTATATTACACGACATAAATTGATATTTCATAATTGCTTGTGAATGTTAGCTGTAAAGTGATTGATGTGGGAAATGCTTTCCTCACGTGTCGATGCTCCTTGTTTTAAATTTCATACCGAGATATTGACATATGTTCTTTGAATACCAGCAGTAACTTTTTTTTCCATAGTCCATTTGGTTCATGAATACTGACCTATTCAGAATACATAAATGGGGTCATATGGAATTTTTGTGTTGTAAGAATGCTTAAATGTTATGTTGCAATCATTTTTTTATGCATGAATGTTTAAAAAGAAAGTATAAATGTTAATTTTGGCCACAAATAAAATATTATATGACAAACACAAAAATATGCAGGATTATTTTAAAAAAATAATTTGAAAATTAAATTATATCCAAAAAAAATTTCTTATTATAAAAGTTATATATATATATATATATATATATATATATATATATATATATATATATATATATATATATATATATATATATTTGTCAAAATGATACAAATAATAATTATCATTCCATTACATTGTATGTTAAACCAAACACTTAGACCCTGTTTGGTTCACTGTAATGTAATCGTAATGTAATCAAATAAAAAAATTTATATATTTTATTTGATTATATTGCGATTACGATTACGATTACATTACTGTGTACCAAACGAGGCCTTAATGTAACTCATATTACATTACATTATTTGATTACATGTGTTCAACCAAACATGGTAATATAATTGTAACTCCATACATTATAAACTCGATTATATTACAAATTTAATTACATTACAAGCTCAATTCTATTACGATTACAATTACATTGTAGTGGACCGACCAAACACAACCTTATGTCCCTTAAAAACAAAGAAAACATATCCAGTTGAACAACTTCAAGTTGCCAATCTGAGCTCCAACAACTCAACATGTCCAAACAAATCTCCGCACATGGAGAGTTGGGGGTCAATATATTGCGGTGCACTGGTAAGTGGCCTCTAATCAACTCAGCTAAAACTAACATATTAATTAAGTGAGTGCAGGAAAAATATGTGTGATCTTTGTAATCTTGTCTTAGGATTAGTTACTAATTCATAACATGCATGTGTTCATAACCATAAAAGTATAAGGCAACAAATTTGATCTTATCCAATATATACCATTCTTTCATGTCGATACAATTAATGATATCATTCATGATATAAAAGTGTGTCATAAGCATGTTCCTGCATAGGATATTCCTTACCCACAAAAGTTGACCATGCAAATGCGTAAACAGTTAACTATAAAATATATGCATGGTATAGCTATGAAATAAAATATTACACATTCTTACTTAATACTACATTCCTCACGCCACCGCTCACAATTTCATTCTTCCCACATTCCTGGGATTTTTACCTTGGCGATTTGACAATCCCAAACCTTTCCATGTTTCAATTCCTTTGAAACCATAACACTCATACTCCACATCAATGTTGCCAGAACCGGGCCGGATCGGGTCTGTGGTTGGACCAGGTCTAACCGATTTTTGCTAAAAAAATCAGTGTGGTCCGACTTGAACTGGGTTTTTTTAAGGAATCGTTGACTTTTTTCTAAACCAGGGTTTAACCGGTGAACCGAACGAGCCGGTTCACAATTGAATCAACCAATTTTGGTTTAAAAATAAAAACTCAAAAAGTTTTTCACGTGAGATTTGGACCATTTGGTTCTTGGCTTGGTTTTGATAGACTTATAGTTGTAAAATCAAACCAAACCAAACTTACTAAAAACCAAATCAAACCAAACCAAGAAATAAATATGGATATATTAGCTATCTGAACCAAATCAAACCAAACCAAGTTTATTTGAACTTGGTTGGACGTTGGTCTGACCTATACCAAAAAAATTTGGTTCAATCATCGGTCTGATTTTTTAAACATTGCTCCACATGACAATGCAACAACAACATTATATTCTACAAAATAACATAACCATATAACTATGCTCTACATGGTAGCATAATTACAACACTATATTCATGTCTATGACAACAACATAAAATTCATGTCAATACAGCACTACAAATCCAAGTCTATAACAACAGATTAATAATTACATGTGATATGTATCTAACAGGAAGTTGACAACAAATCCTATAAATCTTTTTTATCTGGCTTCTTTTTATTAGCATGCAACAAACTCATAGCATAAAAAACTAGACATGCAATATCAATTTCGTGTAAAAGTAAAGGAGATATGTATCAAAACCACCAACCTGTAGAAACACATATATGCCTCAACCAAGCAGATCTCTACATTGTCTGCATGAACAAGCTCTTCGAACAAACGAGCCATCTCAATGTACCATGCGGAGCGGGATATTATAGATGGTAATTCTTTAGTTATTTATCTATTAGTATTTTTGATAAATGTGTTTTTTCTAGTTCATTTGATAGTAGTTTTGTAGTTTTATGTTTATACATATGACATAATCTAATTTCTTGATCTTTAATAAATGTAATAAACGAAGTCTCATTTAATTTTAAACTTTTATATGAAAAATCATACCAGTATTGCAAAGGAGATATATATGTTTTTTATCTCATGAAATACAAAAGAATTAGCTAATTTGTGCTTAAATACTATTTACTTTCTAATTTTTGTAACTTGTTACCATAAACTATTTTTATTATCGAATTACTATCTTGAACTATTTTTTATAGTTTACTACCATGACACTATTAACAAAAAAAGAGAGTCAGTTTTGCCCATCTCCTTTATGATTTCTGAAGGCTTCTTAAACCCTGACCCAAATTATGACTAGCATCACCACCACCACCCCGGCTTCCCGTACCTCCCACTCCAGCACGCACACCTTCATCACCACCCTCCGTCATGACTATCATTTTTCAATAAGAATAGAATATATATATGGAATTATAAATTTTTTTTATAGGAGTACACATGCAATAAGAATATTTAGATGGTATAAATGCGAAGGTCCTAAAATATTGTCATGGACAAACTTTAAAAAACAACGAACATGCACATGCACACCAAAACTCCTATACTCTTGTAGGTTATTCAGGAAGGTTGAGCAAAAGAAGGTGCAAGAGCAAGAAACTATAGGTGTGGCATCCTTCTGCTGCATATTCCATCATTACAACCAACGTTGTCGTTGGCATTAGCACGAAGGTTTCTAGGTGCTTTCAACAACTAGCCGCTGGAACTTGCCTAGTCAGAGTTCCTATTTTGAAACTTCTTGCAAAAGCTTCTTGGGGTGTTGGTTCTTCACGACCACTCGGGTGAGAACTTGCAAAGGACACCTTCCAGGACAGCAGGTTCCCATGGTTTGTTGGAGATGCACTGTTATGATGATATTCTCATAACCAAAAAGACACAAGTGACGCACTCTTGAATTGTGAAGGGTTCTTTGGTGACGATTCTCGGCACCCTATTCAGTACTGTGCTACTCAGCAAGTAAAATTGGTTTATGCATTATGTTTTAGAATATTTAGATGCTTGATAGGCATAATAAGAGTTCTCTTGCCTTGAGGGGCTACATGTGGGTTCTTTGAAAATGTATTTTTTTTGAATAAAGAAGCCTTGTTAGTGTAACACATGTGTGTTTCTTAGTTGATGGATGAAATAAATGCTTATATCCAATTTGACTTAAGTTGTTATTTGGGAAGTAGAGGCCATTGAATCATTAATATTATTGTTCCTAAGCTTCTACACATGGTTAAGACATTAATGGATGTCCATTAAATTTATTCGCTTTTTTATCCTCAAATATGTAAAAAAATTGTAATATATAATTTTTTTTTCTTCAACTCAATCACAAACCTCCTACTTAATAATCAGTGCCAATTTAATTTCTTCTCCTCCTTGACCACCCACCTCCCTCATTTGTTTCTTCATCCTCAAACCTGACAAACCTAAATTCCAATGAATTCGCATGAATCCTCCAACGGAACAATCCCTCCTCCCTCCCTTGGCCATCGTATCATTATCATCTCCTCTCTCCCTCCCTCCCTTCCTAGAGGATCCCTCTTTCATCTTTTCCAAACTCAAATCTAACAAACCCTTGACACTAAATCCTAGGAAAAAAAAATCATTTATCTATAATGAGGCTCGAACCTACTATATGAGTATGTTGAAATAAACTTGTAGACTTAAGAGTCTCCTTCGAAATAATGAGATTCATGGGACTTATATCGAAGCATCAAGATTTAAAGGGCTTATATTAATAAAATATGTTAATGGTAGGGGTGAGCGTTTGGTTTATTCGATTTCAGCCGAATCGGATTTAGTCAAAATCGAAACTAACCGAACCGGATAATCAATTCGGTGTATTCTGTTTGTTCAGTTGGGCTATTTCTATTATTTAATGGATCAAATCCAAAATTGGCATCATGGTTAAATTTTATTAAAAATTATAATTTTTATACACACATTTGTTGTATTTAAAAGTTGCGTTATTGGATTAGTTGTTAAATTATCAAAGTTGGACTTCAACACACAGATACATACAATTGTTTTTTTAAAATATACTCATTTGTAATCATAAAATATGTATAAGATTGAGAATATTTACATAATTGTACAAATTTTATTCGGTTTAGAATCGAAACGAACTTGAAAACCGAACTCGATTAAGAAGTTTTAGTAATCTCAAAATCGAAACCGAATGGAAATTTTTTCAAACCGGAATGGATCACTTATTTGGTTGGGTTCAATTCTCGGTCCAAAATGGAACAATGCTCACCCCTAGTTAATGGTTAACAAGTTGCATTAAAAAAATCCATCCCCTCGAAACCGAAAATTCTGTCCTAACAAAAATCATCTTAATGTATGTAAAAAAAGGAAAAAAAGAAAAAAGAAAAAGAAAAATCTTACCTTTTATTATGTCCCTATCGATGTGATCCATTCCATCAGCACGGCTCTCCTCTTCTTCCTTCCTCCCCCTCTCTAGAAAATTCAGACCAAAGCGGATCCATTTCGGATTCGGATGCTCCTCCCACCACCATGCCTCCTCCATGCGGATCATCCATCAACGACTGGACCCTCCCCTCCCTTGTCGGAACCTACATCGACCTCCTCCTCGCCCTCCTCTTCCTTATCGGGTCCACCCTCGTCTTCCTCGGATCCTCCCTCCTCTCCCTCCTCGGCCTCTCCCTCCCCTGCCCCTGCGACGGCCTCTTCGGGTGCCCCAACTGCGTCCACGCGCGGATCGGGTCCGTCAGCCGCTCCATACGGACCCGGTTCCCGTGCGAGAATGTTGCCTTTACCGGGTACGGACCCGATAGCCCGCACGCGCCGGCGATCGAGCTGCCGGGCCGGGACGGGGCGGTGGTTGCCGGGCGGAGACCCGTTACGGGGCAAGTGCGGAGGAGGAGGAGGGGGAGGAGTTCTTGGGGGGCTGGATGTTTGAGCTTGACGGGGGAGGGGGTTTCTGATAATTTTGCAGCCGTCGTTGTCGCTCGAGAAGAGGAGGAGACTAATGATGCTGTGGTTTCTGGAATTCATGGTAATATTGAAGAAAATTATTTTTCTTTCAAATTTTCTCTAATTTTTTGCTGTTAGTTTTAATGACAAAACCTATGCTGCGTGGACACGGCGACACGGCATTGATTTTGGTGGGCACTAGAATATTATTGAGCGTTTGGTACGTGTCCGACATGATGGACATGGACAAGGTGCCTGACCGGAAGCAATGAGTGTGAATAGCTAAATTTACATTCTAAGAGTATTGAAGCATATGTTTGGGTGATGATGTACTGGATGTCTTTCATCTTTGTACAATCTAAGAAGATAAGTTGCGTCGTCTCTAAGGTCCCGTCGCATGCAGGATATGTAGCACAAACACGAATACGATACACATGCAAGGTGGCATGGATGCGGCACCAATTTCAGCGTGTCCTAATGCATTTTGGAGTCCATCTCGTGTCCGATACGTCTTGATATGATGTGTTGCAATGCGGACATGGCTCCTATATTTTAGTGTGTGCTTCCTAGCAAGTTGGGAACTCGCCTGAATGTTATTCTCTCCTAAGTTGATTTTGTCTTAGCTTCTTGTTCCTGTAGCCATACAAAGATCCAAATCCTTGTAGGCATGCATGTCTAATTTCATGACAATCACTTTCCTTGATTTAAAAGCAAGAAAGGGCAATTATTAGTAATTAAACATCGCATTTTATCGCTCTCTTTTGGTAATTAAGCAAGTGACAAGTTCTTCACTTAATAGTTAATATTCAAGACAGGCACATAGAGGAGTGATTAGTTCAAAGTTCCTCATTTTATTGCTTTCTTTTGGTAATTAATCAAGCAGGCCAAGTTCTTCCCTTGATAGCCAAAGTAAAGTCTTGGAATGGAATTAGAATGTTGAGTAAATAGCCAAACACTATAACATGTCAAATTGATGGTCTTTTATTGGATATTTGGGTGGATCTTATTTGTTGGTTGGTGAAACAAAGATGAGATGATGCAGGACAGAAAGCCGAAAGCCGAAAGCCGAGTGAGTTTGTTTTTAGGATTACTTTAAAATTTAAATCTTAATTCAAATTTGAATTGATATCTTAAGTTAAGATTTTCATTCGATATGATTTATCTTGGGATTGTCATTGCTTTACTGTTTGGCTTAATGTGTCATTAATATGTCATAGAGGTAAATGCAATCTCGATAGCAAATTATATCCTCTCACCTCTTCGTCTAGATTCATTATAGTCGAGGGGAACTTGAAGGGTGTTTCTTGGTTGCATGAGCTTAAATTACATATCCAGAGGGTATGTCTACTACCTGCCAACTGTCCATCTAGGTTTTATGGCATGACCCTCTCATGCTCATAGTTACCTTGGCTAGGAATTTGACACCAACATAGAAGGTTGACGTTAGGTTGACAATCGGTCATAAAAACTTTGTCAAATCTTTTATGGAGCTTTGTTATGCTCCATAGCCAACCCCATTTTGATGGAAGAAGGCTTGGATGATGATGATGATGAGAGGGTGTCACTTGGTGCGGGTTCGAGACATAAAGACAACCTTTGTATATATGTGTGTGTGGGGGGTGGGGGGGGGGGGGGGGGGTAAGGCTATGTATAGCTTGACCCTCTCTAGATCATGCATTAGCGTGAGCCTCATGGCACCGAGACGCTCCTTTATGATTTATCTTTCTTATTTTGCTATTATTTTTAGTTGTTGTAGATAAAATTAGTTAGTTTTGTTATCTTTTAGTTTTTGAAGGATTTGTACAAGAATATGAGTAATTTTTTTAGATATAGTGATGTGACATATGCTAGCTATTATCTAGTTGTCATTTTTTGTTAAAAAAACACTTTTTTTATTTGCATATAATATTTGGTGTAAAGCCTTAGCGAAGTATTATAATTTTTTTAAATGTAGCCTAATCTTCTTCATAAATTAGAGCTCTAGGTTCTGCCCAAGTACCTCTCTTCCCCATCCCGTTCGCATCTTTCTTCTATCTACCAGATCTCAGTTGCAATTGACCCTAGCTTATCATGTCCAAACCTAGCCACCAACAATCTAATTACTGATTCTAATCCTAGCTGCCAGCCTATACATACCACAATCCGTAACCCTCATCATACAAAATACCCATATTCTCCTAACCTAGCTTGTAGAGAAAGTTTTAGACTTTGACATCCTCTCATCATTCCCTTAAAAGAGAAAAAAAGACCTTGGGTGTGCCCTGCATTGGAGGAGGTGTCATGTAACAATCTTGGATACGAAGCTCTTGCAAAGAGGTGTGAAGCCTCTCGTTCCAATCCACCAAATTTGACGAGGATGCCAACTTCTAAGAGGGGGAGATTTGATGCAGACAGAAAACAGATCGAGTTTGTTTAATTAGTCCCAAATAAATCGAATCCTAAATAATGTGGAATAGCGAACTGCATATGACTTAACTAAACTCAGTCTCAGACTTAAATAGACCCAAATAGATCCAGGAGCCAAATTCATCAAAGCAAAAAAAAAAAACTAAAATAAGACGGCTCGACTACTCCGAAACTCTAATTGGGTCTCCATAGGAACTGAAAATTTTTCTTTCTGTTTTGTTTACCTTTGATTTAATGTAAATTTACTGCTAAAGATTTCGTATTTTTTTATATTAATTCATGACTTTTGGCTTTGGCTTTAGTTATCGAACAGGGAAAGCATCCTCCATGGCATTAGGATACGTAATAAGCAGCGGAAAGCATGAATATGGAATCAAAATGATCCAATAAACTTTTACTGAAATAAGGTTTAGGAGAAAAGACCTTGAAATAGATATAAGCTAAGTTCTTCGAGCACACACTGAAGTGTACGTGGTGAGAATAAATGGAACAATTATTGACTAGTTTTTATGAGCTACAATAATTGGAAAGAACACTAGAAATAGCTAAGCAGAACTGTTTATATTCTTAGTTTCTTTGTAACTTCGCAATTACCCTCATGAGCGAGAAACCAAGAGTAGGAAATGAAGTCTTTTCCTCTTAACTTTTCTGTCAACTTCTCTCCTTTCTATTATCAAGTTTTCATTTAGTTATGTAAAGGAGCAAAATCATTTTATTGGGATTAGAAATAGCAGAAAACAGTACTTAGTTTTTGGTAAGTAAACGGGACATCTAAATTGGAAGCAAAATGATTTAAGGAAATTGCCTTCTTCTCCATTCGAGTTTAGGAGAAATAAATATAAGCTATAAGTTTCTTAGAGCCCACTGAAATGTATAGTGAGATAAATGGAAATTTTTGTTTCTCTTTTCTGATTGATTCATTTTTGCAGTCTAACTTAATACCAATAATATCATCTCTAACCATAGATAGACACCAAGATGATAACATGACAATTTACTTCCATATTGAGATGAAAGTTCTCTCTAACTTTCATCTCAATATGGCAGTATTCTCTAACTTCACTGTTAGTTTACTGCTCGAAATTTCTCCCTTTTAGCAATTAATCTTTCGGTTTTATTAATCAAAGAAGGGAAAAACATTTTCCTTGGAATTAAAACAGCACAAAGGATAGTGAAAGGATTTCTAAAATATAGACAGAAAATGATTTGAGAAATTGTTTATTTTCCTTGAAAGAAAGTTTAGGATAGAAGAAAAGATAAAACTATAAGCTGAAAGTTTCTTGTAACCCACTGAAACATGCAGTGAGAATAATAGGAAGTTTTCTTTGCTTTTCTTGCAATCACAATATTACATTACTAGCCATAAATACACATGCAATATGCTACTTTGTGAATTGTTCTTCTATTCCATATTTCAGATGAATGTGTTTCTTTGGTTGATGAAACTGCACCAGCTATTGAATGCCATAGTCATGCCACAGAGGAATCATCTTCTGGTGTAAGAGATGTTTATATTTCTAAAGGAAAGGAGACAACAATTGTGCACAATTTAGAAGGGGAACTTAAAGATGCCCAGGCTGCCTATTCGACTCTTTGTCTTGAGCTGGAGAAAGAGAGGAGTGCTGCTGCAACTGCTGCTGATGAAGCCATGGCTATGATACTTCGTCTACAGAGTGAGAAAGCGACCATGGAGATGGAATCCTCACAATATCGGAGGATGATTGAAGAGAAGTTTGCTTATGATGAAGAAGAGATGGAGATTTTGAAGGAGATCATTGTCAGGAGAGAAAAAGAGAAGCATGTGTTGGAGAAGGAAGTTGAGACTTATAGACAGATGATTTCTGGAGAAATGACTGTAAAGAAGCATGATCCTTCCCTTGACTGTTCTGATGACCCAACCAAGCTGCTTAAAACCATCTATGAATCAATTAGAAAGAAGGAAAAGCTGGATGGTAAGATGAGATCGGCAGATGACGGGGAAGGGATACACCAACTTGAGTTCACAGACCCTAGAGATGAATTTAACCTAGAAGTTCAGGAGAAGGGCATGTTGACAATGGAAATCTACCCATCTTGTGGACAGTGCAAGAGTTCTAGCATTGGGGAGGATGATGTTAGATTTGATTCTAATAAGTTTCAGGAACTTGGATTTTGCAAAGATAATTCATGTTCTATCCTCGGAGAAGATGCTGAGAAAGACGGCAAAATTGAGGTTGGAATTCCTGTCGAGAACTTAGATGTAGAGGACCGTCAAGATGGAGATATGAGGGACAGCAACTCTTCTTATTTCGAGACAGATTCAAATGTTCTTGATGTTCATGTAATTGATGATGGACAAAATTTAGCTGATGTACGTATAGGAAAAGCAAGTGGTGCCTCTCAAACCGGAAATCTTTTTGAGTTGTTTGGGAAAGGTGGTGTCACAGATGAATCGTCTAATACCAGTGAGTTTGTTACATCAATTGAGGTTCCAGTTGCAAGCCCTGCAGGGGTTGGAGGAGACATTCGAAGAAGTTGCTCAGACATGCCAAAAGGGTGCCCGTTGTTGGATTCCCCAAGTGACAGAGTTCCTTTCGATTTACGGAGGAGTTCCATGTCTGCAGTTGATAACCAGAGCTTTACACTTGCAACTGAAGTCGAGATCTTACGGAAAAGGCTCAAGACCATCCAGCAAGGTAGAGAAGTGTTGAGCGTTCCCCTGGAGCATCAGGAAAAGGTAACCTTTCAGTTGGAACTACTAGAGGAAATATCTTGTCAACTAAAAGAGATCAGGAAAATAACAGATCCTGGAAAAGGCATACGCCATGCTTCTTTACCTCCTTTATCATCCAAGGTTAGCTTTTGAAAACTAGTATTTAAATTTAACCTCTTCTTCAAATGAATCTTAGGAATTTCATTTCTTGAACAAGTGTTAATTATTTGTTTGGTGTAATTTATATTTACTGCATTCTTTAGTCTGTTGATATCTTATTCTTGATATACACATTTTCAATTTTCCTTGGTACACATTTGGGTGTTGTTGCCACCCATATTTGTCTAATCACTAATGATTTATGCTCTTTGTAGGACTTAACAAATATTAACTGCCGTGATCCTCTATTTTGATCTTTTACGTCATAATCTGAGTCACACCTTACATGCCACATTATGAATCAAAATAACCATATCTTTTTCTACAAAATCATACTTTCCATGCTTTACGGACATCCTAGTAATAAATATTTTAGCTGCCTGAGATTTATGAATACAATTCTTTGAAGAAGGTGCTTATTGTTTATCTACCACGCCTTTATTATTTCATTTATTGTAAAGTATAGCCAGCTGTACTATTGGCTGTAATTACCTAAGGTTCCAAACTTTCTGTCTGACAAATGACAATATAAGAAGGCAACATGTAATCACGGATCCTTCTGAAGTTTTGTGACTTGGTATTCTTCCAGCAGTCAATACTATGAATGTAGAAATTTCAGTTCATGTACATTGTGCTGTGTTTTTTTTTCACTCCAAAATTAAATGCTTGAATCCCATATTGACAGTTAATTCTTTATAAACCATTGATATCAAGAAAGCGAGGACAGACGTTTAGTGCTTTTATTCTTGAAAGTTGAAATGAGTTTGCCCAGAATGTTCTCAATTTCTAAATGGAAATGTTACATGAGCAATAATTTGGTTACGATAAATTATGTACATGAAATTGGAGTAACATGATTCAAAGCAATAATTTGGTTGCAACCGATTATGCACACAAAGAGTTAAGAAAGGTCTAAAAGATCTCAAAATTGTTGCACTAGTGGTTTTATTTTGGTCCTTGAAAACTGATTGTACATGTATTTTGCATCATCTATCGTGATTCAAGCATTCTTTTTTTGATTGGAGCCTTATTGGCGTAACTGATTCTTTCTCCAAATTAGTAGCCATTTTTTAGTATTCCTTTATTTCCTATTTTGAAATGATTTTTCACTTCACACTCACTAATTTTACATATATAGTTATGCGGTAGGAAGAATGTTACATATTGAGCCTGAAGTGTTCAACAGAAGTCTCCTCAAAATCTCCATAGGGAAATAAATAGGAATCAGGAATCTGATATAAACTCAGAACAACAATATTATAGAAGACAATTGAAATGAATTTCACAAGGATTGCAATCCGATGCTTCTGTAGTTTACTTAGATTATTTTCTCTGTAATAAATAGCCAAAAGTAGAAAATAATAATAGAAAATCCAAACTGAATCGAGATTAGGACGACTAACGACTCTTTTATGTCTAAAAGAATCAAAATTCTATGGATCTCATTCCAGTTAGAATATGACAAAGGAGATTTTGGAAATCCTGAAAGGATGAGTTTTCTGTCAATCACAAAGCCAATACATACTAAAATGTACATTTTAGACCAACTACAACTTTTCGACGTGCGACTGTAAGGAACCTGAAAATGTAATGCAATTGTATGAAGTACTAATTCTGAACACCCCATCAACTCATGGTGGGGCTGCAGGCAGAGAGTTTGCTGATTAGAAATAAGTGTTATGTGTTGTGTCATGTGTGAGCTTTGGTAAAGAAGTCACAATCTGTTGCTGGGAGGTAATGAATGTAATAGAATCAATATATACTGTTCCAGAGAGAAAATGACTTGTTCGAAGTGATAATTGATCTCACTGTGCTTTCGTACCGGACTAGTGTTGTCGCAATATAAAGGAGTGGCAACAGAAAGAAACACCCATGTCGTCGAGAAGACACGTAGCCAAATAATTGCGGTGAAGGTTTAAACTATAGAACTATACTATTACCTATCACACTTCTAATATCCATTTTGGCCTGTACCAATCCCAACTGACAGAAATTTTCGGGTTCAACCAATATCAACAAGTATCGGTCCAGAACTTTTGGTATCGATCGATATCGACTAATATCTACATCGGGCTCTCTTTCACAATCAAGCTAACTAAGAAAAAGTAAAAAGAGAGGTTGGGAAGATGTGGACAGTGATTAGGTCGTGCTGAGGATCGACATGCTACAGTGTGTCGATAATATTCCTTACCGACACAATCTAACCACTACAGCTTGTTGAACACTTTATATTTGTAAATTGACAACATTCATTCATGTTAATTAGGAAGAAATCCAAATATAAAGAAAGATAAAGAGAATCAGGGGAGGGATGAGCGAAAGAAGGATATGCAACTACCTTTATTTAAACCGGCCAATTTGAATACTATGTATTGTGCGTGAGTGGTTCATCATTAGTAATTTTATTTCATTCAAAACCAACAATAACATAAATAATATATAAATTATAAAGTTGTGCCTAAATGAATCAAGAAAAATTCTGTTTTAATTTTTTTTATTTGTTATTGTTTGGCTTTTCTGAAGGGAAACTGCTTGCCAAAACATTTGAACCAATACCAAAACTTATTAAGGACAGTCAGCTGCTGATCCAAAAATGATACTAGGTACCTTGATTTTTGCAGTAGTAGATGCAATAGCATGATGCTTCTTTTTCACACTAGAACTAGAGATAATCTTGTTTCTTAGACTCCCAACAGGTCAGAGAGTCACCAAGAAATATGCAGAAGCCAATGATGGACTTGTGATTTGTTTAAGTCCTTGCCATTGCACCAAAACCCTACAATTATAATGAGGGTTGAGGGTAAATTATTGTGTCACGCCTCCTTAATTTTATTGGTCGGGAGCTCTGTAATTTTGTGGTTGGGAGTTGGTTTGTGTGGAGATATAATTTTATCAAAATCTGCTCAACATGCCCAATATGGGATTTGAACCTTGGTTGCTCCAATACCGCGTTAAAGACTTAAAGTCCATGTTACTGCACCAAACTCTAGAATTGGCACGTTACTGCAACACAACTCTAGAATTGGTAAGGGTCGATGGTTACTCATCTTAATTTAGGATCAAAAGATCTCACTTGCCCAATCAGCATCCATGCGTGCTTAGCATTGTAAAGATGATGAGACAAATGTCCACAGATCTGGAGATAGTGCCCATGAGATGATGTAGAGTTTTGATAGCAGCAAAATGACTTGTAAATGGAGCACATACAAAAAGGTTAAGAACATGCACGCCTAGTCTGCTGATGGCGAGGTAAACGAGGCCATCACCATCGACAAGTTGAATATAACGAAATAGATCAGATAAGGGTTTCACCATGATACAATTTCACATTCACTTGGACACATGGGAATGATTCATGATTGCAAGTGCATTAAGGAAGTTTACTACTGACTGGGATGCTTTAAGTTGCACCAACCTATGCTTCCATTACATTAGTATAAACTACCTGTCATTAAGTTCTTAGAATGCTTATTTAAGGGTTTGTAATAGATAACTTGCCAAGGAGTGGGAAAGGTACAAGAAGAGGGATATCATCTCTTTTCAAGTGGTCTTTTAAAGTTCATTCCAGAACCTCAGTAAGCTCAAGCTTGGCTTAGAGAATAGGAGCGATGCAGTTTCATGCAGTGAGTTGAAAGACATTCTGAAGAAGTTCAAGGTAGAGACCATTGACTTCTTTAGACTGGATCTTCTAGAGAATAGTATCTGGCAGGGAAGAGTAGAAGGATCTTTATCAGGGCTGTCAACTAGTTCAGGTCGGATCTATGTCAAATCTGAGCCCGACCTGAAGTTCTTTCGGTTACTAAATTTGTATGCGAACCCGTCATGATTTTAGTTTGGTTTACTTTTTAGCACGAAGGCGATCCGATCTGGTCATGTCTATTTTGTATATCAAAAATAAAATTAAAAATCACTAAATGTGGCTACTCTGGCTTGAATGCTGGACCACCTAGAAGAAAGCCAAAGCTCTCTACCAGCTGGCCTCATTAGTTTTTGTGTACCAATGGAACGCTTGTTATATTAAATAAAATCCCGGACCAGACCCAAAATACTTCCGGATTTCCTGTGTTGTACCCGAACCCGACCCCCAAAAAAAAATCCGGGTTTGATTTTTTTACATTCTAATCCAATTTTTTAGCTAAAACCCAGGTCAGGTTAACTGGTTATCGGTTACCATTGACAGGCCTGATCTTTATGCTATGCGGTAAGTTCAAGATTAATTTACTGGAAACAAACACCCTTCTTGTTAGTATTCTCACAAAAAATAAAAACACAAAATCACACTATAGGGGGACTAGGATAGAAAGTTGATTCACGTGAAAGTGACAATACAGTACACTCACACCTTACTTCTCTCTACACTTGTGCACTTTACTTGTACACCAAGACTTCATATATATATATAATATATATATAATATTCGATATATATATATATTTTATTTTTTTTTGGAAAAAGGGTAAATTTTATTCCATCAACGCAATAAGGTTACAACATAGAGATACAATCCCAACTCAGGGGGACATTACTAGTACATCCGACTCAATGTTATGGAGGATGCCCCCCAGTGGGGTGGACAGTCCCTCATAGATGCGCCGGTTCCTCTCCCGCCAGACATGCCAAACTGATGCAGCAAGTCTCAACCTAGCACGCCTGGCCCAGCTCTGCTCCTTGCCCCTGCAATCTCCAATCCACTTAAGGATTTCTCTGAAGTCACGCTCCCTTCCAACCCCTCCCAAGTGTCTCCGGCTCTGCTCTGCCCAGATGCTCCACGCCACATGGCACTGAAAGAACAGATGCCCAATGGACTCAGTCTCTGTCTCACACAAAACACACTTAGGGTCAGGGACAGAAACCCCGAACCGAAGCAGTCTGTCCCTAGTAAGCAACCGGCCCAGCACCAGTTTGTATGCAGACAGTTGCATCTTCCTGGCAAGCCCCTTCCCCCAGACAAAGTCGTATTCCTCAATATCATCGAAGTGTAGGCGGACAAGGTCATAGCAGCTGCTAAATCGGAACTCCCCTGCACCCTCCGAGCGGCCGGGAGGGGCCCAAATCCAAACATCAGACAGTGCCGTAGGGGTGATCTGCACCTGTCTGATCTCCTCACCTAACGGAGCAGTGAAACGATACTCCTCTGGCCTCCAGACCCCACCACGGATGATGTGCCTACAAGTCAGACCTCTGTAGGCCACGCCGTCCCTCTGGGGACCCAGCATATCCAGGAGCGACTGACCCGAGATCCATGGATCCAGCCATAGGTCCGTCTCCCCTCCCTCTCTCATCCTCCTCCGCATAGCCGTCCGAAGTACAGGGCGGTTCCTCAGGATATGCTTGAAAGACACAGAGAAGTTGTTGTCAATTTCACATATCCAGAAGTTCCTGCCCCGGAGATACCGACTAGTCATCCAGGCCGACCATAGAGAATCACCCTGAAGGAACCTCCATGCTAGCTTGATCCCCGCCGCCTCCCTGACAGAAACAAGAGATCGCAAACCCACACCTCCCTCCTTCCTGGGCCGACATAGCTGCTCCCAAGAGATGGCATGAATCCCCCCATGCCAAATGAACTTGGCACATATGCCCTCAATCTTTCTGATAGTAGCCAAGGGGACCATAATCGATTGGAGCCAGAACAGAGCAATAGCAGAAATAATCGAACGAACCAGTTCAATACGCCCGCCAAACGATAGGCCAGCCGCCTGCCAGCCCTCTACCCTCCTCTGTGCAAAATCCACCAGACTCTGACAATCACGGTCCTTCGCATAGTTGACGGAAAGGGGCACCCCTAGATATTTCACCGGGAGGTCCCCCTTTTCCACCCCAAGCTCCATGGCCCGCTCCTCCTTCAAAGTACAGGAGTTGCTGAAGTAGACTTTGCTCTTGTCCCTGTTTAACCGAAGGCCCGATAGCTGTCCGAACTCCTCCATCACTGCCGCAAGCTCCCTCATCCCTCGCATGGAAGGCCTCAACAAGACCAAAAGGTCGTCTGCATAAATGAGATGAGAGACCACCGGAGAGACCCTGCTGTATATCGGTACAATCCTCTCCCGATGTACCGCGATGTCCATCAAACAGGTGAAATACTCCATCACAAGGGTGAATAGGTAGGGGGAAAGCGGGTCCCCCTGCCGAAGCCCCCTGCTGCTGCCGAAGAACCCGTAAGGGATGCCCTGAATGAGGACCGAGAAAGTAGGAGAGGTGATGCACTCTCTGACTCTATCCACCCAAGTCTCGGAGAAGCCCATCGCACCCATCAAGTGACAGAGGAAGTCCCTGTTGACGGTGTCGTAGGCTTTCCTCAGGTCGAGCTTCACACAGGCCTTCATCCCTCCAGGCTTGTGGAACTCCCGAATCAGCTCATGAGCCAGTAGGCTATGCTCCGCAATAGACCGCCCCTTAATGAAGGCCGCCTGATTCCGAGAAACCAGACCCTGCATAGCATCTTCCATCCTCCTGCACATAAGATGAGTAATTATTTTATACAAATAATTACAGCAAGTAATCGGTCGAAAGTCAGCAAGAGAAGTCGCCCCCTCCTTCTTAGGCACAAGTGTCAGGAAGGTGTGGTTCAGCTCCTTCAGGAGCTTGCCCGTAACAAAGAACTCCTGAACAGCCGCAAGGACCGGGGCCTTGAGGATACCCCAATGGCGCTTGTAGAAGCCACTGGAGAACCCATCCGGCCCAGGAGCCTTGGAAGCATCTGCCTGCATCACAATCGCCTCCACCTCCGCCATCCGGATAGGAGCCATAAGAAGACTATTGCCGTACTCCGTGATCAACGTCTTCGTAATCAGCTGCGGGAAAACCGAGGGATAGTCCGTCTGATGATAAAGCTCAGAGTAGAACCGGACAGCCTCCTCCTGGATAGCACCCTGGTCGGTCACAAGACGCCCGTCCCTGCCAATCAGTCTCTGAATACGGTTCCGGTGCTGACGCGCCCGGATGACATTATAGAAGAATTTGGTGCAGCGATCCCCATCCTTGAGCCAGGAGCATTTGGCCCGTTGGGCCGCACTAATCTCCTGCTGTAGCCTCAAGGTGTTGACCTCTGCAGCCAACCTCTTCTCTCTAGCCGCCATCTCCCCACTCATCATGTCGCCCTGAAGCTCTGACTGCAGGTCTCTCAACTCCGCCTCCTTCTCCTGTAAGGAAGTCCGGGGAAGTGCCCTCACCCAGTCTCTGATGGCGCGTTTGGTTTTCTTCAGCCTATGAACCATACAAAACTGGGCAGTGCCGATCGCCTCCTGGCTAAGACCTCCCACCACAGTCTCCTCGTATCCAGCCGAGAGGAACCAATTGTTGTCATACCGAAACGGCCGGGCCCTCCATCTGGGACTCTCCACGAAGCGCACCAGGATCGGCGAGTGGTCACTGGTCCCCGCAGGGAGCCCCTCAGCCACAGAGACGGGGAATAGGCGGAACCAATCACTGTTCCCCAAAGCACGATCCAGCTGGCAAGCCACCCTGCTCACCACCGCCTTGTTGTGCCAAGTCCAAATGTGCCCTATCCTCTCCAGATCCCTGAGCCCGGACTGGAGCAAGCAAGACTGAAAATCCGAGAGGATCTGGTCCGGGACCGGCCGCCCCCCTAGCTTCTCTTTCCGGTATAGCGTAGCATTGAAGTCTCCCATAATAAGTAAGGGGAGATGACGATGCATCGCTAAAGAACTCAGCCTGATGATGTCCTGCCACAAGGTCTCCCGCCGCCTCCTGTCGTTGTGCCCGTAGACGGCACCAAGTAAGAAACGGAACCCCCCTTGTTGGTGAAGGAGATAGCCACCAGCTGGTCAGACATGAAAACCTCCTCACCCTCCCAACTAGCTCCATTCCATCTAACCCAGATCCTCGCCATATCACAGAGACCAAGGTTGTGAAGCTGGACCCAGTCCGTAGTTCTACGGGTCAGAGTTTTCGCCCCCCTGATCTTAGTCTCCAGTAAGATCGAGATTTCACACTTTTCCTTCCTCAGCACCTCACTAATCTCCCTCCATCTCCCCAGAGAACACCCCCCCGGACATTCCAGGCAAGGGCCGACATCTAAACCGTGGGTGGGGTCCCCTGAACATCCTCTGAAGGAGCACCCGGGGAGAGTGCAACCTCCATATCTCTGGTATCCTCATCTCCATCCCCCTGTAGAAGGAGGGGCAGAGTAGGGGCCGCAGTCCCGTGTGGGTCCCCCTGTGGGGGAGACTTTGCAAGAACAGCCACCCATTTAGGATTGACCTTCCACACTCTCTCCGTCCCACCCTGACCGCTGTCCTCACTATGCGCCTCCGTAGCCTGGCGCTTCCGACTGTACACCTGAAGTGCTAGCGCGTCTTTATCACCCTGTCGCCTGTCCTCCTGCCCCATACTCCTGGTGGTCATGGTCCTCGTCCCCATATACTCAACCATCGCTCCAGACAGATCCTCCGTCGGAGACCCCTCATATCCCCCAGAGGTGGGGGAAGGGTCTGCCTCCATCTCATCCTCCATCAAGCTCACCTGGTCCACTACAGGGGAGTCTTCTGCACCACCTGCCTCCTGCTGTACCTCCTCCGTCACCACCTCAGAAGCTCCTCCACGTCTACAAGCACTCGGGAGATGCCCAAAGCAGGCACATGCCGGACATCTGGGGGGAACCCACTCATACTCCACCTTCTGTATAGCGAACTGGCCAGAGGGGGTCCTGTACTTCAACTGCTCAGGCAGATCCAACTTAGCATCAATCTCCATAAATACCCGTGCATACATCAATCTAGATCTGAAGGTGGTGGCATCATCCGCCTTAATCGGCTTGCCAATAAGGCTGGCAAGTCTCATCAGAAGGGGGACACTCCAGAAGCGAACCGGGAACTCAGGAAACCGAACCCACACAGGCACCGCATTAAGCACCTCCTTCTCACACCTCAAGAAACATGATACGTCCTTTTAATACACTTAAGAAACAAATATTTACCAACAACACCTATTGGTATAGATGCCTATTGACCTATGTTACCCGGACTCTCCACTTTAAGGAGAAGTACCCGTGTCGACCCTTTAGGACATGGGTATGGAATCCATATCCGATCCTCCATGGTGACAATCGGATCCTTCATAGTGACAATCGAAAGACTGGTAGTGAAGTAGATAGTTTATTTTAATGTGGTAGTGATGTAGATAGTTTATTTTAATGTGGTAATGGTGTAGATAGTTTATTTTAATATGGTAGACTGGTAGTTAAGTAGTAGGGGAGCTGAAGGGACGGTCCCTTAGGGACTTATTCAACTAGTTGAGTAAAGTTTACTAGCAATTTATAATTACTGGTTGTCTTTTTGCGAAACCTTAGTCATATCCCCGTACCCGTACCCAAAATTTGGATCCTTTTTAGCCGAGTCTGTGTGTCCTTCAATTATGAGTTTGAAGGGCCCGACTCTTGGATATGTACCCGTACCCGACACCCGTACCCGAGTCCAGGTAACATAGCTATTGACACAAATAGACACATCCTTTTATTTTTAGACACTAATGTGACACCCTTTCATGAGCAAGTTTCAACCAACACTCCCCCTTAAACCTGTTCAGTGTGAACATGCTTCAAGCTTTATCTATAATTTCATAAATGCTTCAGTTTGAAGAGATTTTGTAAATATATATATGCAATTTGATCTTGAGATTGGCAGTAACTGGGCTTTGATACCTGACATGAACTTTTCACATCATTTCTCTAGAGCAACTGACCAACTTCTTTGACAGCATGAATAATTTTGGTCGTACGAATTTTCTTTGCTTCTTTTGACAATATTTCTAGACATTTGGGTGGAATTATAGATTTTAGTTAACTACTCATTTTCTACAGTTATCTAATATGATCATACACTAAATAGTCCTCATGAGCTCATAAATAAACTATAATTTGTGCATTTTTGATCGAACAGAAACTTTATTGTCTACAATTGAGCCTCCTGCAATTATTTATTGGAAACAACTGGTTCAACTATCTTTAGAAGAGAAAAACAAACAAAAACTTGATTGGTTTGGCTCAAGCACAACAACAACAAAACCTTTATCCCAAATTACTGGGGTCAGCTGTTTGAATTCTTTTCTTCCATTCAGCTCTACTAAGGGCCATGTCCTCTATAATACTAATAAAAACCATGCCCTTCTTTAAAACTTCAATCCATTGTCTTGGCCCAACTACAGAAGAAAAATCATCATCAAACTCACTTTTATAAAAAGGTTTTGGCCCCCTACTACAATAAGTCCGCCTCACCACTTTGATTGGAAGCTTGCATGATAGCGAATAGGGCTTTGACCAGCTTATTGAATGCACTGAATAAGGGATCTATAGGACCGGTAAGATCGGGATTATATGACCAATTACTTTCTGGTAAATTGTATGATCCACACTCTCAATTGTTTCGAGGAATGACTGAATAAGGGTGTATTGTTTGTTGAAGCGGTTCATGGAAGGTGCAAGGTGCGTACTGTTGGTGTCTATAGATAAAAGGATGCTGTTCGTGTCAATAGGTGTCTGATCGTGAATAATTGTTTCCAAGTGTGTTGCAACCGTGTATATCATGTCTTTTGGAAATACTATATACATGTAATCTCGGCGTGCGAGTGAAGTGCATATGTGTGGAGGGAAAGTGAAGAAGTAGGAGGGTATGTGTTGTCACTTTCATGTGAGTCAACTTTCCATTAGAGTCCCTTTATCATGTTGTATTTCATTTTTGTCAGAGAATACTTAGAGAGGTTTGTTATGGGAGAAATACAGATCTTACAGAAGGGAGAGAGGAGAAAAACCCATACCAACCAAATTAGGGTTTCATCTCATAAAAGAACCAATGAATAGACATGCCTATTTATAGCCTTTACAGATTTATGTCTTGATTGGAATTCCGGCAATCCTAGCCAAAATTCTGGTTGTGGCATTGCAAAATTTCCAAGTAACAGTAACTAGACTGGATTTTTTAGGCTTTGATGGCTGGATTTCGGCTCCACCTAAATTCCAGTCAATGATGGCCGGAATCCAATGACCAGTCGCAACGCATCTTGCCACCTTAAGTGGAGCATTCATGCACAAGTGGGAAAGATACAATGAGGTTAATGCACCACTATTGGCCATAAGACATTCAATGCACTAATGTTCAATGCACAAAGTGGGAAAGATACAATGAGGTTAATGCACCACTATTGGCCATAAGACATTCAATGCACTAATGTTCAATGCACAAAGTGGGAATTTTCCAGGGGATGCATAGGGAAAAGAAAGGCTAAGCTTAATTTCAGCAGCCCCCCTTATGCTAGACTTGCACAACATCAAGTTTTTTCTTTGTTGTGTTTGAGCAAAATCAGGTTTAATGACTCAATCCTGCATTCTAGAGGATCTACAAGGATGTACTAGTCGGATGAATAAATGTTCTTAGCGGTTGGATGATTAGTTCCACTATGTATAGTTTTCCATCTTGGTTATCACCATCGAGTTCAGAGAACTGCTTGGGATAACTAGTGTGCATTTGTTATCTTACTTGTGTAGTTCTTAACAAATTAATTACCTTAAAAAAACAGAAAGTAGTTGTTTTCCTTCTCTTACGCTACACTTATCCCCTAATTGGAGTTGCGGTGAACAGAATTTGGGCTTTACCTGGAAACGTTCATTGGAATAAGAACTTTCAATGTCGTCTCCTGGTTTCTTTGGCCTTCTCCGTCCTATAGTTGGGCTGATTGCCATAGAGATCGACTTCCAGTCTACCAAAGAAAGATCCTTCACGCAGTTTCTTGGATTACAACAATTCATTGGATGCAAGCTTGCAAGAAGATGATCAAGTTGGGTAATGCAAATGAAATCATCTTTAGGCTGATAATCGAATGGACTTGGCACATTGATTTAGCTTTGCCTATCCGAACAATGGAACTAGTATCACGGGCGGAGCCAGGATTAAAATTATAGAGGGGCCATGCTACTACATATAGAAATCCTTGAAGTTGTCATGTTAATTGGACTTCAGTAGCAAAAAATATACTAAAACTCAAACAAGAATGGGCAAAAGAATAAAGTCAATATTTTCAAATCGTTACAAAAGAGGAAGCAAAACATTATACGTAAAAGATTTTTAAAACATGTAAATATTTAATAATGTGAAAGGTGTTATTTGAACTTGTAACCTCTTAATTAAAAACCTAAAGAACTACCACTTGAGCTAACTTATTATCTATGTATTAGAGGGTCAAACTAATATATATTGGAAACTTGTAAAAAAGTTCTATAGAGTTATCAACATTTTTAAAAAAAATTGGGGGGGCCGTGCCCCCCCCCCCCCCTGGACCCTATATAGGTCCGCCCCTGACTAGTATACAGAACAACCGTCGTTCAGTTAATTTGAAAAGGTGTTGTAACCTTGTCTTCTTTACTGTTGTTGGTTGCTGCATTTTCACTCACTATTATGCTGTTACCTTTTGGTGTACTTATTGAGAAGATGGAATCTTTTGTCAGGCTACTTCGAAGAAAAGGCGTTGTCGCAGTGTCTCTTTGGGCTTACATGAAAGTGCATAGATTATGAGAATGCATCTGTGGTTTAGCCTAAAGGCTGATATGGCTCCAAGTTGGAAGGAAATGATCTTCGGTTGAAACTGCAAAAAGACTGTTTAAGTTGATCTCTTTCTACACATTATTGGATATCTACAACTACATGGACTTATATAGTTTCCGTGTATATATATACATATCAAACTGTATGCAAGTCTTTTAGGTTAGAGTGTTGTAAATTGCTCCCATGACAAGCTGGAAGGCTTCAGAGATGTCACCAACTCTGCAGAAATCTAAGCAGTCCTTGTAGAGTTGGATTTATGATGTTAGTGTATAGGCTTGGATGTCGTCGGGAAGTGGCGATTATGTGCTGACGTTTTTTTATTAAGGAAATGCTACTTCTCGTCTTGCTGGTCGGTATCACCTTCTGCCCTGATGTTTGAATATTATTTCTTGTACTGTCGGACGGGAGTTTAATCAGAATAGGAAAATGTCAACCACGAAAAACATGAATGTTCGGCACAAAGTCTCTACCGGTAAATAAAACCGTAATTGCGCCACTCGGGCGTAACGTCTCCCTCTACCACTAGGTTAGATGGTCATTGACCGAATGTTACAATGTTGTTCCATATATCATATATTATTGGTTCTTATCGCTAACAAGTACGTCTTTTATATTGTGAAAGACTTGAATGTAAGTCTTCAAAAAACTGACGGGAAGAAGAGGCCTATGGTAAAAGGCACACCCAAATTTGTTTGGGGGGCATAACAAAAATTGTTTATATAATTTGTTAGATGCCAATAGACCTGTCAATTGGGCCGGGCCGGCCCAGCCCGGCACGAGTCCGGCCCAAAAAATTGGCCCATGGGTCGGCCCGGTCCGATTAATAGTGGGCTTGGGCCGGCCCGGCCCAGTATATTGGGTCGTGCCGGGCCACATATATTGGCCCATAATATAGGCCCGGCCCGACCCTTAAGATAGGCTCATATATACATCTGCAGAAGCTTTTGAAGCTTCTGTACTTTTACTGATATAGGGCTAGTTCAATCACAAGTCCCATACTTGATAATGCTAGCATTAATATTCACTATGATTATTTCCAAGTCAGCTACACATATTCCTACTAGTTAAATATTCACTATGATTATTCCCAAGTCAGCTACACATATTCCTACTAGTTAAATATTAAATATTCACTATGATTATAGCACGTGCAGAGAGGAATGTAACAATATTGGACTTGTGATTGAACGGAAAATATGTTGGACTTCTGTACTTTTACTGGACTCTTACCTATTCACAAGCATTTTTCTACTAGCATTCCTACCAGCAATCCCATTCACGAGCATTCCTACTAGCAGTCTTGGACTCGACCCATAAGAGGAAAATGCTATGCGTCACATATCAGTAATAATTTCACTATTGAAACTTTTACGTTACATACATACAACAGTAATAATTTTGAATTTTTTCTTTGTATTCCTCAAGATCTTATATGTATGTATCAGCCCAGGCCCGATCCGGCCCGGCCCGACCCGAAGCCCGACGTGCCATGGGTCATGTGCCGGGCTGGGCTCACATTTTTACCCTTAGGCCCGGCCCGGCCAGCCCGGCCCACTATAACGTGTGGGCCTGAGAGGCCCAGCCCGGGCCCGGCCCGGCCCACTTGACAGCTCTAGATGCCAATTGGCTCTCTCATATGGGGTCAAGGGGGAGAGGCGAGCTAGTTATCAATAGTCACATAGTAATATAAATAGGGAAGATTTATGAAATGCCCAAAAACTAAAAAAGTTTTATGTAAAATCTACCGCTAAAAAAAACTTTCATCGCGTGCCCAGAATTAGAGAAACTTATCCAAAGCGGGTTCCAAATGACCCTTTTGCCCTTCCTTTTAATTTATTGGAAACACCCACAAAACTGATCTTAAAAAAAACGTTTCAATACTCCATCTTCTTCCATGCGCTGCTCACTTTCGAATCTAGGTTTTCTCCTCAAAAATCTTTAAAAACTCGTCGAAAAATTTTGGAAAGACCGGGACGAACGGCAAAAGTGCTAAAACGGAGGTCCAAACATCATTTTTTTGCGATTCTAAAATTTCGGAAGGCCGTCTAACAGTAAAACTGTTACTTTCAGTCTCCTCGACGATACGCTTATTTTGTGACAAACGGGACCTCGTTTCGACCTCCCAGTCAAAAGTTATGGCCCTCCAAAGTTTCAGCTGACCATAAAATGCAGGAGAATGGCCATTCTCCGTTTAGAACACGAAAAATGTTAATTTTCGCATGAGGGTGGTCATTCTCCGTATTAGTAACACGGAGAATGGCATTCTCCGTCTTAATTTACACGGAGAATGACCATTCTCTGTGTTAGTAACACGGAGAATGACATTCTCCGTCTTAATTTACACGGAGAATGGTCATTCCAGTGTTAAAACGCAGGAGAATGACCATTCTCCGTGTTAGAAACACGGAGAATGCCATTCTCCGTGTTAAATAAAACGGAGAATGTCATTCTCCGTGTTAAATAAAACGGAGAATGGCATTCTCCGTCCTAATTAAGACGGAGAATGGCCATTCTCCGTGCTAAATTAAACGGAGAATGACCATTCTCCGTCTTAATTTACACGGAGAATGCCATTTTCCGTGTAATTTATCACGGAGAATGGTCATACCAGTGTTAAAACGCAGGAGAATGACCATTCTCCGTGTTAGAAACACGGAGAATGCCATTCTCCGTGTTAAATAAAACGGAGAATGTCATTCTCCGTGTTAAATAAAACGGAGAATGGCATTCTCCGTCTTAATTAAGACGGAGAATGGTCATTCTCCGTCCTAATTAGGACGGAGAATGGTCATTCCAGTGTTAAAACGCAGAAGAATGGTCATTCTCCGTGTTAGAAACACGGAGAACGGCATTCTCCGTTTTAAATAAAACGGAGAATGGCATTCTCCGTGTTAGTTTACACGGAGAATGGTCATTTACAGTGTTAAAACGTTAATTTAGTTTTTTCATGAATAAAGAGTTTCGTTCTTCTTTCAAAACGATGATAATTCTTATGGAAAAGAAGAAGAAAGATCTTCTCTCCACAATTGACCTAATCGTCGAAAAACTTCAAATGTCTCCACGATGAAGATGATGATGATGGTGATGATGATGACGAGCGATGATCTGAGTTCGACTGAAGAAAAACACATCGAATTACGAACGATTTTTGCAATCTCTGCCGAATATGAGAGCAATGGAATTCAGATTTTCCGTGAAGAAGAAGACGAAAATCGCAATCCAGATCTGAGTTTTTTGAATTCAAATACATATAGATGACCAATTCGCGCAGAGGGGTAGTTTCGGTATTATAAAAATAGCATTTCCCAGCGGGTGGCATCTAAAAGGGAATCTTGGAATATTTAACGTGAAAATACTTAATTTTGGATATTTCATAAAACTTATGCAGCGGGTGGACATTTCATAAAAGCCCACCCCGAAATTGGATTTCTCAGCAATTTCCAGATATAAATATGTTTAGAATATAAATATGTTTGAATATGATGCAAAAGATATGTTTAGAATATAAATATGTTTGAAATGATATAATTAAGTTGAGAAAATTAGTAAAGATAATATTTGTTAAAATGTGTAAGAAACATATCTTTAGTTAAAGATATGATTAGAATATTTATTTGTTTTAAATAATATGTTTAGTAAATATATGACTAATACGTCTTCACCATAATATTAATCTGATCATGTTATATTTGTTAAAAAGAATATATTTTATATGGAAAAAGATAGGAAATGATTTGTTTAAAGTGATACGTTTAACTTTTTTTTTATTAATATTACAAAATTTTGCCAACTTTGACTATGGTTAGGCTGTCAAAATTTTGGCAGCCATAAAATATAAATTTTTTTGTCTTAGTACTGCCATTCTTATAGTACTGAGACAAACTGTTATGTCTTAGGACTGCCATTGTCAAAATTTGCCAATAGTAGCTTTTGTTGGGTTTTGACAGTCATATGAAGATCGTGTGTTGCTCCAATAAATTTTAATAATTATCCCTAACAAAATTACAACTAACTTGCCTCCTATTCTGTGATGGCCCCTAAAAAAAGATTGTGTCTTTATATGACTATTTTACATGTGATCAAGTATGTTACGTTCGTTGCCCCCCCCCCCCCCCCCCCCCCCCCCCCCCCCCCCCCCTTAATTTTTAATTTTATAAGTTATAACTTCTCCCATTTCATATAATTAGCAAATATAATTTGTAGTTACTCTCCATTATTTGACACTGATTTGGGGGGTGTTACTACAAATAACTCTCATAAATTGTAATTTTTATACACATTTGTTGTATAAGTTGTGTCCAAAGTTGGACTACACATATACATAGAATTGTTATTTTCAAATTATATATATTTTTTAATCACAAAATTGTATAAAATTGAGGGTATTTACATAATTGTATAAATCTTATTCGATTTTCTGTTTGGACCGAAACTGAAATAGAATATATTTTTTAGTATTTTCAAAACTGAAATTGAATCGTTTTTTTTTCAAACCGAACCGAACCTCTTATTCGGTTCAATTTTTGGTCAAAAACTAAATAATGCTCATGCCTAACTTCAACTACTAAGTTTACTAACAGTTGATTAAATGGAATGATGCATATTTTATTTCAATATTATTTTTATGAAACCACCAGATTATGGTGATATTGTTCATAGCTTTGCAGAAGTCCTTTGTTTTTTTTTTTTTTTTATACAAAGTGGGGTATTTATTGGATTAAATCAAACCACTCCATTGTAGAGTTCTGCAAGTCTCCAAGGGAGAAGGCTCCTCGGAGCTCGAAGACCAAGTCTGACCTGCAAGGAATGCCCCCCCGCATAATCTCTAGCAATGGCCGCCGCGGCTATAGTTGAATGGGCGCACGCTCCATCAACATTGATCTTAACGACGTTAAGGCTTGGTGGCGTCCATCGGACAGGCGCAGAGGCTGCCTCCCTCAAATTGAGCAACTCTGGTTCACAGCTAATTGGGCCTGAAGAGTGGCTAAGGAATAAGCTACTGGCTTGATGTATAATACTGTTGAACTCCGGCAGGACGTGATCGAACACACATGCACATCTCGCCTTCCAGAAGTCCAATTGATAACCACATTAGATCTATAAATATCTAGATCTATAGTTTTTTTTTTTTTTTTATCTTATTTGAATTGAAACAATAACAGAGAAAAAGGGTTTGAAATAAGAGAGAGAAAAGGGTTTACTAAATTGATACATAAAATAATTGAGAACTTTTTTTTTATTAGTGATATAGGATAAATTTTTTTTTTAATCTTTAGAATGTATATGGAAAATTATCCCAAATATCTAGATTCAAAATATCTGGATTGACCATCTCCATTGGCCATCTGTATAATTAAGACAATTTATGGAATAAGTATGATAATTTTTTTTAACTAGAATAATATATTGAAATTAACCAAAATATCTAAATTAGATTTTATTATTTTTAATTACAATATTATTTGACTCCAAAATAGCTCCATTAAACATATGTATACCACATAAAAAGTAAAAAATGCCATACGTCAGTATTTGTTTCCACAATTAATAATATAAAGAATTGTAATGAACCAAAAATATAAATATAAAATAAAAATATGAAATTCTAAGCAAAAATTGTAACACTGAAATTCAATTTAGTTTATACAAATTTGTTTGGTTAGCTCCAATATCTCACATTAGTATATCAAGAATATTAGTGGAAAGTTAAAAAATAAATACAAATCTAAAACTTATGAACTTTTAACAAAATTTGCATTAAAAATGGTTGTGTGCTAGTTTAATTAGTGTTTTATGCTCATCTCTTCTCCATCTTAACCTGCTTACATTCATTTCATTTAGAATGTATGAGCTTAACATATGTATGAACTTAACATTTATTAACGATGTTTATTCATGTCATTGCCCTTGTTTTGTACTTATTTTTGGATTTGGGTTCAATTAAACATGACATTTACTGAATACATGGCTACGCAAAAATTGGTTGGATGAGTCACCGGCTGGACAAGGTCTGCAGTCAGCCCAAAAATATTTTGAGCCACCATTTGTAGTTTTCCAAAACCTAGGCCCTAACTTAGTCCATAGGGCTTTGGACCAGTCCAACAACATGTAAAAGACATTAGAGACCCTATACATGTAGGTTTAAACCTTTTACTACAAGTTGATTGTTAGTGTATTCCAATGAGTGATGAACCGACACTGCTTGTTGAAAACTTATTACAATATTATCACCGAGTTTTCAACTTACCTAATGAAAGTATAAATTATTATTATTTATTTTTGCTAAATATCACTATATCTCATGAATGATAATGTGTATGTGCAAACATATATTTTGACATAAAAATAAATATAGTAATATTACTATGATATTGTAATTCTTAGGGCTATGCAAAGATAAACTTACGATCATAAGTTTGATTTTATTCTTCCTGGGAGATTTTATCTCACAATTTTTGCTATTGTGACCATGAAGCCTCTTCTGCTTGTATCCTAATTGTTGTTTGTGTAATAATTGTTATTGTTGATTATGTGTCCGGCTCGATAGTAAAAATGATGGGAGTTTACAAAATTTTGGGCAGTAATACTGAATAGGTATCGATAGATAGTATAGAATTTTTGGCTTCGATGAGCCAGATATATATCGGGTTAAGGTCAGGCCGACTACTATTCATGATTTGGCTCGATACTTGATCATGCCTAAGAGCCTGATACGGCTCGAACAAGGGTTGGATTAGCTATTTGTTTTGGCTGGTCCTGATCCATCATTATCATCGCTATCAAGAAGAACCTAAGGAAAGGAGAAGTGTGAAAGTGGGAGAGAATAATTAGCTGTACTTTTTACCTGTTGTTTACATCTTTCATAGCTGTACTTTTTACCTGTTGTTTGGTGAAACTAGTGAGCAATTCCTTGCTCATTTTATTCTTTGCGCATGAATATAGCATAGATTAGATAACTCTTAAAGCAAAACTTTGGAAGTTCGGTGCTCATTTTATTCTTTGCGCATGAATATAGCATAGAATAGGAACGATACTCTCGGCTTTCGACACTATATTCCACCCTTCAATATCCCTTCAACTTAAAGTGTTAGTAGGACAACCTTTTATATATATATATATATATATATATATATATATATATATATATATATAATTAAAAATTAATTTTAAATTTTAAATATATTTGAACTGCGATTTGTTACATATGTATTTATATTTTTGTTAAAATTTGTCAAAGATTTAGTTATATTTTAATTATATTTTGTTATGAATATATATAAATAAAATAGTCGTTTATGCGGAAGAAAAGAAAAACAAGTTTAAAATTCATGTATTTTTAATTAAATGGTTGATGGTTTACAAAGGGCTTATAGGACTCACTTTTGAGAATATATATAGGTGGCGCCATTTCGGATTGCCTCTCTGGCGCTCCGGCTTTCGCGCCAGTTGCTGGGTGCGCGCATCTTGATGGCGCCTTCCAGTGTGCGTACATTCCCTTAGCCGCAGCCTGCGGGCCCCCTTCTCCGTGGGCCTCCCAGTTGCGCCAGGCTTCGCGCGCAGATCGGTGGTAAGAAGTGTAGGTCGCCACTAGCGTGGGACGATATTGGGGAGAGAAAGATGTTAGGCCCGGAGATGATTGTTCAGACAGTGGAAGTGATTAAAGGAATTAGAGAGCGACTTCGAGTTGCGCAGGATCGGCATCGTCATTGGGCAGACCAGCATCGTAGGCCGCTAGAATTTTCTGTTGGGGACCACGTATTCTTGCGGATCTCACCTACCCGTGGGGTCATTAGATTTGGCATTCGCGGAAAGTTGAGTCCCCGATACGTGGGCCCGTTTGTTATCCTTGAGAGGGTAGGCGATGTTGCTTATCGTTTATCCCTTCCACCTTCGTTACGAGAGGTGCATGACGTATTTCATGTATCTCAGTTGCGAAGGTATGTATCAGACCCAAGCCATGTCTTTGATCATTCTGAG
Source organism: Iris pallida (assembly GCA_029216955.1). Classification (NCBI taxonomy): domain Eukaryota; kingdom Viridiplantae; phylum Streptophyta; class Magnoliopsida; order Asparagales; family Iridaceae; genus Iris; species Iris pallida. The sequence continues at coordinate 1,313,750 of JANAVB010024999.1, read as the reverse complement.
CTGGTTGTTGGTACCAACCTGTCTTACGAGGAACAGCCTGTGTCTATTTTGGACCGAAGAGAGAAGATACTCAAGAACCGAACAATTAACCTTGTCCGGGTCGCTTGGGGACATCACTCTTTAGGGGAGTCAACGTGGGAACGTGAGGATGATATCCGATCACGGTATCCGCACCTGTTTGACTCACAAGGTATATTTCCTTCTGTATACCTTGATTGTCTTAACTCCTCATGCTTGTCACCTTATGAGTAGAATTACTTAATGTTGTAGATTGTTAGATGTAGATACATTACTTGTTATTATCATTGTAGAATGATTGCTTACTCAATTGTTTATACTTAGATTAGTTTAGCTTCGATATTTCTATCATGCTTAGATCTGAAATTCCGAGGACGGAATTTTTCTAAGGAGGGTAGAGATGTCACTTCCCGTTCCCAGAATACGTATTTATTTAATAGTTACAATGTATTATTCTGTATTTAAATTTCTGTAAATTTATGTTAGTTAATTAATCTGCTCTTTAAATTTTCATGTTAATTTATTTTCTGTAATTTTATTTCTGTACTTTATTTTCTGTTTTTATTCCTGCATTTATTTTCGGCTTTTACCTCTTTGCTTTGCTTGCGGGTTGGCCTTGGATGAACCCATTGGATCCGGCCCAATACTTCCACCTACCACCACCCCTTCATTTAAAGCCCAAAACCATTTCTCTCTCTTCATTACTTCTTTCCATTTCACTTCTTCTTCCTCATAACTCTCCCACCAACCTAGAAGAGATAGGCAAGTGCCAACTTGCTTCTTGATGGATCCCCATTTTTATTGTTCCATCATCTTCCTCATTTGATTCTAAGTCTCTTTAGTACTTAGCATTTTCAATTTCCATGGCTTAATTGTTGTAGATCTAAGTTTGATACATTTTTGGATTTCTTAGGTTTTGATCTAGTAAACCTTGTTATCTTCAAGTTTCGATGGTTCCATGTTGTAGAGAATTTCGTTCTACCCAATTTTGACCTATGGAAGTCCATATTTGGGCTTGGGATGAAAGATTTATGAAGCTTGGAAGCAATGGCTTCCATGGTTCCCATGGTTCTGTTCTCAGAAAATTCGGAGAAGAAGAACAGTCCCAGCCGCATCAAATCTTCATTCCTCAAGCGCATGGAAATCTTTATTCCCACAGCACATCAAATCTTCATTCCTCAAGCGCATGGAAATCTTTATTCCTACAGCGCATCAAATCTTCATTTTTTACAGCGCATGGAAATCTTTATTCCCACAGCGCATCAAATCATCACTTCCCACAGCGCATGAGTCTAATTATTTCTCAATCACTTCCTCAGGCGCATGAATTTATTTATTTCCCAATCACTTCCCACAGCCAAGGCGCATGAGTTATTTATTTTCCAATCACTTTCCACAGCCAAGGCGCATGAGTTATTTATTTTCCAATCACTTCCCACAGCCAAGGCGCATGAGTTATTTATTTCCCAATCACTTCCCACAGCCAAGGCGCATGAGTTATTTATTTCCCAATCACTTCTCACAGCCAAGGCGCATGAATTTATTTATTTCCCAATCACTTCTCACAGCCAAGGCGCATGAGTTATTTATTTCCCAATCACTTCCCACAGCCAAGGCGCACGAGTTTATTTATTTTCCAATCACTTCCCACAGCCAAGACGCATGAGTTTATTTATTTCTCAATCCTTTCCCTCAGGCGCATGAGTTTATTTATTTCTCAATCCTTTCCCTCAGGCGCATGAGTTTATTTATTTCCCACAGATTCCCTCAGGCGCATGAGTTTATTTATTTCCCACAGCTTCCCTGAGTTTATTTATTTCTCACAGCCACTTTCCTCAGGCGCATGAATTTATTTATTTCCTAATCACTTCCCACAGCGCATGAGTTTATTTATTTCCCAATCATTTCTCTCAGACGCATGATATTATTTATTTCCCAACCTTTTCCACATCAGCGCATGAGATTTATTTCCCACAGCATTCCTCAGGCGCATGAGTTTATTTATTTCCCAATCATTTTTCACAGCGCATGAGATTATTTATTTTCCAATCATTATTTATTTCTCCATTTTATTTCCCGAATTGGCATTAATTAACATTGATTGTTATCTTGATTAATTATTGATCATGCGTTCCTAGATGGAACTAAGAGGCTGGCTAGTCGTCTTATTGAATTGAATGGAATAAGACACGTTCATATTAACTATGAACTATTGAAATCGATTAGCCAAACCCAAATATTGACATATATATACATGCAGGCTACAAATTTATTTATTTATTGTTACGAAAGCAGCATGTGTACTTTATGGTCAAGGCATGATTATCCCGTGGTTAGTTTTGATTGTTGCATTACGCTATGTAAGACCTACAACCTAACCGCACTGGTATCGTTGTAGAAATGCATATCGTACCCCGTACGAGAGTACTCATTTGAATGACCATGATCCACGGCATGGAATTTCATTTAACCTAGAAGCTACTAAGTTAAATAAAACAATGATTGCATGGAGAGTATGGATTTTCGAGTTCTTACATGACAGCCCTCTTGGGACTATTAGTGTCCGACAGGCCGGCTGGTTCCCACAGATACCGCAAATCTGCCACACGGGCAGGGAGCAGTATCTGCTTATATTATTGTATATTGTATATTGATGACGGGCGTCCCGCTGGGACTCGTCTAATTCATGATTGGCGCAATTGATTGATTGGATAGACTAGCCTTGTTTGTTCATAGTAAGAACTGAGAAATCCTTATTGCATAATTCCAGGATAACTTGGGACTCACAGTAGTAAGCCGTAGGAGTTGGATGGCCGTTTAAGTTGATTTGTTTGTGTACTGTACCTACTCTGTTAACTAACTAAGATGATCAGAATGTCAGGATATGACGGGCCAACTTCTGTCCTTGTTTGGTTGGGAGGTTGGTTCGAAGTGTCGTGACATTATGTGAATCCTAGTAGCAAGCAGAGATCTATATATCCTATTCTCTTATTACTGGTTTTAACTCCTCATATCGTGCTTCCTTGCGGTACTTGCTATTAGAGGTCTAACCTCTCTGGTTTTGCATGGCCAGATTTAGAGCCGGTTCCCGAGGACTCAGCTTACTTCTACCTCCAAGATGGTCAATACTAGAGGAATGATCGCAGGAGGACTCGAGTGGGTTCCTTACTTCTCCGCTCGTTTTGTTACTTACTTTATATTTTGCCGTTTGGCACCGACATGTTAGTCGGATTGTCTTGTACTTACTTTTACATAATTGTAATTAAGTCAGACTGCAGCTGATAACAATTGTGTATATGTTGCTATATCATCTGGCTATGTTTCGTAAAGCCAGATCTCAAGAACATCTTGACTAAGCGTTTGGGACGCCTTATTGCTTTATCTTAAATGTTCTCTATTATTGCTTCTTGTTTGAATGATTGAGACAATAGATGTGAAGTGACCATAGCGAGACTTTCATATAGTATGCACCCCCTTGTCTTTTAGACAGCATTGATCGTATTATACGGTATTCATCTACTCGTAATACGTAGCTGGCTGAGTCATTCCCCCGCTCTCCAGTATTCTGGTTCTGGGGCGTGTCAGCCTCATTGGCCCCATCACGTTGCGTGTAGACCCTTTCAGGTGCACTCAGACCCAGGTGGGCATGCCCCGACGCATCCTGGGTCGGTGGGCGCTCCCAACACCTTTGCCACTCCCATCTCCTCCTCCCACCCAACGCCATCTTATGCGGCAAAACTACGATATGACCGCGCCACCCAGCAACTCCAACCTCTATCAGAGATAGAGCTTGTCACGACCCGATCCCAAATAATTGGGTCGAACCGGATCATGCCCAGCCTGCACCGTTGTGAGACGGCGGCAGTAAGCTGTTCCATAAGCAGGTAATCACAACAACATCTATACATTTGTCACAACTGAATATTCGGGAATTTTAAAACTTTTATTAATCAACAAAATTACAACTGATAATAGAAATAATTTTTCTTTTAAACTACAATAACTGAAATTAGAAAATAACAACAGCTAAAAGGTAGGTTCGTCATCTCCAAGATCAGCATTCTCTGGTAACACAGCTGGGTACAACTCAGGGTCATAGTAGCTACTTATCAGTAGCTCTGCATCATCAAAATAACCTAAAAAATGTTGTCTCCAGTCAGGAGGGAGCAAAGTACAATTCATGATAATCCAACAATTGAAATAATAATATAATTATGCACTTTTAAACAATTTGAAATAAACAGTTCTCCAGCAGTTAAAACATTGTGATGTGAATAGGCAATGAATATGCCCGGATTGGGTTGTACATTGAATGATATGGCTTATCCCCGTGTGTATGAGGGGTAAGCTAATACAGTTCTAAATTATTACTTTGGATGTGGTCATACTCATTACACTACTCCCCCAGTACCCAACAGTCAATCAGTCATTGCTCTCAGAGAGAGTTCCGTGTTGCATCGTGGTATAAACTTGCAATAAAACGATTACTAAATAATTGTAAACTAACACAAAATGTACTTGCCTTTTGTTTATGACTGGAAACAATGTTGGTTCCGGAAAGATGCTAGGTTCGTCTCCGAGATCCTACAGTTGGAGAACTTGACTTAGAACCAATATTGGGACCATTCTAGGTGTGCTAGTTGCAATTTCTAGTAGCAGGTCCTAGTCAAGTTTTAAGTTTGTTTATTTAATCTGCTGCTAACGGTTTACGACGCGTACTACGTTGGTTCTCATTCAGTTGGATAGCCAGTTTCTGGTTTTACTTGGAAAAATTGTCGTTACCGGTTAATTCGCAAAACTTTGTATTTTTTATATTATACGTATAAAACTACATTTTCTTTCAAATGAGAAAAACGTAGATTTTGTTAACTATCAATATTTTATTCAAGTTATTATATCGTGAAAAATCCTTATTAATTTTTACAAAATATTTATTAGCCATTTTTTAACTAAGCGCCTAATTACGAAGAATAAAACCAACCAGAAAATAAAGGAAAAATCAACCAAGAAAATAAATAAAAAACCTAGACTACGCAGTACAGGGGCATAGCTAATAAAATAGGAATATGGGCTTATGCCCTTACAAACTTTACATAAATGAAATAAAAAAAAAATTAGTTAGCTCTGACTAATGTCCCGTATTTTAAATATCGAAAACAAAACTAAAAAATAAATTTAATTAAATATTAGGAGTCTCAGACTTGGTCCAAACGTCACAGTTAGCTAATGCCTCAACGTCCGGGTAAAACCGGTTTCGTTTGCATTTCGCTAGGGCCCACGGACCGGTATGGTCGTCGCCCAAAAATCTATTTAAAAAGATAATTTTCGAAGACCGATTTGAAATTCTTTTATAAAATTTTATAAAAATTTGGGCAGCATTTCCTCTATATTCGGGACAACCCAAAACTGGGAAAATGCGTCGAAACACCCATAAAAAAAAGTCCCAAACCAGGGAAACACATTTATATAGAAATTATATATATATATAAGACATTTCCGAAACAGAATCGGAAAACCCGAAATAAAAATCGGGAATGCCAAAATTCCGAAAACCCAAACCAAACACAGCAAGAAATCACAGAATATTTTTCGGAAACTCCGAAACTACGTCGTCCACCTAAAAACCGAATTCCCAGGAAGGAATCGGGGACCAATCTCATCATTGACTACCGAAAATGGGACGGGACAAAGGAGTTATACCTTGGGTTGCTCGGCTAGAGCTCTCAGATAAAAAATATAGAAAATAATTGCGGACAGCAACGGAACCGGGAGATCGGACAGTGCTGGACAGTGCTGTTCGGAGCAGCGAGAAACTTGCGGGAACCGGGACAGAGGGGAACGGCTAGGGCACAGCCGCGGGACAGCGACGGAGATAGGACGGCGTCCAGAAGAGGGGGCCAGGAACTCGCGGGGTGGCGCCGGAGCTCGGGGTCTGGCGGAAGGCCGCTGGTCGGCCGGGCGCGCAGAGGCCAGAGGGGATCGGGTTGCTGGAGTGCGGGGCCGAGAGGGGGTGGCCGCGGGACGCGCCGATCGGGGAGAGGGGCGGCCGAGGAAACTCGGGAGCGTGGGTGTCGGAGGGTCGCCGGAGGCGGGCGGCCCAGGGTGCGCGGGCGCGGGTCCGGCAGGGGAGCCCGGCGGAGTGGGGGTTCGGGTGCTGGAGGGGGCCGCACGGGAGAGATCGGAGAAAGGGGTTGAAGTGCTCTGGAGAGAGGAGAGGTGAGGAAATGAGGGAGTTGAGAGTGAGGGGGTAGTGGGAAAGGTGGTGGTGGTAGTGTTCTTAAAGAGAAAGGGAGAGAGTGCTGTGAGAATTTGTAGGAAAGAAAAGGAGTGGAGTGTTTGTAGGAAAGAGAAAGGGGGAGAGGCTGTAGATGGGAAGGGGGCCTGGTCGTGGGATTAGGGGGGACCGGGTTTAAGCTTCTTCTTTTTCTTTTTCTTTTTGTTTTTTTTGTTTTTTTTAAGAATGGTTTTGAGTTTGGGTTTGGGAAGAAATAGGTTTGGGTTCAAGACGATTGGCTGGGTTTGGATCCAAATAAAAAAACTCAACCCAATAACAATAATTCCGAAATAACTAAAATAAAATTTGTAAATCTACTAAATATATTACTATTAATAATAACTTATTATTAACTAATATAATTTAAATGCCAAACAAAATTTTTGAAATTACTAATTTAATTAACGGATTTAGGATCAGGGTTTTACAACCTTTCTCCTTAGAAAATTTCGTCATCGAAATTTCAAAGATAAGGGCCGGGGTACTATAAAAAAAAACTTAGCCTTAAACAAAAATGAACTTTAAATCAGCAGGCACGATCGGGATTATCAGAATATGATCTGAAATGGGATTAGAATGTTTGTTGTAATCAAAATCATTTTAGGTACGAGAAAGAACCTAGGTACAACCAGGATCATAGAATAGGAGAGAACCAAATGAGGTTTCGTGAAACAGAAAAGGCAAGAAAGGAGCGGAGGTCAACATTTTATTGAGAAGGCAGAAGGTAATAGAATCTTTTGAGATGAGGAACCTAAATGTCAAATCAAATTGGAATGGGGTACAAAGATTTGTGACTCAGGAAGGATAGAAAAGTTGTACGATAGTAGGATATTAGAGATGATTAGAATATTATACCTATGATAGGAATGTAATCGAGTAAAACATTTCCATTGAGGGCCGAGTGATGATCAAAGAGGATAGAAAGTATGTCGTTTTACTGTTCAACGGTCAGAAGATAAGATATGCGCGAAAAGACTTACAAGATAACTATCTATGGCTTCCAAAATCTGTAACTAAATAAAAATAAATGAATAAATAAATAAGATATAAGAATATATGTATGCAACGTACTAAGGTTGAAAACAGAAAAGAGATTGAGGTAAAAGAGATTGATATGGTCCTAATAAGTTTTTAGGAAGATCAAGTAGAATTTTGTAGGGAATCTTTTCTTTCTGGTTGTGACAAGAGATTTCTGAAAATGGAGACAACCGCTAGAAATGTAAATCCTCTAATCAGGCAAAAGTCAGAATGATTTGATGGTGCAAAAGACAACCATGGTATGAATATAGTCTGAATAATATTCGGGAACCAAATATGTTTGAAGTCATTTTGTCTCAAATTCATGCCTCGCCAGAGTGCACCTGACTGAAGTGAATTTTTGACCCAATAACTTGAATAATTTTAGGTTACCGAGTAGTCTGTCAACTTTATCCATTTCATGGCTAAGCAACATAGAAGATCAACATGGTGCATTTAGGACATAGTCACGATAATATCCGGGAACCTATAAACACCTGAAATCACTTCAACTTTAGAGTCTTTTGCCTCGCCAGTGCGCAATTGGCTGCAGTAAACTCGTAGTTTCCTTAATTCAGACAATTGACTATAACGCAATGTGCGAAGTCATATTAGATCACGGAATATTTTCCCAAACTTTGTCCATAAGAATTCAAAGGAGTTTCCGAAAAAATTCAAACGAGTTCTAAGGTTCTAGTCATGATAGGAAAAGATGTTGATGTATGTTCTTCTGGTTTCAAGAAAATTTATCAGGAAAAATATGTGTTCCAGTAGCTCTTGAGATTTAAGAGATTTGATTTTGAAGAAATTGATCAAACTTGAGTATGACTAATTGAGTTGGACACAGGATAAGGTAGAAGAATCAGAGCTTTGAATTGAGTTGAAGAAGCCAATGAGAATATTCCCGACAAATCACTTAAAGGATACAGACGTTTACCAAAATTATTTGAAGAAATAATTTCTTATCCAAGGAAAGTTTTGAGAATGTGATGGGTAAGTAGGGTTGACACAAAAGAAGTATGTCTTTATGGATTCAAGGAAGTCAGGTTAAAATGTTTTAGTAAAGCCAACAAGGGGATGGTTCAACAATTTAAAAGTTTTCAATGATTTAAAGAAGATTTAATAATAGGATGGATTCAATTCTCTGATCGTTTGTACTTCACGATACTCAAGCATTGAGTTTTAAAAACTGACTAGGCCTTGAATTGATCAAGAAGTTGCATAGAGAGAGTAGGGCTTCAGGTTGAGTGGAGGGGATCAAAATAAACTATTTGGAATACCCTAGGAGATAACAATCAGTATTGAAAGTATTTTTGAAAATATCTTTTAGGGAAATCATGAACTAACTAAACTGAACCAATTCTTTTGATAATAATTAACCTTGAGGCTTTATAGTTCCAGAAGAATTTGGTTCAGGATTAGTTCCGAGAAAGTCAATTAAAATGAGGTTAAGGCGAATGATTGGATACGCTAGTCGTAGAAGTACTCGGATAGATAAGGGTTCATTAGAATTAAAAACTCTAGATAGCGAATGAGTCTGGATTCCCAATAAAGATAGAGATATAAGATTTTGATCGACTAGTGGAGAAGTTTGAAAAATAGGTTTGCTGACGAAGGAGATTGAAGGGTTCTAATATTGGTCCATAAATAGCAAAAAAAACATAAATCCTAAGGGATGCTAAAAATCTGTTAAAGATATGGGAAGGAGATAATTCCCGAAAATCATGGGACGCTAAAATATACAAAAATCTAGGAAATAAAATATGTAGTAACATATACCATCATACAGTCGGCCTAAACTGGTTAAGGTCAAAATTCACTCCTTATGTCATTATCACTCCCAATTGTTATAAGTACCAACTAATATCTGGGTATTCCAAAATTCTATTCTTTCAATTCTTAATCACCAATATATCCTTGATAAATACCGCCTTACATACCTTCTCATTAAGATTACAATCCTCAGAAATTGTATCGTAGGGGAAAGACTTTGGGAAAGATATCTACCATAAGGTGTAACCAAGAATTTTATTCATATTGGAGAATTACAGCAAGACTCTCATGATTATTCTAAGGACATCCTGTTACAACTTCTTATAACAATAGATAATGCTACTCAGCAGTTCTAGGTACTAGTCTTCATGGCTCTGGCTCTTGTACGAGCAGTCTCCAACTGCTTCATCTTCTTCTATGATCATCAAGTCTGCATCATGCCTTTCTGCAGTGGGTGTAGGAGGCAAGGTCTGCTCGATAGGAAGAGAGTTCCTAGGTTACGGCGTAGCAGGTGTTGCTGGGATAGGTGCTCTGGTACGATGGAAACATAAGAGGCAGTCCTTTACCCGATGTTCAGCGGATCCACATGCCAAACATTGTCCCAATCTCTTGCGGTAACTATGGGCTAGATGACCAGGCCTCTTGCAGTAGGCACAAGCCAATAGCTTCTTACGACATGACTGCCGGGAAGTAGAGTACTTGATGGGACCCAAATATCTTCTAGATTTAGGGGTATCCCTCCTATGGGTGAGGTTCCGCACCAATTCGGTTTAAGATAGCTAAGGCTACGTCATTGACATCCTTCATAATATCTCTCGTGATATCAATCTGTCTCTGCTGGGCCTCGGCTTGGGCCTTCTGGGACTCCAGGATTCCTTGAAATAGGGCAACCATTTGGGAGGTGTCTGCTGGTACTGGTGGGGCGACATGAGTAACTATCATAACAGGAGATGGTGAAATTGCCGTGGGCGGAATAGGTTCGGCTGTAGTATGAGCTGTACTGGGGACTTGTGCAGCAAAGGGGGAATTGATGAGCTACAAAGGAGAAGGGTTGGAACGGGCCTGAGAATGAGGGGTGTGATCAGGAGATAACACCTTGTCATTAGCAGGACTGGAATGGGTTGTCTTTCCTCTAGTCATAGTCTGAAAGGTATAGGAAGCAAACATAAGCAATGTAGCCTACCAGTCTATAACAACCAAAAATATTTATTTATAATATAATTCGGTCCTATGTTGTGACAAATTAATGTTCTAGTGTTCTAAATGTTTTAGAGGTGTTCTCCTAAGTTGTTGAGAGAAGGGCCTGCATGGGCCACCACTAAAAACATGTCACGACCCGATCCCAAATAATTGGGTCGAACCGGATCATGCCCAGCCTGCACCGTTGTGAGACGGCGGCAGTAAGCTGTTCCATAAGCAGGTAATCACAACAACATCTATACATTTTTCACAACTAAATATTCGGGAATTTTAAAACTTTTATTAATCAACAAAATTACAACTGATAATAGAAATAGTTTTTCTTTTAAACTACAATAACTAAAATTAGAAAATAACAATAGCTAAAAGGTAGGTTCGTCATCTCCAAGATCAGCATTCTCTGGTAACACAGCTGGGTACAACTCAGGGTCATAGTAGCTACTTATCAGTAGCTCTGCATCATCAAAAGAACCTAAAAAATGTTATCTCCAGTCAGGAGGGAGCAAAGTACAATTCATGATAATCCAACAATTGAAATAATAATAGAATTATGCACTTTTAAACAATTTGAAATAAACAGTTCTCCAGCAGTTAAAACATTATGATGTGAATAGGCAATGAATATGACCGGATTGGGTTGTACAGTGAATGATATGGCTTATCCCGTGTGTATGAGGGGTAAGCTAATACAGTTCTAAATTATTACTTTGGATGTGGTCATACTCATTACACTACTCCCCCAGTACCCAACAGTCAATCAGTCATTGTTCTCAGAGAGAGTTCCGTGTTGCATCGTGGTTTAAACTTGTAATAAAACGATTACTAAATAATTGTAAACTAACACAAAATGTACTTGCCTTTTGTTTATGACTGGAAATAATGTTGGTTCCGGAAAGATGCTAGGTTCGTCTCCGAGATCCTACAGTTGGAGAACTTGACTTAGAACCAATATTGGGACCATTCTAGGTGTGCTAGTTGCAATTTCTAGTAGCAGGTCCTAGTTAAGTTTTAAGTTTGTTTATTTAATCTGCTGCTAACGGTTTACGACGCAAACTACGTTGGTTCTCATTCAGTTGGATAGCCAATTTCTGGTTTTACTTGGAAAAATTGTCGTTACCGGTTAATTCGCAAAACTTTGTATTTTTAATATTATACGTATAAAACTACATTTTCTTTCAAATGAGAAAAACGTGGATTTTGTTAACTATCAATATTTTATTCAAGTTATTATATCGTGAAAAATCCTTATTAATTTTTGCAAAATATTTATTAGCCATTTTGTAACTAAGCGCCTAATTACGAAGAATAAAACCAACCAGAAAATAAAGGAAAAACCAACCAAGAAAATAAATAAAAAACCTAGACTACGCAATACAAGGGCACAGCTAATAAAATAGGAATATGGACTTATGCCCTTACAAACTTTACATAAATGAAATAAGAGAAAATTAGTTAGCTCTGACTAATGTCCCGTATTTTAAATATCGAAAACAAAACTAAAAAATAAATTTAATTAAATATTAGGAGTCTCAGACTTGGTCCAATCGTCACAGTTAGCTAATGCCTCAACGTCCGGGTAAAACCGGTTTCGTTTGCATTTCGCTAGGTCCCACGGACAGGTATGGTCGTCGCCCAAAAATCCATTTAAAAAGATAATTTTCGAAGACCGATTTGAAATTCTTTTATAAAATTTTATAAAAATTTGGGCAACATTTCCTCTATATTCGGGACAACCCAAAACTGGGAAAATGTGCCGAAACACCCATAATAAAAAGTCCCAAACAGGGAAACACATTTATATAGAAATTATATATATAGAAGACATTTCCGAAGCAGAATCGGAAAACCCGAAATAAAAATCGGGAATGCCAAAATTCCGAAAACCCAAACCAAACACAGCAAGAAATCACAGAATGTTTTTCGGAAACTCCGAAACTACGTCGTCCACCTAAAAACCGAATTCCCGGGAAGGAATCGGGGACCAATCTCATCATTGACTACCGAAAATGGGACGGGACAAAGGAGTTATACCTTGGGTTGCTCGGCTAGAGCTCTCAGATGAAAAATATAGAAAATAATTACGGACAGTAATGGAACCGGGAGATCGGACAGTGCTGGACAGTGCTGTTCGGATCAGCGAGAAACTTGCGGGAACCGGGACAGAGGGGAATGGCTAGGGCACAGCCGCGAGACAACGCCAGAGAAGGGGCGGCGTCCAGAAGAGGGGGCCAGGAACTCGCGGGGTGGCGCCGGAGCTCGGGGTCCAGCGGGAGGCCGCTGGTCGGCCGGGCGCGCAGAGGCCGGAGGGGATCGGGTTGCTGGAGTGCGGGGCCGAGAGGGGGTGGCCGCGGGGCGCGCCGATCGGGGAGAGGGGCGGTCGAGGAAAACTCGGGAGCGCGGGTGTCGGAGGGTCGCCGGAGGCGGGCGGCCCAGGGTGCGCGGGCGCGGGTCCGGCAGGGGAGCCCGGCGGAGTGGGGGTTCGGGTGCTGGAGGGGGCCGCGCGGGAGAGATCAGGGAAAGGGGTTGAGGTGCTCTGGAGAGAGGAGAGGTGAGGAAATGAGGGAGTTGAGAGTGAGGGGGTAGTGGGAAAGGTGGTGGTGGTGGTGTTCTTAAAGAGAAAGGGAGAGAGTGCTGTGAGAATTTGTAGGAAAAGAAAAGGAGTGGAGTGTTTGTAGGAAAGAGAAAGGGGGAGAGGCTGTAGATGGGAAGGGGGCCTGGTCGTGGGATTAGGGGGGACCGGGTTTAAGTTTGTTTTTTTTTAAAGAATGGTTTTGAGTTTGGGTTTGGGAAGAAATAGGTTTGGGTTCAAGACGATTGGCTGGGTTTGGATCCAAATCAAAAAACTCAACCCAATAACAATAATTCCGAAATAACTAAAATAAAATTTGTAAATCTACTAAATATATTACTATTAATAATAACTTATTATTAACTAATATAATTTAAATGCCAAACAAAATTTTTGAAATTACTAATTTAATTAACGGATTTAGGATCAGGGTTTTACAGAGCTGCCAGAGATCGAGTTCGCACGCCCGTCGGGAAATCAAGACATCTTAGTGCCATTCTCCACATCAGAAATCTCGTCCTTGTCGGCTTCGTTCCCATACACCTTTGTTCTTAAATTCTCTAGTGGATGGCCGAAGCTGTCCCGGGTCCAAGAAGTGATTGCCAGCTGGGGTCTAAAATTGGGGTACAGGGTAGCACCCTTGGATCCTAAACACTTGTTCCTCCACTTATCCTCGAAAAGTGATCACACGAAGGTTTGGGCTAGGGGCACAGGGAAGATAGATACACACATCATGAAAATTGTTAAATGGTCCCCGGACTTTAACATTAAAGAAGACTCCGCGATAGTCTCCGCGTGGGTTACCCTCCCGAATCTGTCCCTTATCTGTTTTGCTCCTGCCGCGCTGAAGATGATAGCCGGCTCATTCGGGACATTCGTGGATTCGGTGGAAGAAGCCCGCAACCTATCCAAAGGGAACTATACCAAAATCTTCATGGAGCTTGATTTAACGAAGGATCTTCCCAACCACATACAAATCTCGCTTGGCAACATGACACACACACCAATAGATTATATACGACAACAACATTATCTTCTGCAAAAATTGTCATATGCGCGGCCACTCCACGGAGCACTGCTTTCATTCTCATCCAGAACTGAAGAAGAAGGTGAACCGAAAGGTCGAAACCGCTCAAACGGCCAGAAAATCCAATAAATCACCCCTTCTGCCTCTATCCAACTCCCACATCCGGTTCGAAGCCTGCACCGGTAACCCCACTCCCAAGAACAAGCATCCCAGGGAAGAGCCATGGTCCCATACAATCCTCCAAGCATCAACATCACCAACAAATTTGATATTCTAGCAGTCGAGCCCACTGATGACACTCAAGACACCGAAGAACACACAGGTGCTAATACCTTGGAAGAAGAAATAGGGAGCAACGGAAAATCAGATAGGGAGGCAGGTACGACTGATGAATCCTCAACCCCGACTATTCCTCAGACAAGGTCGAGCAGGAAAGACTCACAATCCTTCAACACAATTGCCTCCAATTTACTTCAAAATGTGGCCAACATACAAGCGGATGCCTTGGCCAACATCAGCCAAGAACCAGTCGCTAGGCTAGAACAAGGGATAGAAGCCGGAATCACCTCCAAAAATAGCTTTTTCTGAGAAGTGGCAGAAATAGTAGTAGAAATCTACATGCACCCGACAGAGGAAACAAATATGATCATAAAAAAGGTTGGAAAGGCAGCAGACCTCCAAAAAAATCCAACAAAGGATACTCCAAAGAGGTCACGGCAAGGACCACTAGGTCCGCCGCGAAACTCAACAAACCCCCTCCCCAACCAGTGATCCCAATGCTTAACATCCTACCTTGGAATGTTAGAGGCCTTGCCAATAAACCCACATTGAGAAGATTAATCAGTCTCAAGAAAATTCACAGAATCGACATTCTCGTGATCATTGAACCCAAAATTCCATCTAACAAACTCAAGTCCATCCAATTGCAACTTGGATTCTCCTCGGCTATAGCGGGCTTCCACGACATTTGGATACTTTCTGTGGCAGATGTGAAGATTGGCATCATTCACGATTCGAGACAGGCCCTCTCATGTTGGGTGGAACATCTAATGCTTCATTCCCGCTCCCTCTTGTCTTTCGTCCACGGTAGTTGCAACATCCCCGAGCATCGTCAGCTATGGAAAGACCTGTCGAATACCTACTTGCAGCACATCAATCTCCCCTGGCTATGTGTGGGCGACTTCAACGCAATCACCTGCAGGAAGAAGAAGTCGGGTGGTCGACCACCTCCCCCGACGACCATTCACGACTTTAACAGTTTCATTTTTAGCGCCCACCTGTCCCCCTTTCAGTTCAGCGAAAGCGCATTCACCTGGTACAACATGCAGGAAGGCGAGAGGAGGCAATACTCTCGCCTTGACCTTGCCTTCATCAACTCGAAGTGGGCAGATTTGGAGATCATCTCCAGTCTCTCACACCTCAACGCTACTGAGTCAGATCACTCTCCTCTCTTCATCGAAATCAGCAGCAATTCCAACCAGATCAAGAAAAGCTTCCGCTTCCTCGACTTCTGGAGTCACCACCCGCAATTCAGGAACATCGTTGCGACGGATTAGAACGACACCGACAACCTTGACCCCCCTGTTCGTGTCGCAAACAAACTCAAAGCTGCCAGAAAAGCCCTCACTGTGTGGAGCAAGGAAGCATTTGGGGAAATTTTCTAGGCGGTGCGTACGGCTGAGGATGCCGTCACCATGGTGGAGGCTCTCTTCGCATCCGACAGATCCCCCGCCGCCCGGGCGTCCCTGAACCTTACCAGAGCTCTGCTGAAATTTTGCCTGAAAGTAGAAACCAGATTCTGGAAACAGAAAGCTAGACTAACCTGGGACAGTAAGGGGGACAGAAACTCTGGCTTCTTCCACTCATGCATCAAAGGCCGCAGACAACAGCTTAACCTCTACAAAATCACTGATGAGAACGGGCACATCATCAAAGACCCGAGGGGCATTCAATCGGCAGCCGCCAATTACTATACCAAGCTGTTCACCAAAGATGCCATTACCAGAGACGAGGACTTTCTAGCTGGGATCCTTCGCCTTGTTGACGAAAGAGACAACACCCAGATGGAGCTCCGCCCTTCTGAACTTGAAGTTAAAGACGCAGTTTGGGCCTTAAATGAGCACAGCACCCCGGGACTCGACAATTTTACTGGGGTTTTCTTCATATCGTGTTGGGACATCATCAAGTCGGATATTCATGAAGCGGTTGCCGCCTTTTTTTCAAGGTACCAGGTATCCCATATCGATCTCCTGCGCTAACCTGATCCTCATCCCGAAGCAGGATAGCCCGGAGACCTTCAAAGACTTTTGCTCGATAAGCCTGTGCACCTTCACTAACAAAATCATCTCCAAGATCATAGCAAACCGCATGTCTGAGTTTGTCACCTCCAGTTTTCAAAATTGTGGGCAAATTTGTTATTTTCAATATTCTGATATTTTTGTGAATATTTATTTATTAATATTGTGTTTCGGGGTTTTATTTGATCGAGTTTGAGTTTTGTCTCATTTCGACTTGTGCTAGTGATCCGGGTCAGTTTTGGACCCAACTAGACCCGGCCAACTTGTCATGACCAAACCTAGATATTTATATTTGACTAATCTCATTTTATTTTAGTGGGATTAGGAATTAGAATTAGATTTAGAACTTGGAATTAAGAGTTTTAAAGTTACCATTTTGATCCCAACTCAAAACCACTCATTTCTTTGACTTGGAGGGCATTTTGATAAATTGCCAAATGCCCCCAATCCTCTAAAATGTGGCTGGGCAGCAACACACACCCCTCCTATGCTTTTATTTGCAAGAAACTCTCTCTCTCTCTCGTTCTTTTCTCTCATTCCACAAAATCCCTTTCTTTTTTCCTTTACATTTTAAGCTCAAAAGGTAAGTAAATCTCTTCTAATTCTCTAGATCTCTCTCTAATCTTGGTGCTAACCCTTGTGTATCTCTCATTTATGGTTTTGATCTAGGTAGATCTAGCTTGGTGGTGGTGGAAGCATATATTTTGGAATTTGACCTAAAAAGAAGTGATTTTGGGACATTTCCTTGGGATTCCAACTCCCAAGAGGTAAACCCTCACTCTAACCTTTGTAATTACTTCTAATTCATGTCATTTGCATATTAGAGGATGCTCAAGTTATAGGATAACCCATTAGAAGAGGTTTGGAACCCATTGGACTCAACTTGGGACTTTTGACCTAGGTTTAGTGCCAAATTTGTGGAAAATTCTAAATTGACATGTTTGGGTGTTGCCCCTAGCCTAATTAGACCTAATTAGGTTAGTTTGGGTGAGATGAGGCTAGGTAAGTGTCCATATTTGGATACATGGGATCGTTTCGCGAGAAATCATAAAAATAGACTTTTTCGGGTTCTAACACACGAGTGACTTTTTGCACCGACACTAGAATCGGCAAGTTAGCACTTAGAATAGGTTCTAATCATTATTTAGAACTCGTGGGTAGAGTTTGGGTCGAATTTGGATAGGTTTGGTGACCGTATCGCATGGTATCGCGAATCGGACACCCCGGAGTCGCCAGAATGGCCATTTGGCCATTCGGGCCTCGTTATTCGTTTTCGCTCGCGTGCGCGAGTTAGATTGCTTGTGTGGGGTATGTGTCTAAGCCCTAGATGGTATAATTATGAAGATTTGGGTATTCAGATAGGTTTCGTGATGTTTTGGATATATATAAATATTAGGGTTGTGTATATTTTTTTTTTTATATATATAAATATTAGTGTTTTGGATATATATAAATATTAGTGTTGTATATATATATATATATATATATATATATATATATATATATATATATATATATATATACGTGTGTTAGTGTGGTAGTTTGTGGCTCAAGTATTTGAGTGTGTCCTTGTTTTGATGTGGGAGAGTTGAGTGTGGATGAATGAGGAAAGGATAGAGAAAGAAGGTAGGAAGAATAGATGTGAGAAGAGGAGGAGAGGTGATGTGAGTGTGTGTGTGTGTGTATTAGGAGAAGGGGGGAGGTCTGTGTTGCCCCAAGGCAGCAGCAGTAGCAGTCCCCGCAGGGGACTGCATCACCAGCAGCAGCAGCACAGTGGCTGCTGCATTTTGCAGCAGCAGCAGCAACAGTGGGGGCTGCAGGGCAGCCCCCCATGACCCCCGTTCACCCCCCTTTTTAGCCCCCTTTAGCCCTCTATATAATTCCCCCTATATACCCTTGTGAGAGTGAGGTTAGAGTGGTGTTTAGTGATAGGTTTGAGTGGTGTTTAGTGGTAGGTTTGATCGTGATGTTAGAAGGGTATGGTTAGATGTTAGTTTCATAAGTTAGGATAATATGTTAAGGTAGTGTTAGTAAGGTATTTGGATATGTTAGGAAGTAAGTTATACTAAGATATTGTATTATATTAGAGTGGTGTCTAATGTTAGGAGTTGGCTTAGATAATAGATGTGTAGTTAGATTTGTGTGGAGTGGTATCTATGATACCAAGTTGGTATCATAGGGTAAAGGGGATTTACCCTATATGAGGGTATAGGTATTGAGATACCCTCAAGATACCAAGGTAAGTATCAAGATACCGAGATATGGTATCGAGATACGAGGGTAAGGTGTTGCAATACGTTAGCAAGGTATTGCATTAGGGTAAGGGTAAGGGCAAGGTAAAATAGAAGTTAAGGTAAATTTTCTATGTTAAGGTAATTACCCCAAACTAAGATATTGCTATCGGAATACCATTTTGACTTAGATATGAGATGTCTTGGTAGGTAAATGTTAGGAATGGTATGTTTAGTCTAGTTTTGACCCCGTTGACCCAAAGTTGACTTTTTTTTACCAAAAGTCAACTACGAGTCAACGCTTTGCCTAGAATTGTCTAAAACTTGACCAGAGTTGACCAGTTGACCAAAAGTCAACTGTGAGTCAACCATTAGCCTAGTTTGACCTACATTGGACTAGGAGTTGACCAGAGTTGACTAGTTGACCAAAAGTCAACTGTAAGTCAACCTTTGACCTAGTTTGACTTGGGTTGACTTCCTTTGACCTAGTTTGACTTGGTTTGACTTCCTTTGACCTAGTTTGACTTTCTTTGACCTAGTTTGACTTAGTTTGACCAAGATTTGCATATCATACACTAGAAAGCATGTCAAACACTATTAAACCCTAATTAACTCTTGTATATCTCATATTTAGGTCTGTGACTATCCTCTGAGCCTTGATTCCTATTGACTGCTCAGGACCGCAGGCGAGTACATTCTCTGATAGTTTTTATTATCTTGATATCTGCTATATCTGATTCAGTTGTAGTGTCTTACTTGATTTCTGACACGATGGTACACAGACTAGTATACGTTGGATCTCGTCATGAGAGATTATTCCTGGTTTGCCTGGTATATGAGTACATTGTTCGATCTTATTTCATGTACTTGTATAGACATTAATTTGGGAGTGGGTTGGCCCCCTGCTCTTTAAATCCCGTGTCATGATATGTCATGATTGGATCCATTATACTACTCGAGGATGGGGAGTTATTAGAGGTTATGTGATCAATACCCTCATGTCACTATTCTTGTGCTTGCGTCACCCTCACCGCACGTAGGGTGTAGCGAGATCTTATATTTCTTGTGCTCGCTTTCCATGTTGGCCGGCTTGACCCTTCTTGAGATTTTTCTGTGATAGCCGGGCCAAATGGAATAGCCTGATCATGTGTCCCAAGCCGATCACATAACGCTCTAATATCTCATGGCACCAGTTTAGTTTATATTTATACATCATATATCCCTGTTCTATTCTATATCCCTGTATTTCATACCATGACATGATATCCAGTTTACATATCATGTTCATATTTTTTGTCTTGATATTTCATCTTGTTTTTCATTATAACTGTCTCTTATAGAATTTGTCAATTCACATGGAACTGCTGTTAGCGTTTGTACTTGCTCATATCTTGACAGGAAAACTTTGTTGTGTTTTTCAGAGGATTCAGATACAGACTGCCCGACCTTCTACGGCTTTGGCGTAGACGCAGATTACCACTTGGATTTAGAGGACCCGGTGCCTTTAGAAGATGCACCACCGGTAGGGATCCAGACTAGTAGGTTTGACTGGACTGCGTTCCAGCTTATCATTTTGGCTTGTAGTATATTATTATTTTGGGATATGTACATTGTGATATACTCTCTACTTCTGGTTGTGACTCTGTGACTTGTATCTAATTCTAGCTTTTCTATTGCCATCATATCTTTATCTTTCGTGCGTATCTTCCTTAGATTCATGTGATTGAGTTATGTATATATATATATATATATATATATATATATATATATATATATATATATATATATATATATATATATATATTCCTTCGTGCGCAGATGACAGGTATATATATATTGTTGAAGTTAGATTTTATAGACGACCTATACAATGTTCTACCGCCGACACTATTGTAACACCGCTTCCCAAATTATTAATTTTTTTGAATTTTCTGGAATTTTATAATTTAGACGTATTTTATTTTATGGTTGTTTATGAGAATATTTAATTGATTTATCTATTCTTGATAATACAATTTTCTTAATGGATATTAATTTAGAGCAAATTTGAATTTGGTTTCAAATTTTAGTTTCCCTCCATTTTTAACAACCCATAACAAATTGTAACTAATTTTCTAACTGAATTCTTGATATTCTTGCAATTTGTGAAAAGGAGAGGGACTTTTGTGATTGATTTCATTTGGTGGAAGGGCTTAAATAGAAATATTTCTTTTTATTGGGTTTTTCTGTAAAATACTATTCTTCTCTATTTAATTTCCTTCTCTCTCTCTCTCCTTCTCATATTTCACTTTTCGTTTTCTCCAGTAAAATCAGGAGCTGAGCTCCTTAAAAATTTTCTCCTCTTCCAATTTCATTCCCTAACTCTAACCCTAATTTCTTGGAAAGCCATGGCAATGGCGGTGGCGGCGGCCAATTCAAGCGTCGGTCGTTAGGTGTCGGTGGCGCTCTTCTCTGGTGGCATCACAGTGAGCGGACCAGCTTCTCCGGTCTCCTCCACCACGAGTTTGCCACATCGACGAGCGGATCGTCTTCTTCGAGTCCCTGACGACGAACAACAGCAGCTCGGAGACTCCTTTCGGCGACTCTTTTCCTGTGTTCTTTTTCCTACCGGTGGCGACAAGCAGTAGGTGACCCCTCTCTCGGTGACATCGACGACGCAGGAACTGTCCTTGACTTGGTGAGTTCGGTTGATCGTTTCCTTCTTTCTATTTCTCTAAATTCAATCGATCTACCCATCATTGATCTAAAATTTTAGATCAAGCTGAATTGATCCTCTGTTCCGGCTGTCTCTCGGTAGTGCATGGGCGAACGGGCTGCTTCTCTGGCGATTAGTAGAGCACCTTCCTCTGTTGCAGCCGATCGATAGTTGAGGTGAGTTGTCGTGATTCATCAGGGAACCTGCTCGTTTCTTAATTTTTTTCTCGGATCTCCAATTTGAATTGTGCACAAATCCAGATCGGAGACGATCGGTTCAGATTCCTTCTTCACCAATCTCTTGATAATCAGCGACACAGACAACGTGAGCCGAGTAGTCTTCCGAGATCTTGGGTCAGGATTCGAGAGTGTCTAGTGGTGAGTTGAAGTTGATCCTTTTGATTTTGGGACTGTTCTTTATAATTTTGTAATTCGTATCAAGAATTGATCGGAAGTTTGGTTTCCTGTTTTTGTACGGGTTATGTTCGGTGTTATGCTTCAGAGAATCCTTGGTTTCACTCGAGCGTGAGGAAGCGGAGTCCGAGCCCTGGGAGCGTGTCTTTACCAACTGCACAGGTACTGATCTAACTCTCTGATGTTGGAGATACTTTATTTCTGTGCTTGTGTTGATTTAAGTCTTGGTCAGATTTGAGGTCGGGACGTAGGGGTGCGATACTGGAACGGGATCGAATCCTGGTGGATTGTTTAGTGTCCAGTTCTTGGTGCGAGTCCTGCAGTTGTTCGTGTCCAATAGATTGTCGTGTCCAAGCATCGGTTGTGTCCAGCTTGTGGTCTGTGCAGGGTCGGTTGGAATGGAGTCGGGTGCAAGAAGATGTGGCAGGTTTATATTGTGTCGTTGGGTTTATTGTGAATTATAAATTTATGTTAAATCATGTGTTCACTTCTTCTCAAATTTATTTATAGTTGTTAATGTTGGTTTGTTTCAAGTTTATTTTCCCTGTGTCACGACCCGGTCCCAAATTGTTGGGTCGAATCGGATCATGCCCAGCCTGCACCGTTGTGAGACGGCGGCAGTAAGATGTATCCAAAAGCAGGTAATCACAACAACACAATCTATTTTGTCACAACATCTGAATTTCGAATTTTTAAAATAAACTTTGTCCAACAAAATACAACTGAAATGAAACTGAATTAAACTGTCTTTTTATTCAACAACAAAACTAAAAGATAAATCATCCTCTAGAGAGTAGGCTCATCAGCCACAATATCATCGTCCTCCAAATGGGACTCTGGCAGCACTGCTGGATATAGCACCGGGTCGTAGTAGCTATTTATCAATAGCTCAGCTTCATCAAAAGAACCTATTGGGGGTGGGGGATCTAGTCAGGAAAGGAGCAAAGTACAATTATGAAAATTTAACAATTTAACTAATAATTAGAAATTTGCAGTTTAAAAAGTTAAAATACTTGAACAATATTTTCCAGCAATTTTCCACAATTAAAAACAACGTGATTTGAGTATATAATGCTTATGACCGGCTTGGGTTGTACAATAGTATCCTAGTGATACGATACGGCTTTCCCCGTGTGTAAGAGGGGTAAGCTCGCACAATCAATATGCAATATGAGGGGTATTGGTCATAATACACTACACTACTCCCCCAATCCCGCAATCAATAACAATCAGTACTCTAGGAGAGAGTTCGTGTAGCAATGTGGTTTAATCTTGCAATATTACAATTATTAACTAAATTGAAGAATAAACACAACCGTACTTGCCTTTGTTTATGACTGGGTTGAAAAGTCGGTTCCGGGATAGAAGATCAGACTCGTCCTCGAAATCCTACATTGAGAATCCTGACTTAGCATCAGAGAGGAAAACCATATCTAGGTGTGCTAGTTACAATATCTAGAATTGGTCCTAATCCAGTTTTATGTTATTTACAAATTCTACCAGAACACGTTTATCGATGTGATTTACCAGTTATTAATTTACGAAGAAAAATCAAGGGATATTTTGTAAAACCTCCCCTAAATAATGGGCTAATTTGCGAAATACCCCCTAAAGATCTCGAATTGGTAAAACCCCCTTTCCGTCAAGACGCTGTTTGATTTTGGGTGACGTGGCAATCCGTGTGTGTTATTAAGTAAAAAAATAAAAGTTAGACGAAAATACTCCAGCGTACGTGGCAGGGGTCCTCCAACGGTCTTCTCTCTCTCTCTCTCTAACGGTCATCTTCTTCCTTTGCTGAACCTATTTATACCGATCATCTTCTTCCTCTCTCCAACCTATTTATACCGATCATCCTCCTCCTCTTTCACTTGATCCTCTTCCAGCGTGCAACTTGTCTACCGAAGATCAGGTTCCTACAAGCATGGGGGGTGCTCCTTCATCTATAGAGAAAGAGGTAATTTCTGCCATTAAAGGAGGAAACACAAATTATTATATTTACAGTAAGGAGGAAACACAAATTATTATATTTACAGTTAGGAGGAAACACTAATTTTTAATTTCTAAATTTGCAGAAATCGAGTGATGAAAGTGATGAGATTGATGAAAGTGATCAGATTAAATGCCAAATTTGTTGCCAGTCGACACATTCAGCAATAGGGTGCCCATTTATGTACTCAAAATGCCGAAGATATGACGGGATAAGAAGAGTTTGGGAAGGAAACACTCGAGCTAATCCGCACAGAAGATTTTTGAGATGTCAACACTTCAATTGTGCTGAATTCCAGTGGTTAGATGAAGCTGTGAAGTTGCCACCACCAAGACAACATTCAGCAAAGGGGTGTGCTAAGTGTGGTAGTCGTGTACATTGGGCCAAAGATTGTCCTGAAGAGATTGGTGAATTGTGTGGTCAGTTTCAAGGTTCACTGAAGTTAGACCAAATGAAAAGAAGATCAATGTAAAATAGACATTTGTTATATATAAACATGCTATCAACTATCAGCTGCAGTCTTCTCTTTCATGTCCATAGTTTCTAGACATACACTCTAGGTAATCAGCCGTCATCCATAAACTGTCGAAAAATACATGCACCAAACATAGTATCATTACAAAAGACAAACTGCAAGACTTCTCTTTCATGTCCATAGTATGTAAACATAGAATCCTTACAGAAGTCAAACTTTCCAGAGTATCTAAATGTCCACAACCCAAAAATACATGCTATCAGCTGCAGTTAAAAGACAAACTTTTACATGCTATCACTGCACAAAATACTTAAAGCAGAGAATAACCTCTGTACAAAATGTCCACAACAAAAAAAACCAAGTACAACTGCAGTTAAGGCCTCCATCTGATCACTTTCATCAATCTCATCACTTTCATCACTCGATTTCTGCAAATTTAGAAATTAAAAATTAGTGTTTCCTCATAACTGTAAATATAATAATTTGTGTTTCCTCCTTACTGTAAATATAATAATTTGTGTTTCCTCCTTTAATGGCAGAAATTACCTCTTTCTCTATAGATGAAGGAGCACCCCCCATGCTTGTAGGAACCTGATCTTCGGTAGACAAGTTGCACGCTGGAAGAGGATCAAGTGAAAGAGGAGGAGGATGATCGGTATAAATAGGTTGGAGAGAGGAAGAAGATGATCGGTATAAATAGGTTCAGCAAAGGAAGAAGATGACCGTTAGAGAGAGAGAGAGAGAAGACCGTTGGAGGACCCCTGCCACGTACGCAAGGGTATTTTCGTCTAACTTTTATTTTCTTACTTAATAACACACACGGATTGCCACGTCACCCAAAATCAAACAGCGTCTTGACGGAAAGGAGGTTTTACCAATTCGAGATCTTTAGGGGGTATTTCGCAAATTAGTCCATTATTTAGGGGAGGTTTTGCAAAATATCCCAAAAATGAATTTAACATTTATTAAAAATCGTATTTTTCGATTATTTGGCAAAACTTAGTATTTTGTAATATTATATATAAAACTAATATTTTTCTTTAAATGAGAAGAACGTGAATTTGTTTAAATAACAAACTTGTAATTTTCCTAGTTATTTAATGTGAGAAAATGATATTAATTTTCTATATCCAAAATAATGTCATTTTGATATTTTACGCGTTTATCGACAAACCAACAAAACCAGAATTTAAAAGCTACTCTACACTATTACAGAGTTACAGAAAGAAGACAAAGAGCTGGGCTTATGCCCTTACAATTATTTACATAAATTAATGGAATAAAAATAATTATATACTGGTGAACCCTGAACGCCGGAAAATGATCCATTCAGCAGGCCGAGGCCCTACACCAAAATATGATTTGGCCAATAACTAGTTCTAAATAATAAATTATTATTAAATATAATATGAAAATAGGGTCTCAGACTTGGTCCAAAGGTCATGTTTGCAAATAGCTAATGCCTCAACGTCTGGAACAATGCCGGTTTCGTTTGCATTTCGCTAAGAGCCCATTGACCAATAAGGTCGTCGCTCGGAAAAGTAATCAGAATTCAAATCAACAAAAACCAGTTTAGAATTTAGAAATTTTATAGAAAACCCTTTTTAAAAAAAATTTCTGAAAATTTGGGCAGCATTCCCTCTGTATTTGGGATAACCCAATACTGGGAAAATGTCAAACAAAACACCGATAACTGTCCCAAACCAGGAATAATGCCAACCCAACTAAAATCCATCTCAAAACCATAATGTATACCATAAAGAAATCCACAGAGAAAAACCACCTATATTTGAGTTCCAACAGAATTCAATCCGAGAATTCAAAAATATCGAACTCGAAATCAGAAGCAACCCGACTATTCCAATTCAAAGTCGGAAACATCATATCCAAATCCCGAATAGGAACCAGAATACTAAACCAAAAATTCACAGCATAAAGTCCAAAATTAAATCGGAAACCCAACGAACTAATTCTGATTCAGAAATCAGAACTAAAATATGCAACAATCGAGTCCCATATCGGGATCAAGACCGTGCCATCATCGACACTAAATGGGAGGGACACAGGAACACCGAAAATATACCTCGGATGCTCGGCTAGAGCTCTCAGGTGAAAATTAGGGAAGACGAAAATCCACGCGAACTCGAAAAACTCCAGAACACGCAGACAGCGGGTTGCGGCCACGGAAACATCCGATCGGAACCTACAGGATGCTGCGGATAGCAGATCGGGGTCGCTCGGGGAGGTGAACAGCGCATGGCTAGCAAAGGGGGCGGCCGCGGGTCCTGCGGAGGGGATCGGGCGGCCGAAAAATCGCCGAAAGGGCGCTGGAGGGCGCTCGGAACTCCGGCGGTCAGTGGGGCGTGCCGAGGGAAGCTCGGCCGGAATCGGCTAGGGCTGTGTTTGGGAAAAAGAGGGTTTGGTGAGGAGAATGAAGAGAAGGGTTTAAATAGGGTGAACACCTGGGGTTACGGGAGGGGAAAGGTCACCGGACGTTCGGAAGAGGAAGGGTGGCGGCCGAGCGTTTGTTGGCGGTGAGAAAAATGAAGGGTTTCGGGAAAGATCAGAAATAAACGAGAGAGAGAGAGAGAGAGTAAGTAAAAGAGCGTTTAAGGAAAAGAATTGCTTTTCCTTTGCTGAATGGAGCAAAAGTTAAAGTATAATGAGAGTTAGAGTTATAAATGCAAGTTTTAAATAAAAGTTTTAAAAGGGAAAATAATTATTTTGCTTTTAATTAAGAAAATGCTATTTATATATATATATATATATATATATATATATATATATATATATATATATATATATATATATATATAAATAAATATATATATATATATATATATATATATAAATAAATAAATATATATATATATATATATATATATATATATATATATATATATATATAAATACTTAAGGGACTTCAAAATTTATTTCGGAAAAATGATCTTGGGTTCGAAATGGGCTCGGGACAGGTCTGGACGGGTCAGGCCCAACATTCAAATTCCAGTATTAATAATTTTTCTAAAAAAACAATTTTCCTAAATTAACAATTAATAATGATTATAGTAAATAAATTATTTAAATAAAAACTAAAATTTACGGGTTTCACAACCTTCCCTCCTTAGAAAATTTCGTCCTCGAAATTAAATGATAGAGTTAGGAAATACCTCAGGTCTCAAATAGATACGGATACTGCTCTCGCATCTCATCTTCTCTCTCCCAGGTAGACTCGCCTGGAGAATTGTGCCGCCACATAACTCTGACTATGGGCGTCACAGAGTTCCTAGTTTTCTTCTCACCTCTGTCTAGAATCGCCACTGGCTTCTCTGGCACTATGAGGCTAGGTCCAATCTCCAGCTCTGAATGGTCCAAGATGTGGCTCGGATTCGGGATGTAGCGTCTGAGCTGTGAAACATGGAAGACGTTGTGCACACCTTCAAGATTAGCTGGTAGAGCTAATCGGTACGCTACTTCTCCAATTCGGCTCAAAACTTCGAATGGGCCGATGTACCTGGGGCTCAGCTTTCCTGCTCTGCCAAATCTGATAGTTCCTCGGGTAGGGGAAATCTTGACGAAGACACTATCTTCTTCTTCGAACTCCAATGGTCGACGACTGCTATCAGCCCAATGTTTCTGCCTGTCCTGGACAATCCTGAGCTTGTCTCTAATCACCTTTACCGTCTCTGCTGCATCGATCACCATCTCAGGTCCAAGCAGTACTCTTTCTCCTACGTCGTCCCAAGCAAGTGGAGTGCGGCAACGACGTCCATAGAGTACCTCGAATGGAGTCATGCCGATGCTAGCTTGGTAGCTGTTGTTGTAGGAGAATTCTACCAAGTGCGAGTGGTCTTCCCAAGACCCTCCAAATTCCAAGACGCAAGATCTCAGCATGTCTTCTAACGTCTGGATGGTCCTCTCCGATTGTCCGTCAGTTTGGGGATGATAGGCGGTGCTGAACTTCAATTGTGTTCCCAAACTGTCATGCAAACTCTTCCAAAAGTGAGAGGTAAATCTAGTATCTCTGTCAGATACGATACTTACCGGAACTCCATGAATCCGGTAGATATGCTGCATGTACAGTGCTGCCAACTTCTCGGTGGATAGACCAACCTTGAAGGAGATAAAGTGAGCTGACTTCGTCAGTCGGTCCACAATATCCCAAATGGCATCCTTCCCTCCTTGGGATCGAAGCAGTCCTGACACAAAGTCCATCGTTATGTGTTCCCATTTCCACTCCGGGATGTCTAGCGGCTGCAACAATCCTGCTGGTCTCTGCCTAGGGGTGAGCATATAACGGTTGGAAACCGAAAACCGAATCGAACCGAACCTAAATATTACAAACGGTTCGGTTTTTCGGTTTTCGGTTCGGTTTTTGGTTTGAAAATTTAAAAATTTAAAATAACGGTTCGGTTTTCGGTTCTTGGTCCGGATAACCGAACCGAACCGAAAACCGATTTAGATATAATAATTTATCAAACTATCATCAATCTACATATACTAATGTTTCGTAAACCCTAACTAAGCGCACTCTCCTCTCCTATTCTCTATCGGTATTTCTTTGAGCACTCTATCTCTCTCTACCCTCAATTTATATATACTAATATTTTTCACACTATGTAATATAATAATTCATAAATACAATAAAACCATATTTTTAAAATAAATTATTATTTAAATATGCTCATTTTGTTAAAATTTTTGAAGATCCGACACATTGGCCCATGAAACCGAACCGACCGAAAATCGAACCGAATTAATTCGGTTCGGTTTTGTTCGGTTTTCATAAAAACGGTTCGGTTTTCGGTTTTGAGAAATACGGTTTACGGTTATTTCGGTTTTCATATATACGGTTCG
The DNA here is from genome assembly GCA_029216955.1 of Iris pallida. Taxonomy (NCBI): domain Eukaryota; kingdom Viridiplantae; phylum Streptophyta; class Magnoliopsida; order Asparagales; family Iridaceae; genus Iris; species Iris pallida. The sequence continues at coordinate 1,284,917 of JANAVB010024999.1, read as the reverse complement.
GTTTGAACCGAACCGTTGCTCACCCCTATCTCTGCCTGCTGGCTTTCACTTGTTGACAAATCAAGCATCTAGCCACAAATCTGGATACGTCCTTCTTCATTTCGTACCACCACACTACAGTACGCATATTCCGATACATTTTATTAGCTCCTGGATGTATGAAATACTGCGACTGGTGCGCTTCTTGTATCAGCTCATTCCTCAGTTCGCCAGTTGGTACGCAAAGCCTCGTACCATGCCTCAATGCTCCGTCGCTGGCGATTGAGAATCCTTCAAGTGTTCCTGCCAGCACTTGATCTCTGAGTTTGCAAAGCGTCTCGTCTTGAAATTGTGTCTCCTTGACTTTGTCCATCAGACTTGAACGCACTTGCAACTGCATCATTGATGATTCAACTCCTGGTACAATAGCTTCTCTTCCCAGCTTCTTTATTTTCTCGATCTTCAGGCAGTACAATTTTCAGTCCAAGCTTCTCGATGTCTTCTAGCAAATGTCGCTCCTTGGTTAAAAACATCGCCATCGGGTATCGACTAAGTGCATCTGCAACCACATTAGCCTTACCCGGATGGTACTGCAAGTCGATGTCGAAATCTTTCATCAGCTCCAGCCCTCTCCTCTGTCGCATGTTCAGCTCCTTCTGAGTGAAAACATATTTAAGACTTTTGTGGTCTATAAATATTTCTACTCTCTCTCCATAGAGGTAGTGCTTCCATAACTTCAAAGCAAATATCACCGCTGCGAGCTCCAAATCATGTGTGGGATAGTTCTTCTCATGAGTCCGTAATTGCCTAGATGCGTAAGCAATTACTTTCCCGTGTTGTTGAAGAACACAACCCAGTCCTTTACCAGAAGCATCACTGTAGATCGAGAAACCGCCGGTACCTGCGGGTAGCGCAAGTATCGGTGCCGTTGTGAGTCTCTTCTTCAGTTCCTCAAATGCTGTCTGGCAAGCTTCAGTCCACACAAATTCTTTATTCTTCCTTGTGAGCTTCGTCATCGGCTCAGCAATCCTGGCAAAATCCTTCACAAATTTTTGGTAGTAGCCAGCTAAGCCCAAGAAACTTCTGATTTCAGCAACTGAACTTGGTGTACTCCACTTCTCAATAGCAGCTATCTTCTTTGGATCCACCAAAATTCCTTCTCCTGTGACAACATGGCCCAGAAAATCCACCTTGTCTAAGAAGAATTCACATTTAGATAGCTTACCATAGAGTTTCTTCTTCCTCAAGGTTCCCAGAACTTTTCTCATGTGCTCTTCATGCTCTTCTTCAGTCTTTGAGTAGATCAGAATGTCGTCGATGAAGACAACAACAAACTGATCCAGATATTCATGGAAAACCTTGTTCATAAGGTTCATGAATACCGCATGGGCATTCGTCAATCCAAACGGCATGACTAAAAATTCATACTGACCATATTTGGTGTTGAATGCCGTCTTTGGAATATCCTCCTTCCTGACCTTGATTTGATGGTAGCCAGATCGAAGGTCTATCTTCGAGAACACCTTAGCTCCACTGAGTTGATCAAACAGGTCATCGATCCGGGGCAGAGGGTACTTGTTCTTGATGGTGATGTTGTTCTGCGCCCGATAGTCGATGCACATCCGCACAGTCCCGTCCTTCTTGGGTACAAATAAGACAGGTGCTCCTTATGGTGAAGCTCCATCTCTGATAAATCCAAGGGCCTTCAGCTCATTGATCTGGTCCTTCATTTCCTTGGCCTCCTTAGGGTTGACTATGTAGCATCCCCGAGAAATAGGGACAGAGCCGAAAACTAGGTCAATGGTGAATTCTACATCTCGATCTAGGGGTAATCCTGGAAGACTATCAGGGAAGACATCCATGAATTCTGCTATGATAGGGTGAGGAGGTCCAGGTTCTTCGGTGATAGAGGAGTAAGTAATACCCTCCATATCTTCCGGAGCTCGAGAGATTTCAAACTCCGGCTCTCCAGGTGGGCTGAAGACTACACATCCTCTGTGACAATCTATCAGCGCATGCTGCTTACTTAACCAGTCCATTCTTAGGACTACATCATAGTTAGGTAAGGGTATCACCAGAAAGGGTGCTAAGAAGTTGTGTCCTGAGATAGTTATAGGACAGTTACAGGTCTCAGTGATGGGTATGGGTCCACCACCAGTCATAATTAAAAGGGAAAATAATTATTTTGCTTTTAATTAAGAAAATGCTATTCATATATATATATATATATATATATATATATATATATATATATATATATATATATATATATATATAAATACTTAAGGGACTTCAAAATTTATTTCGAAAAAATGATCTTGGGTTCGAAATGGGCTCGGGCCAGTTCTGGACGGGTCAGGCCCAACATTCAAAATTCCAGTATTAATAATTTTTCTAAAAAAACAATTTTCCTAAATTAACAATTAATAATGATTTTAGTAAATAAATTATTTAAATAAAAACTAAAATTTACGGGTTTCACACCCTGCATAATTGATTAAGAGTGTTTTGAGAATCTCTGTCTTTTGGTGCTCAATGAAGATTTTATAGGTTAACAGAGGGATAGCTGTTAGGCTATAGTATTCAAATATAATTGTACATACCTTCTTATATTAATAGGGGGAGAGGAGACTTGTGATTAAGTTGAATCTACAGGTGGTTTAAGTCAGGTGGACTTTGGCTTGTATAGCTATTGGGTTGGCCAGTGAAAATTTAGGTTTTGTTTTGCAAAGGATGCTTGGGTTTTACTCTGCTGATGCTTGGGCGGGAAGTTGGTTTTGAGTGACCTGTTAAGTGCGGTGCATTTGAAGTAAAAGTTTGAATGGATGGCTTATAGGTTAACAAGGGCTGGGTTACATTGTATTATTTTGTTTAGCCTTTTGGTTTGGACCAAAGACTGGGCCAGAAGAATTTGGAACAGAAGTAAATTATGAGTTAAGTTTTGGGCATGATGATCATTTTGATCATCCTACTTATTATCATGCAGTAGTATTACTTCTTGTTCCTAGTAATAGTTTAAATATGTACCAAATTGATTAATGCCTATTTTGAGCATCTACATTCTAAAAAGTTATTAATTTTATTTACTAGTTAGTATATAATAATTGACTGAGTAATATATTTTCCTAAAAACAAATTGCCTAATTTATGTTGAATTGTTGATAGATTAACATTGGTCTTAATCTAAAGAGGGTTAGAATATTTTATAAAACATTTTGCTACTGGAAATATTTTTAAACTTAGTTAGTATTTTGTAGTCTAATTAGTATATGTTGTTAAATATTTTGCCAAAAATTTGTATAAGTTGCTATGGAAATATTCCTAATATTTAGACTTTGTATTGTTCTAGTTAGCTATCCTTTGACAAATGATTTGGTTAAAATATAGTCTAAGGTATTTAAAAAAAACTAGTAAATAATTGCTATAATTTTATTTAGAGAAAATTTGAGTGGCACCCCACTTTTGTTACGCTTATTTAAGGTGCACCCCACATGTTTACATGAATGTATGACACCCCCACTTTTAACGTTTTCCGTCCAAAACTAACAGTTATCCATTTTGACCAATATTTTTGGACGAAAATACCCTCCTGTCTGTTGTCGCCTTTTCCGCGTCAACTGTCCGTCTTCCCCCGCCGTGCTCGGCCCTCCTCCACGGCGTCGCCGCACCCACCCCCCCTCCCCCCGCCATCACCACCACCACCACCACCACTGCCGCCGCCGCCAGAACCGTGCGCCATGGGGCTCTCCTCATGGCGAGGCCCATCGTAGAGCTCCTCAAACCTAGCAAAGCAGTCGTCGTCTTCGCCAGGTGCCACGAGCTTCGGTGCGAAGCCTGCAAACTGCATCACATCCGCGAAGCTCATCTTGTCGAGTGGCGTCTGCGGCTGCGGATGCGGTGGGTTGCTCAGGATGTAGTCCACCATCTCGAAATAATCGGCAAAATATATATACATGGATGCACTCTACAAACAAGAAGAACAAGTGTAGTATAGTATGTCTATAGCTGGTAAGTAAGTATACCAAGTAGCTCTCTTCTACTTCTTTAGACATTATTATATATGGAGAAAGATTTGGAACGAGACAAAAATAGGAGGAAGGGATGGGGCCTGTACAAGAACTGGGAGTCAACCAAAGGAAGGGATAACCGGATAAGTACTAGTTTATGATTTGGAAGAAAGTGAAATGGAGCCTGTGAGCATTCATTATTGAGGCAACTCCTCCATCTCTCTCTCTCTCCTTCGGTTATTGAGGCGTCCTGTGAGCATTCATTATTGAGGCAAAAAAGAAAGTGAATGGAGCCTGTGAGCATTCATGAGCGCCAACTCGAGAGTCGAGGGATCCCGAATTCGAGAGTCGAGGGCTCGATCGCAGAGATCATGAGCGCCAACTCGACCGCTTCTTCGTCGCAGAGGAGGTACTCGAGGACAGGGATGCGCTGACCCAGAGGAAGCCGGCTCTCGACTTCGACCTCAATTGTCTTCCGCCCAGGACCGCCGCGGCGGCGGAGGGGCTCATGTCCTTGTCGTCTCCGGCGGTCGTGGTGATGGCCCGGAGGGGGGGGGTTGCGGCGAGGTCGGGGAAGGGGGTGGGGAGTGCGGCGACGCCGTGGAGGGGGGGTTGGGCAGCCACGTATGACGGGGAGGGGGGACACACAAAATAAGACAAGGGCATTTTCGTCAAAAAAAAAATTTGACCGTTCGTTACCGTCCAAAGTGGGAGGTGTCATACATTCTTGTAAACTTGTGGGGTGCACCTTAAATAAGCATAAAAAATGTGGGGTGCCACTCAAATTTTCTCTTTTATTTATACTATTTTGGTAGCAAATATTCTAGTATGTTTCAAACAATAATAGTATTATCTAAATTATATTTTTACTAGGCTTCCTTGCTAGCCAGTAGAAGTAGAGTTGGCTGATTTACATAGTGATTGGTTAGTTAAAGTGATATTAGCTAGATTAACATTTTAGAATCTAACCAACTTGTATCAAATTCTTGGCGGACAGACTTATGCTCTTCTACTCTCGTACAACCCAACCAAGGCAAGTACACCGACTCGATCCCTTTACTCTGTATTTCTGTCTTGCTTCATGTTCTCATATTGACACATTGTACACACGATTGTTCATTGTTCATTGTTCACCGTTCATAGTTCATCGTTCCTTACTTGTACATTGGGGTGGGGAAATACTACAAATATGTGACCAATCCTATTTTAGCTAGGCATTGACTAATAGCTTAGGTCTCACATCGTGCACGTGGGACTCTAAGCCGTACCATTGTTCATTGTTCACTGTTCACTGTTCATTGTTTACCCAGCCGGTCACATACTCTGATAGTTATTTCACTTGCATGTTACACTGATAGCATAGTTTAGGATCTGGTACCATAGTTTCATCGTTATTCATGTACTACAGTTTCATGTTCCGTTTTTCGTACCATGGTTCATATTGTCGATTTTTTTCATGCATTTCAGTTTTACTTTGTTTAGTGCTTCTTGTCGGGGTTGTACTTTGCTCTTTTCCTGACAGGATACGTTGCAGGTATTTTGAGGATATGGTACCACCTTGGGTCAGAGCCCGGAGATGGTGGAGTTTTGTTTCAGGATGGACTTAAGTTGCAGTGCCCTAGATTAGATCTTTTCTAGTTTATTCAGAGTTGTATCATGTATATTACATTGAGGATTCATGATTGTAAAATTTTATTCTGGTTACCGGATTTGTCTCCGGATGATATTGTATCAATAACTGGTGGATTGTGGTGATTCTGGGAACGTGTATAGTAGCTGTGTTATTTTATATATCTTGTATCTTAGAGTTTTCCTTAGAATTGTACAGCTTACTTCGTCGTGTCCATCGACGAAGACTGGGCGTGTCTGACTCGTGTCCGATTATTCGGGAGCGGGTCGTGACAACTACGGCGTAGGCTGGACATACCCACGTGCTCGTGCCCCTAAACAGGGTGCGGGTCATGACAGAGCTCCTCCCCAAAATTATCTCTGAGGAGCAGAGTGGATTTTTTCGTGGCCAGAACATCTTAGACAACATTGTTAGCCCAAGAAATGATCATATGCATGAAACTCCCGGCTAGGGGTGGGAACATTGCCATAAAGCTGGACATGGAGAAGGCTTACGACAGGCTGGACTGATAATTTATGATTTGGGTCTTCAGGGCTTTCGAGTTCTTGGAAACCTGGACCAAGATCGTGTGGAGATCGATTAGCAATTCGTGGTTTTCCATAGTTATTAACGGTAAAGCAGAAGACTTCTTCAAATCTAGTCGCGGCGTCAGACATGGAGATCCTTTAACCTCTGCTATCTTCATCATCGCGACGGAAGCTCTAAGTAGAAATCTGAACAGAATGGTCGGGTATCTGAATTTCAGAAATTTTCACACCACTAGCGGCTGCCTGATCATCACCCATCTGGCTTACGCTGACGACATCCTCATATTCTCCTTCAGCGATGTCGGGTCTGTGGAGGTGATCCATAACACACTGCAGAGATACGCCAAATGCTCTGGTCAGCGCGTCAATCCCAGCAAGAGCGTCATCTACATCCACCACAAGACCAAAAGAGACCACTCCTCCACTCGCTCTAACATCACTTTCTTCTCTGTTGCATACCCTCTTTTTTCTATTTAGGATGTCCGTTAGTATACGACAGATCCAACGCGGGAATCTTTGAAGGGATGGTGGACAAGATAAGGAAGAAACTTGAGGGGTGGCATAACGCCACTCTATCGCTTGTGGGAAAGTTGATTCTGATCCAGCACGTGCTATCCTCTATCCCCATATACACCTTCGTCGTCTGCTCCCCCCTAAGAAGATGCTTTCATCCATTGAGAACCTATTCTCCAACTTCTTCTGGGGCCACTGCGACGGTAAGGACAAACATCACTGGGCGAGTTGGGACACCATGGCTAGACCTACCGATGTAGAAGGCCTTGGTTTTTGCAGACTGTCGCACATCGTCGACGCTTACTCAATGAAGCTTTGGTGGAAGCTTCGGGTGAGCCGTAATCTCTGAACACGGTTCATGAAGGCAAGATATTTCAAGTTTACCCATCCGGCTGCTGCAAATTCCAATTGCAGATCATCCGCGTCTTGGCGATATATTCTTTATGGGCGGAGCCTCGCTTAGCCACAGATCCGGCTTCTGCTGGGATCAGGCGAATCATCCTTATTCTTCGAGCGTTGGTCTGGGGATAACCTTCTCTAATAGCACCCCAACGCTCCTATCATAGCACGATCAGAGATCTGTAGGATCATTCTGGCGACTGGAACTGGGAGAAAGTTCGACTGTGGATCGGAGAAGAAGCCGCTGACGCTCTCCTCGACGTCGGGCTGAAGATCAACACGGAACCCGATGCCCTGCAGTGGGACGCTTCGGTTCACGGATCCTTCTCGATTGCTTCGGCCAAAAGCGTGTGCGACACTGGGACGCCTTCTCCCATTAGCGCCTTCTGGCAGTCTTGCATTCCTAAAAAATGGTCCTTCCTCATGTGGAGAGCATTTCGTAAGAAGCTCCCTACTGACGACGCTCTCAACACCATCGGCATTAGTCTTGCCTCCGCGTGTCATTTCTGCTCGGAACGACAACCTGAAACGACGGACCGCATTTTGCTCTCGGGAGACTTACCTACTAGGGTATGGGGCGCCCTCTTCCTTCGGTACAGACAAGCTCAGAATGGTGGGAGCTTCAACGATCTTCATGCCACCTAGGACAGTGCCTTGCACGACCACCAGATCGTTGCAGCCGCCATCACTTGGATCATCTGGAAGAACTGCAACAAAGCCATATATGAGGGCCATCAATACTCGACCAATCAACTCATCCGGGAAGCTCTCCGACAGACCCATAAAATCAGCAGGCACTGCAACCACGGTCAAGAGGACCTCTGGCAGTCCTTGTTCTCATAACTTTTAGTTCGAAATGGAGCTGGCCACCTTCTTTTTGGTCTTCTTCTGGTTGTTCTCTTCTTGTAAATGCTTCGTCATTTTGCACCTTTTCTGTCTTTCTAGCACTTTCGTGTAAAGGCTACGGCATTTTGCGACTTTATGAATAAAATAGGGGTTTCTTAAAAAATATAAACACACACACACACACACACACACACATATATATATATATATATATATATATATATATATATATATATATATATATATATATATATATATATAAGAGCATGGGATCTCCCTCTGGCGATTTAGGGTTTGCGACCCCGCCAGCATGGGATCCAGGATCGGTGGACGGAGTTAAACACAAATAACTCTCATAAATTGTAACTTTTATACACATTTGTTGTCCAAAGTTGGACTAGACATATACATAGAATTATTGTTTTCAAAATATACATTTTTCAATCACAAAATATGTATAAAATTGAGGGTATTTACATAATTGTATAAATCTTATTCGATTTTCGGTTTGGATTTCAAAATCGAAATTGAATCAATTTTTTTAAACCGAAGCACTTATTCGGTTCGATTAGGTTCAATTTTTGGTCCAAAACCAAATAATGCTCACGCCTAACTTCAACTACTAAGTTTACTAACATTTGATTATATGGAATGATGCATGTTTTATTTCATTATTATTTTTTATGAAACCCCCAGATTATGGTGATATTGTTAATATTTCTGCAGAAGTCCAATTAATAATCTGAAAAGAGAGTGCCACATTAGATCTATATTTATTCTATAACTAGATCTATATTTATTCTATAACTATTTTCTGGTATTGAGTAGTGAATATTGAGCGGACACGAGTGGATGGACAACAGGGCACAGAACGGCGGGAGTCGACGATTTGTGACCAGGAAGGGAGATGGTGAGAAAATTGACAAAGGGAAGGGCCTGGCTGGCTATGCAGTCGAAGCAGGGGCTGTCACATGCAGAGAAGGACCTCCGCTCCTTCCCGGCAAGGGATGTGGTGTTAGGGTTATATACTAAAAGCATCACTTTTTTATTAACTTTATTTTCTTAAATTTTGAATGAGAATCATATGGGCAAATATTTGCATATTGTATTTGTTGCAAATGTTAATGCAAGTGTTATGATATTCTATATTGTAGATAATATGGTGTGTGGTGTCACACAGAAGATCATATTATTAGTTTCCTATGTAATATATAAATAGTTCACAACCTAAATGGACTTGGACAATCCATTGGAAAGGTTGTAGTGTAATATGGTATTAGTCTATCTTCAATATAGGTTTACACTAGTACACTTTATGTGTATTGAACATGACCACTTGAGGTTGTTCTTTTTGTATTGACTACATAAGAGAACAAACATCTCTGTTATTATGGATGCTTGTGCTCTTAATCCGGATATAATAACAGATATGTATATGCAGTGTGCATTACTTTGACTCATAAAAGAGTGAGATTCATTATGGATCAACAACCTCTATGAATTGGGTAATAACATTGTATGTATGATGGACTATTGATTATAAAAAGAATCTATGTCATGATAAGTCGGATTGATGATGTCCCCTTAAAGAGCTCATAAGGATTGTCATGTAAACCCTGCATATGGATTATATTCGACATGACAAATAAAATTGAGTAGTACTACTTAAGGATAAAAGATGTCGATCAATATAGTTGTCAGTAACTTAATTTAATCGACGGACATTCGATATCTTAACATGAGGAGCCAAACGAGCATATAATAAATGGAGCCCATAATCATAATTTGGGATTATGAAGGTAGTGCAACAATAGCCCTCCAGTGGACCAAGCTATTGTTAATGGACCTGGGTTGTGTGTTCGGGCTGAACACGAGATACACAGATCCGTTAGGAGACCTAACCCTAATTTATCTTCATGGTCCCTGCCGTAGCCTTATATATATCCTTTATTCTCTGGCCATCAGAATCTTATCAGAAATAAGAATCTTTTTTCTAAATTCGTGATTCACGTAAGGAGAGAAATGAAGGGCTGCCAATGAGAAGAAAAGGTTGGGAGATCGTTGCCTATACAACGTCCAACAAGAAGAAAAATAAAAGATTAGAATTGAGATCACTCACCAACCCGTAGCAATCTTCCTAACAAAAGTTGACAACTCATTGATTAGATATTCTTTCTCATTTTGTTTGGGATGGCGAAGTCCTAAGAGTAAAGCATAAATTTTCTCTTAGATTTCCTTGTGGACGAGTACCCCGAATCTCCACTTTGTGTTGTGCTTTGTGCCTCCATCCTCGCCTCATATATATAGGATGAGGAAATCATATTCTAGTCATAATATGATTTCCTAAATAGAAATAAAATATGAATCATACTCTTAAGGACTTAATCAACTAAGCTACACTTCAACAATGTGTATATATAAGGAACATATTTATATGTAAGTAGTAATAAAACTTTGAAGAATGTTGGCGAAATTACAACTTAATACCCTCAACTATTCGAATTTTTCAACTTGATACCCTCAACTTTGATAGGCATCAAGTTAGTACCCTCCCCCTAACGATGTTAAACAGAAATAGAAAATGACACAATTGTCCCTCACATTCTCACCCCTTCTCTCTTCCCAGCCAGCTCCCCCTCCCCTTCTCTCTCCAGCGATGGCAGCTGGAGGGGGACGGGAGGGGGGTCACAGCAGCGATAAGTAGCAGCAGTAGAAGCAACCTAGCAGGTCGCGCGCGTGGGTGCACAGCCGGGCGGTACGAATGAGGGAGGCGCGACAACGCGGGACTGCTCGGACGACGAAGGGGCAGGGGGTAGCGCGTGTAGGCGCACAGCCGGGCGGTGCGGAGGAGGGAGGCACGGCGGCGCGGGGCTGCTCGAACGGCAAAGGGGCGGGGGTCGCGCGTGTGTGCGCACAGCCGGGCAGTGCGTACAAGGGAGGCACGGTAGCACGGGGCTGCTCGGACGGCGAAGGCGCGGGGGTCGCGGGGGCGCGAGACTGCTCGGGCCACGGCGCGCGCACAGGACTGCTCGGACCACGGCGGGGGCACGGGGTTGCTCAGGTCGGCACGGGACTGTCACGCCCCAGAACCAGAATACTGGAGAGCGGGGGCAGACATAGCCATCTACGTAATCCCAAAGTACGTTAATACTCTGAAATCACGTATAAGCTGTCAAGACATGGGGGTTACTCTACAAGCCATCAGTCAATCCTATGATTTAACAATCCTAGGTATCTCAATCACAGGCAATTATACAAGAGCAAGGAGTACGATCATCATACATACAATAGTAAGGCGTCCCGAACCATATATACATGAATGATCATAAAGCCAGTACCACAGAACTGAGGACTAGCTAGAGTATTAGTCATACATGATAAGGACTAGCTATAGTCTACAATACACATATCATGTTTATGCCCGTAGGCTACAATATCAAGGAAAATACCAAAACACGAGCTAAACACGTGCTCGGGGCTAAACGTTACAAGAGGAGAATTTACATATCAGTGGGAGAATGAAAAGAAACCCACTGAGGCACTCTGGTGCTCCGGCTGGTCACCGTCGAGTAGATGGTGCGGTAGATCCTTCGGGCTCTTCTATTAGAACCTGGCCATGCAAAACCAGTGGGGTCAGACCCCAAATAGCAAGTACCACAAAGGAGGCCGAACTATGAACTTAAAACCAGCAATCATTAGTAAACAAAGCAAGCAATAAGTAAGGGAGGATCGAGATTTTCGTACGGTACCAATGCACTCATCTCGACCATAGAAAGACTGTAAGTAAATCATCATTTGACATAAAGTAAACTGGAGAACATGTTAAACAAATGGATCATTAAGTGACAATCATAGAGTGTCAATCATTATAATCATTATCCTGGAACAATTAGGAACTGGATATGGGAGGGTGATATACGATGGAATAACCATGGGACTATTCAGATAACTAGGTTACAACCCGTAAACCAAACAAGGACCGGGGTTGTAACCCTTCGTCTGAACCGAACTTGGTTTCTCCCACCATTTATCGACAAGATAAAAATGAGAACTCAAGACATGTAACAATCATGTACAAGATCAAGACAAGACAAGACAGACTGAACTCCATCCAACAATCACGGCCAAGCAACAAGTACGGCTTGATACTTTAACTAACTAGGGTTATCACAGGCCTAGTTACTAGCAAGATGCAATGAGAATTCCAAGTCCGGTTACCTGTTTGTTACTACCTGAGTGATCCCAGCAAGAAAAGGAAAAGATAGCTTGATATAGCAGACACACTGTAGTAAGATACATGTGTCCTAAGGTACCACGCTCGACGGCGGGCTGGAAGTGCGCTCATCTCGACGGATAGCAACAAATCCCATGTATATATATAAGGCCGGGACCAAAGGGGCAACAGGTAACTGGGAAATTCTCCATGAACTATTTGATCAATCTAGTCATTAATCCTAGCCATATTCAGTATGAATCCCTGACCGTGGGAAACCAGGGATTCATGTCCTAGACATGATGCAAGACAAGACGGGTTCATTTGTACAAACACAATCACCCACGGTATCCCGGCCATTTATTTATACAGGTCATGTCATGTCAGGTGGCCGTCGCAACAGCTATTCAAGATATATCAGGCCAGGTCTACTTGTCAGGAGTGCGCCACGACGGGCCACTATCATGTCATTATCATGTCAAGTTTACTGGTCAAGAGTGTGCCACGACGGGCCACCATCAGGTCATGTCAGGTCATTAATCAGGAGTGCACCACTACGGGTCACTGTCGTGTTCAGGGGACAAGTGTAGGACAGTATAGTGCAACATTCAATCAGAGGACTCAGGTTATGCTGAGGTTACAAGGCACAAGTCATCATTAAGATCAAATAACAATTAGAGAAATAATAACAACAATAATTTAAATAGTTGGGCAAGGCATAGGAAGGAGCCCTGCGGCTCAGGGTCACTATCAAGTCATGCTAGTTCCTTGTCACACCATGTCATGTACAATTGTCATTTCAATCATGTCAATCAAATCGGGATTATCAAGTTCGGGACAAAAGGCGTAAGGATATAAAATGGACGTTAAATATCTAATAAAATATCAATACAGCTATAGAAGATCCAGGGTAAGTAGGGTCAGGTCCATTGCGCCTAAACATCAGGTTGCGCCTGAGTCAGACTGCGCTCAAGTCAAGCTACGCTCAAGTCAAGCTACGCTCAGGTCAGCATACGCTCAGGCAGCATACGCTCAGGTCAGGCTACGCTCAGGTCATCATACGCTCAGGCAGCATACGCTCAGGTCAGGCTACGCTCAGGTCAGCATACGCTCAGGCAGCATACGCTCAGGTCAGGCTACGCTCAGGTCAGCATACGCTCATGCAGCATCGCTCAGGTCAGGCTACGCTCCCAAAAGGCACGTATGAGGTCCATACGACTCCTTGTCAAGGCAGCATATGCAAGACATACGCCTCCAAAAGGCAGCGTATGGGGGTCCATACTGCGCTGCGCTAAAGAGCACGCGCAGCTCAGTGGCGCAAACTAAAAAGCTCGCGCACTGCTCACTGTCTTCTCCAATTCAGCAAGAACTCCATGGTTTGAACCCAAAGCTTCAAAAGTCTATAACTTGGTCAAAACAAGTCCAAATCCAACTTTTCAAAGGTCAAAATTGGGTAGAATAAAATTCTCTACAACATAGAACAATTAGTTTTCGAAAACAAGTAAGTTTGGTAGATCAAAACCCAAGAAACCGAAAATGATATAAACTTAGATCTACAAGAATCCACCCGGTAGAATCGAAAACTCCAAGTTCTAAACATGCTTAGAATCATGCAAGGAAGAAGATGGAACAAACAAAAATAAATTTGCTCAAGGTTCGGCAAGGTGTACTTGCCATGGGCTGGAGGAAGAAGATGAAGATGGAAATGAAAATGAAAATAATGGAGGAGAGAGAGTGGTAGGTGGCTTATATAACAAGCCCAAGCAATCTCCACCATTCATTCCTTTTCACTCAATCTAAACCATACACCTCATCTCATGAGAAACCAAACCAAGTCAAAGTGGAACCGAACCAAACCCAAGTTAAACCAAGTCATGAAAATCCAACACTTAGAAAAATTTAAAATATCACGCAAATCGATAAATACGAAATACGACTCAAATAAACACGTATCCGTATAAAATACCGATACAGTGAGACGGGTCTCACAGGGACTTCTCGGACGGGAGTCGCAGGAGGCCACGAGTGGTGTAGGGACGCGGGGCTGCTCTGGCCGGTACGGTCGCGAGGGGCCACTGGTGGCGTGGGGGTGGAGGGGTGCGGGGGATCGCTGGTGGAGTCGAGGGGCGCGGTCGACAGGGGGAGGGGTGTGGCAGCTGCCGGAGGGGGAGGGGGAGGGGGTGGCTGGAATGGAGGATGATGGAGATGGAGATGAGAGGGGGTATTTTAGGAAATTTTTATTTTTTTTAAAAAAAATTTAATGGAAAAGTTATGTTTAACTAGCAGAGGGTATCAAATTAAAGTTTACAATAGTTGAGGGTATTAAGTTAATACCTATCAAAAGTTGACGGTATCAAGTTGAAAAACTCTAATAGTTGAGGGTATCAATTATAATTTAGCCAAGAATGTATATAAACTTCTTCTTTTTACTTCTGCTTGTTGTTGTTATTATTATTTATTTTGAAAAAAAGATCAGTTGTTTTGTTTATCATAACTCTTTTCGACAAACTTGATTTTCAAAACCTAATCCCAAACAGACCCTAAGGGGCGTTTGGTATGCGTAATACTATATAGCCGAAAATTCTATATTCCCGGGAATCAAATTCCAAGGAATTAAATTATCTGGAAAATTATATTCCCATGTTTGGTGACAATATAAATATTCCCGAAAAAAATAAAAAATATAATAACGAAAAAAATTGAACAATATAAAAAAAACCCTGTAAAAATGACAAAAAAATCGGTAAAAACGAAAAAAATGAAAAAACGGCAAAAAAATCGGTAAAAACGACAAAATAACAAAAAATGATGAAAAACGACGTAAATCGTTAAACGACAAAATGACCAAAAAGCGACAAAAAATGTATAAACGAAAAAAATAACAACAAAGGGTAAAAACGACAAAAATAACCAAAACACGACAAAAACGACATAAAATCGGTAAAAACGACAAAAAAACCAAAATGCGGCAAAAACGACAAACAATAAAATCGGTTAAAACGACAAAAATGACAAAAAATCGGTTAAACGACAAAAAATCGTTAAAAACAACAAAAAAATCGGTTAAACAACGACAAAAAAAAACCAAAAAGCGACAAAAACGAAAATAATCGATAAAACGACAAAAGGACACAAAATCGTTAAAACGACAAAAAAACCAAAAAACGACTAAAATCGGTAAAAGCGACAAAAAAGCGACAAAAATGACAAAAATAACATAAAATCAGTAAAATGACCAAAAAGCGACAAAACGACAAAAAGACTAAAATTCGGTAAACAATAAAAAAAAGGCTACAAAAACGATAAAAAATCGCTTAAAAACGACAAAAATTGACAAAAAAGCGACAAAAAGGACAAAAATTGGGTAATAACAACAAAACATAATCAAAAAGTGACAAAAAAGACAAAATGGGTAAAAACGACAAAAAATCGCTTAAAACGACAAAAAATTGGTAAAAACGACAAAAAATGACAAAAAAAAAACGATAAAAACGACAAAAAAATCAAGAAGTGACAAAAAAGGACAAAAAATGGGTTAAAAACGACAAAAAAATTGCTTAAAACGACAAAAAATTGGTAAAAACGACAAAAAAAATGACAAAAAAGCGATAAAAACGACAAAATTAATCAAAAAATGACAAAAAAGACAAAAAAAGGGTAAAAACGACAAAAAATCGCTTAAAACGACAAAAATTGTAAAAACGACAAAAAATGACAAAAAAAAAAAAGCGATAAAAACGACAAAAAAATAATCAAAAAGTGACAAAAAAGATAAAAAATGGGTAAAAACGACAAAAAATTGATTAGAACGACAAAAAAATGGTAAAATGACCAAAAAAAACGATAAAAACGACAAAAAAGAAAAATATTCAAAACTAATCAAAATTGATCAAAAAAGAAGAAAAAAATTTAGACAATTTTTTTTTTTGCCCGGGCAAAAAAAAATACCCACCTATTGTCAAGGGATAGAATTTCCATGTTTTGTGGGTAAACTATTTACCCAGGTAATTCCCGGAAATAAATTTTTTATAATCCAAACAAACGTGGTAATAGGTTCCTATCTTAAATTTTTTCGGGAATAAAAAAAAAATACCGCGTACCAAACACCCCCTATGTGGAGTAACTAATCTCCGTTCAATCATCCGTACTCTGGCCAGCGCAAAAATAATTAATCAACAGAGCAATCTTATTTTTTATGTTCTTCCAGTATGATTTACTAACCTATCTATCAGTGCTCAATCATTCCAGGCAGTACTTAGCACATATATAGATGTTCCAATAAATCACAAATTACTCAGCAGTAGGCCAATCGATTCAGTATTTAGTTACATACTTGAATATACTCATGATAGCAGTATTTAGTTCTCAATTATCACAGCATTAATTCTCTACTAGGAGATGGACTAGTCTAATCACTTCCTAGATAGTATGTTATGCAATCCCTAGGGGCTAGGGCCGCGGAAATAGTATGGATAACCCTCTATAGGGCCAGCCTAGAGGGTGGGCGAGCTGGATGACCGTCTATATGCTCCTCAATAAGTAAAGTTTCCAAGCAAAGCCCAAAGTTACATACTAGTCCAGTTAGTCCTTGCAATGGAAAGATACAAACAGGCTATACTTTAGCATGACATATTATGGTTCATATTTTCTTTGTGGGTTCGGTGGCGACGTTTCTATTCTATATCGTGTCCAGTTTGTGTCTAGCTCGTGTGCAACAAAAATCCGACACAAATCTGTCCATCTTTATGGAATGTATGTGCTTCCTAGGTGTTAAGGGGGGGTGCCCTCTTGAAACACTGAGGCAGACTGTAACCTTTTGCAGGGTCATGTAAAATCTTTGGAGTACCATGCTTGATTAGTCCTCAACTTGTCTTTTATTTTATTTTATTATGTTTATCTTTGGAGTACCATGCTTGATTAGTCCTCAACTCGTTTGGTTCGCGGAATGGAAGGGAAAGGAAATCAATTCCTTGTCATTTCCTTTCCTTTGGGAAACTTTACTTCCTATTAATTTTCCTTTCCGATGTTTGGCAATGTCAAGGAATTTGGAAAGGAAAGTGAATACTTCAATGTGGGAAAGTGATTCCTTCCTTGGATGGATGGAATCACTTTCCCCCCTAATTTCCCTTCCATTGGGAATCACTTTCCTTTCCTCCTCAATTCCTTGGACACCCAAACATAGGAAAGTAATCACCTTCCTTTCCAGACCAAGTCTTGGTGATTATTATTTTATTTTTTTTGGCAAGGGGAGCCGAGATGTGTTGTTGATTGGTATAATTGATAATGTAGCTTTGGAGGTCCTAATAAATTAGTCATGATGAGGCATGGGATTTTAAACTTGTATGACATAAATGTCTTATAAACCTCGACTGATCATACGACCGATCATACACCCAGACTTTGTAATATCCAGGTTCTAAGTCTATGCAGCCTTTAAAGCATTAGGTTTGCCTCCAAAATAGGCTCTAACAGCTGATTATTGGTTGTGTGTAAGGAGGTTTGTCCTAATATTCATAATTCATCTATAGATTCCAATAGTCTCTTGTGATAATGACCAAGGCTAAGCGGTCTTAAAAGTTTGTTTCCAGAATTCTGAAGACAGTAGGAGTTAAAAATAAGAAAGTAGAGAGGAGGAATGATATTCCTTCAATGTTTAGATGAGACAAGTTACGTTCCATTATCATTCCAAGTGACAGATCTAATAAGAGGCAACCTGTCTAAATTCTTTCCCACTAGCTTGTAGGATCAGGACGGCCTTAGCCGAGAAATTCAATTAGGGTGGGCTAGGTAAGGCAGAGGTGGGCTCAGGGGCGGAGCATAAGGAGGGCTCTCCCGGGCTATAGTCCGGACTTAAATAAATAGAAAGAGCTACCATGTATATGTTATGTCTAAGCTGTAGCTCAAGTGGTTGAAGGAATGGGTCTTTGTAAGAATGATCCCTGGTTCAAATCTTCTTGGGGCTGTGTGGATTTTGCATATTTTTTTTTTCATCAGCACTTAGCCCTCCCTAAAAAAATTTTCTGGCTCCGCCATTGGGTGGGCTGAAACGCCACCGGACTCGGATTAAACCAACAAAAAAAAAACATATTAAAAAAATCCAAATTTGTTTTAGGGGTGTTGGAGCCCACTTTACCCTTAAGGTGGCTCCGGCCCTGGTACTATGTTGTGTCACACAAGGGTCGGCCTAGGAGTAAATTAGACTAAGTCAGACAAGACTTCGGACTTCGACAGCTTCTCTCTGCTTGGGACAAATCCATATTCAACATGACCCCACAAGAGATCGGGATCGCAGATGACTCTCCAGAATTGATCCACAAGAAGACTTAATGGACAACCAAAACTAGCTCTAGATAGGACAATTCAATCTCGTGTGCCGGCCTGTGTCACACCCACGACAATCCTCAGAGAGAGCGACGACAAATGCACATAGTTTAATTCTAGAATCTTACTGTCCTTGCCGGAGGACAGCACCAAGACAATAACTTAAAAGAGTATAATCAGACTACAAACCGAGCTCTATTCACCGTACAATGGAAATCCTAATAACATCCTGCTCAAGCCCCCTCCATACACCATATAATATATATAATATAATTTCTTCTGCTCCTTAGATTTCCACGTCAAACTCATAGTTATTGCATCCAACTCACACTTAAATAACACACTTTAGTACAAATTCATCCTTTCCTCTATCCTATTTATTATCCTTCAGTTTATTTATGGACAAATTGTATTAACCATTCCTATGGTTTATACTTATTACAGAAATCATTCAAACTTTGAAACTAATTACACGAACAATTCTTTTAGTTTATATTTTCTATAGAAACTTGTAACTATACCTATGTTCTATAAAATTTATAAAGAAGAAATATGGTCAATATAATTATTTTCGTAACAAGAATAGTTCATATAATACTCATGAAACATAAAAAGGATCAGTGTTTTTATTTCTTTCTTTATTTATTTTGGCTGTGATCAGCAAAATGTAAAACCATCTTGATACCAAATTGCTACTAAATAATAGTAAATTCCATATCCTAACTACACATGTTGCTTCCTACTTCTCACTATATTCCCAATATATAATAGAGCAATGCATTGCCCACACAGCTTCATGGCCCTCACATGTAATGTATTCCGTGTCGACTTCCTCGGCTGCATATGGAGAAGACAATTTTTAATGTAATATTTCGATTCTACCTTGCATGATCCATGTCAAACATATTGAAGTGGCTTTGCCTCATTGCCTGTACAGTCTTTAAGTGTTCATTGTTTGTAAGTTTTTTGCTATAAACTTTTTAAATGCATGAACACTTGTTTAAAAAATTTGCATGAACGGCATCCTTGTTATAAAGATTCATAGTTAAACTTGGTTTAAAATTGGCTACACTTAACGAATAACTAAATAAGAACTCCTTCAAGGAAACTAGGAATTATTCTTTGGACCGAATAATCTATAAACAATTGTCTTTTTCACACAAAATGTCTGCCTTGTCATTATGTAATTCAAGTTGATATCAATAATGATGTTTTGTTGGCTTTCCTTTATTATTATTTTTTTCTAAATCTTTGAAAAGCGATATCTTCTTCTTCTTTTTTAAAACCATAGTTTATTTCAGAAAATAAGCTCAATAATGAATAATCTCAAAGTGGCAACAAACATAAGATATATGTACATATGCTAAAGACAAACTGATACATAAAATTATTTTTCAAAAAAAAAAAAAAACTGATACATAAAATTAGAAACTTTAGAGAGAGAGATTCATGCAATAATGAAAATTATGCAAGTATGCATATGCAAAAAGGGCCAAGTTTATTTATATACACAACCATTTCTCGCTAAGCTCACCTTGCTTAGCTTAACAAATGAAGCTCCCCGTCCTCTGCAGCACGTGCTCCTCGTCGGAGGACCACATTGACCCCGGCGGTGACTGCACCGCCAGCCTCAAGATCCTCTCCGCTTCCTCCACCAGTTCCTCCTACTCACTTCCCTCCACTTCCTCCACTTCCTCGGAAGCCCTCTCCATCCAGACCTTCCCTTCCCTCCCCACTCTCCACCCCAACTTCTCCGCCGTCTCTTCCCAGAAGACCCTTCCTCTCTCCGTCTCCTGCTCCCTCGTCCATTCCCTAAATAGTCCCGGCTCTTCCCAAAATGCCCCTCGCCTTCTCCCAAAACGCCCTCCTCCTATTCTCCGCCTCCCCTCCTCCATCGCGGTCTACTCTTACCAAAATGCCCTCACCCCGAAGTCCACCCTTCCCAAAATGCCCTCCCTCCTCTCCGCCGGCTCCGTCAAGTCCATCGCCGTCGCCGGACCCGCACCCCTCCTCTTCTTCACCGCCCACCAAGACGGAAAGATCCGCGCGTGGATCGCGAACAATTCGGGAAAAGTTCGGCTCGTCTCCTCCCTCCCTACCCTCGCCGACCGGATCCTCCGCTACCCGATCCCGTCGAGCCACGTCGCCGTCCGCCGCCACCGCCGCCGCCTCTGGATCGAGCACGCCGACGCCGTGTCCGCCGTCGCCGCCGCGTCCGGCCTCCTCTACTCCGTGTCCTGGGACAAGACGCTCAAGATCTGGCGCCTCTCCGACCTCCGCTGCGTCCAGTCCGTCACCGCGCACGACGACGCCGTCAACGCCGTCGCCGTCGCCAGCGACGGGGTCGTGTACACCGGATCGGCCGACACGAGAATTAGGGTTTGGTCGCGGTCCGGCGACCGCCGGAGGCGGCACTTCCTGGTGGCGACGCTGGAGAAGCACAGGTCGGCGGTGAACGCGCTTGCGGTGAGCGGCGACGGGAGGGTCTTGTATTCCGGGTCGAACGACCGGTCGATTCTGGTCTGGGAGAGGAGGAGCGCGGCGCATATGGCGGTCGTGGGGGCGCTGAGGGGCACGAGAGGGCGGTGATGTGCCTGGCGGCGGCCGGGGATGGCTGGTGGTGAGCGGATCCACGGATCGGACGGTCAGGGTCTGGAGGAGACGGTGGGGGGTATAGTTGTCTTTGCGTGCTGAGGGCCACGCGAGAGGGGTCAGGACCGTGGCGGCGGCGAGGGCGGTGGTTGGGAGGAAGGGGAGGAGGGATATCGGGTTTGTAGTGGGAGTTCGGATGGGGAGGTACGGGTTTGGTGGGTTCGGGTTTCGGAGTGTCAAAGATCCGATTCGGAGTAAGACAGAGTTCCTAGGACTGGCACTGCGTCTTGTCAGAGTTTGTATAGTTAAGTTTCCGAGTTGATGCTGCTGCCCGGGATGGTGGGTTATCGGGTCCGTGTTGACTATCCAATAAGTGGGTCCGTTTACTTTTTGATAAATTGATGTCAATTTTGTTCACTTTATATATTTTTGCCTGGTTCAAATATGCAACTTTCTTGACTGATATCAATGTGTACTAATAGTGATCAATCTTTTGAATTGCAAGAATAAAAGAAGTATATGGTTGTTAGAGCATCATTAGTAAAGTACATTCCAAATTCTAGAATTAGAATATGAAGCTCATTTTGTAGAATAGTAAGTCTCATTCCTATTTCAATTTCTACAATTTCAGTCTTATTCCGCCCATAGGTGCTAAGGGTTGGGTCTTCAAATTTTAGATTCTAGATTGTAGGAACTCGATTTGTAAAATAGTAAGTTTCAATTTGGAGCCAATTTTTTTTTAGATTTTAGACTTTATATTATTTTTTTGCTACATTAATTTTTAATCACATAATCTTTTAGACCGGAGCTCATTATTTTTTTACTATTCACAGTCAAATTTAACATCTCTTATACAAACACAAAGGTTTTTGAATCCTAGGGCTGACTGTGCCAAGATAAGAGTGTTGTGGATTTAATCTTGATGAATCAACGGTTGTGGGGTTTTATGGGGTATCCAAAGAGTGGAGTTTGCACTCATAATAGTTGTGGATGAGCATTATTGAGAGTGGGGTTTTATGGGGAATGAGCATTATTGAGAGTGGAATTTTATGGAGAATCCAAAGAGTGGGGTTTGCACTCATAATGGTTGTGGATGGGCATTATTGAGAGTGAGATTTTATGGAGAATCCAAAGAAAATTCACATCCAGCAGTGGTTGGGATTTAATATTTTGATGGGGCCTTATAATTATTTGTTCGTTTAAAATTGGGGGTCCAAGATTTGAGGAAGAATACCTTAAATGAACCATGCCATATGGACATGGGTTATGACTAGTATTCTATATTTACTTCTTTTTTTTTAATTTTAAATCTCAAATTATATTTGAGAGTCTCAGCTACTAATGATACTCTTAGGGTGTGTTTGGTAAACCGTGTTTGGAGGAGGGATTTGAATTTTATGGATTTGGAGACAAATCCATGGAATCCTAGTTTGGTTGGAGACGGATTTGAATATGGAAAGTATGACAAAATCCAAAACTTGGATTTGGTTGGATTTGGAGGAAAAAAATAATTATTCTTTAATAATTTCGTTAATTAGTTAATTAGTTAAAAAATTAGTTAATTAGTTAGTTTCGTTAATTAGTTAATTAGTTTCGTAAAAAATTAGTTAATTAGTTAATTTCGTTAATTAGTATTATTAATTAAAAAAATTAGTTAATTAGTTAATTCTTTATAATCATAATTAATAATTTATAGTATTATTTATATATTTAATAATTTGTTAATTAGTTAATAATCATAATATCCTAGTATTATTATATTATATAATATTAATTAATAATTTTTAGTATTATTATAATATTAATTAATAATCATATCCTATGTTTAGTATTATTAATTAAAAAATTAGTTAATTAGTTAATTTTGTTATAATCATATTAATAATTTATTAGTATTATTATAATATTAATTATAATTTGTAATAACTATTTTATTATAA